>JAOXYL010000048.1:7361477-7375960 GCA_028564955.1 Terapon puta
TCATTTACAACACTGGGTCTGCATCTCTGTGGCTTCCTCAGGTAGCAGCCAAATGCAGGTAAAAAGCATCCCAGGTGCTGACACTGGCCTCAACAATATTTCATAAGAAACCCTAAACAGGTCTTGTGGCCGCTGAAAAGGGAAACAATCATCAATATGGATGGGACATCAGTGGCAGATATAATATTTGAACCATGTCATGTGATAGATGCACAGAAATGCTTGTTTTTGTTCCGTTTACTTGCTTAATTTTCCTGTGTCCAACTTCCCCATTAGAGGTGAAATGTTTCATCCAATCTGGGGCGGAGTGTACATTGCAGCGAGATTTCTACAGCACAGGCAAGGTCATCTCGACAGGTCTTGGCTGGATTAAAAGGAGAGACATCACCAGGACACCCTGAATGCTTCGTTCTACAATACAAGGTTTTGTTCCAGTGCATATCATGGCCTCTGGACCGTCTTTTTAATAAGATATAAATAGCACAGCAGACATTGTTAGACTTCAGGCAAACACACTTGTGCCTGTTCGGAAGTTCAATTTAAAAACAGGCACACCGTGATCAGACTCTCGCAGCTCCTCTGAAGACGCGACTGTTCTGCGGCTCGTCGGCGAAATCACAGAAAAGAAATGATCGTCTGTGAAGCTGTGGACTTTTCTGGACCAAATCGAGAACGCATAGAGACAGAGAAAGTTCATTTAAATCTTCTTTTTTTTTTTTTTTTTGCATTTACTTCAATCCTGTCCTTCTTCTCATATCCTCAAACATTAAGCATGCCTGCGCTTACTTTTTTGATTGACATGACTTCTTTGAGCAACAGACGGGTCTAATTAGACTGCAGATAAGATTAGGGGTTAGGGGAGAAAATAGCAACCACATGCACACACACACACTCACACACACACACTAAAGATGCTGAAGCTCTAGCTTGAATCTTTATGAAAGTAACTTTTTTTTCTGTATCATCTAGTGGCTGTTTACTGTCATCTCAAGCATATTTTCTGTCACTTATATGTACTAGCGTGTTGCATTCATTCAAGCGTGTAACAACATAATATGGCGCCATACCGAGTGAAAGGTCACACATCACTTTCATTTCCCACCTTCGTTCATGTAACTGTGCTAATGAATACGCTGACACTCTACTCCAGGCTGGTGCTTGAAAAATGAGGAACGTATCCTCCTACCTGATTAGCACATTTTCTTGAATCTGTAGGTGTTACTCTGCTGCATGTTAGATGACAAACACACACACGCACACTTACAGAGCCGCACATGGACACACACATGTGCTCACCTTTAAAGCGTTTGTCCCCTCCCTTTCCCTCTGTCAAGTCAGGCTTTTGGCCATATGGCCCCTGATGAGGTTTGGTCTAATCTTATTTGCTTTGACAGAGATTACTGTGCGTTTATCACCTTCCTCCCTCTGGGTGACTGATGGGGAAGTGGGGAGACGAACGGAGCCAAGTGTGCACTTACACCAGCACATGAGATCACACAAAAACGCATTAATGGTGCTATCAGGCCATCCCCATCGATGCTTCACGTGCAGATACCGCAGCAGTAGAAAAATATCACCTGCTTTCTGACTGCAGTTTACCGCCTGTGCTACCCAACTTCCTGCTTCTCTTTTCCTCTGAACCGCAAGATGTGCTGTATTTGTTTTTTTATCACTTCCTCAGAATGTGACACCTCTACTGTAAATCCTCCAATAATGGCAGGAAATAAAGAAGAGATGGGGGAGAGAGGGTGAGGCAGGTGCATAATGTAGTCAACACTTCTACCTCTGGCTTCAGTCTCAAGGGGCTGTGTGAGTGTGTGTTTGTGCATGTGTGTGTGTGTGTGTGTTTGCATAAAAGCCTTCCTCCTTTATTGTCTCCATTGTACTCGTGTTTACGTACATGCTGGGCGCCGGTTGCCGTGGAGACGTCACCTGGCGATTGCACGCCTTATCCCTCCACCACCACCAAGCCCCTCTCCCCCGCCCTCCCCTACACCCCTTAATCTCATCCAATCAGAAGCCAGCAGGGATTTCCATTGAAAGAAGGAGGCGATTGGTTGTTTGCATCCCCTGGCTGGCAGAGGGATCAGAGTCCCACAGTACCAAGGAGAGGGTGGCACAGCAGTAGACCGTACAGTATAAGAGTGTGTGCGTGCACGTCTCTGATACACCAACGTGGCCTCATTGACCTGGTAGGGGCCCCTGGGAAAAATAGGCTGCTGTGTCCCTTTTAACAGCCGAAATCCATTCACTCTGTGTGCGGTCCACACAATAGTCCAGGAACATTACATGGTCCTTGATTGGCTGTTTGGTGTGTGAGGTCTAAAAATACATATACTTGCATTATACTTGCCTGGCCTTGTACAGTGTGAAGGTGTGGTACAGTGCCTATTTTAGCTAGAAATGATCTCAACAGGAAATAGAAACGTCTGACAATAAGATGGCGAGCATGGTAAACATGCAAGTAGAGGCTACAACCTTAAAAATGACCGTGTAGCTCGACCAACTGACATTCACAAATGTTGCTGCCGTTATGTTGTCCAGCACTTTTGTGTCCCCAGCAGGAGCATTCAAGAGAAAAACAGTCTGATGAGCTTCTATACAGCACTGTAGGTAGTGCTCTTGTTGTGGGTGGGGAAGGCATCGATGTATCTATTATAAGTTCTCTGCAAAACAGCAAAGGCACAAATGCAAACCCGACACAAGAACGCACACTAACATTACAGAAATGATAATCATATTAACTACAGAGAGTACAAACAATAATTTCAGTAACAGGATCAGATGAAGCATGAAAGCAAGTCTAAAAATGTGTCTTGTTCTCACAGTGATGGAGTGCGTTACTCATCTTTTGATGTATAACCCATTCAACCTCAGTGACTCACCTGCAGCACAGTCATGACACTCGTGTCGTACCACAGATGGTGGGTGTATATTTGTAAATTATCAATAGGGGTCCATCTGTTTAGCTCAGACTGGGACTGGGTCACTGGGCGGCCTCAGGGTTTCTGGATCTGTTTAGATGCTGAGGGGCTGGAGGGTGGAACGGGCGCGTGTATGCATGAGTGTGTGTTTGTGCGGTGGCGTGGGAGGGCGTAGGATCCACTGATGACTGAGGCTCTGTGGGATTAACTGGATGCTTGCAGAGAGCACCGTTTATCCTTGTGGGATATAGGCTAATGAGCCATATGCACCTGCTCGTGCATGTGCGCGCGTGTGATTCAGTGGGTGTGTACGTGAACAAAATGTGTTTGTGTGGGACATGCAAACTTATGTGTGTCACCATAGGTGAGTATCAGGGAAGGCAAATTTATATAATAATATCACGTGTGTTTGTTAATGTATGATGCTGGTGGTCATAGGTTCATGAATCTAAAGGTCATCTTTGAGATACAGATATGATGCACCACACTGGGTTGAGCTGCTGGAATCGCTTGTTTTCCAAGATCTTTAAAAGCATGTGCAAGTAGTAAGAACTCAAAGCGGGAGAATTGGCAGAGTCTTTGGCGTCTTTTATCAATTAAATGAGCTTTTCCAGCCAAAGACCTAGTTCTGTTGTTCCCCTTCTCCAGGGACTTTAATGCTATGCTCTCTCCACCCAGATTAATGTCTAACATACATCAGAGACAACTATCAGAGAGCTTGGCGACACTGTGGTGTATGCATGTGTGTGTGTTTGTTAGTGCACCACAGCAGCGTTTATTTTTCTATTTCCATATTTAAGATGATTTATACCCCTTATAAATTTGATAACTCGGGGAAATTGTTCCCACTTTAGGGGTTACCATGCAGACAGCCATTGATTTACATTTAATTCCATATTTCTATGGAAATCTATAATAAGGCCCTTGAAACCTGCTTGAGCAGTGAAATTCATCATCATGAACGTCATTTTTTAAAGTTAGATTGTCATAATGAGGTATTGATGTACCTCTTTCCAATTTCCAGTTTTAACACAAAATATAACTGTGACAAACATCTACTCAGGCTGAGTGATTACTGTGGTGGATTACACAAGTCAAGTTTATATAAATTCATTTAGCCCAAAATCACAGAGTGCGTCTCGGGGGGGCTTAACTACCAATTCAAAAAGTTTCAAGAGTTTGTTAATTGGTTTTTAGACTACACATAAATTAATGGAAATCAATGGGAAGGCAGATAAAATACAAAAATCTGACAGAAAATATTTCGCATGAAATAAAAATAGTTAATAAAAGGAAACTATAAATTCAGCACTTCAAATCTGCAAATAAACTTATGTGGACTTTTTCATTTATTTAAGGAGAGGATTAAAGTTTAAAACGTACTGGAGGGAGGAAGGTATAAGTCGAGTGGTTACAAAAATGAGTGACGCCAGTAAAGGTCCTCATCTTGCTGTAATACAAACACTTGTGTGTGTGAGTGAGCGATGGCGAGGTTCATTATAGATCTCTGTTTGCACTTGCAGCTCATCATACCCCCCCCCCCATCCGTCCCAGCAGGTCATCAAACAGCTAAAGTCCACCGTTTGATGACTCCAAAAAACCCACTCTTGTTTGTCTCTGTTTTTTGGCTCTCGCCCCGGCTCTGCCTTCTCCTCCCCTGATGCGCTTCAAGCTGCATGTTTGACAACCACAACCACAGTTTGTGCCAGGATGATTCATCAATCGTCCATGCAAACCCTCTGCTGTTGGGTAGTGTGCCCTATAAAAATCAAGGACAGATTTATTAGTCAAACCCAATAAATATTTAATTATCCCCTAAAAGAAGGTGTTGGCATTTGCTCTGCCTTTCTTTTGATTGCAATACGAGAAGCAGAAGCTTACTCGCCGCTCTTACACAAAAGTGGAGAAATGTACAGCGCAATGCAAAACGTGTAACACAAGGAGAGAATCTGATTCGTAGAGATTGTTTGTTCAGCGTGTCCTTCCTTTTTTTAGACGTCTATTCCTCTTCCTACTCTCTCCGTTCAAAGTACCTGGAGGTGTGCTTTGTTGCTGGACAGACATGCTGTGTATAGGTTCTTACTCAAGCAAAGCATTGATCGGAACCAGAGAGGCCACGGTGGTGCACTGTGCAGGTGTGATTTACCCAAAATAACTAACCTTCACCTCCTGATTAGACCTTACATTTTGTGCTTGCGCCAGTGGACGTGAGAACAAACACACACATGCGTTGTTTGGTTTCGAAAAATAGGGGATGGGGGGGCTGGTACTTGAAGCTAAATGCTATTATCATCTTGTTGTCATGCTCGTAGGGGCATGCTGGTGTCATGTTTACCATGCTCGCCATCTTAGTTTAACATTTCAACATGCAAACAACAGCTAATTAGCACTAAACACAAAGTCCAAGTGAGGAACGCAGCAAAACAAGAAGGGATTAAAAAATTTCTATAAGATGTGTTTGGGGGGGGGTGATTTTATATGTGATGCAACAAGAAGTTGTTCAGATATTTCACCAAAGGCCCAAAATGTTCAACTCATGGTGGTGCTAAAGGAAAAATCAGAGGATCATCAAAGTCAATCGGATTAATCATCCAGGCGCTCTGGACATCTGTAACAAATTCCACTGCAACTCCTCCAATCGCTGTTGAGATATTTCAGTGTGGACCAAAGCAATGGGCCGGCATACAAACACTGCCCTCCCCGGAGGCGCGCCACTAGCCTGGCTAAAAGAGATAGACCATCAGAACAATATGCAAAGAGAGAGACAGCAATTGCCAGCAAATGGGCGCAGCCCCAGAAAGGAAAGGGTGGAGAATACAACAGAAAGGGAGCATTAAAACTGTGAGCGAGAGATATGGACAGAGGGGGCGGGGGGCGGGTGGTGAATGAGAGACATAAGAAATGGCAGCCAGGGCACAGAGGAATAGGGATGAGGGTTACAAAGTTTATTCCAGCATTCAGGGACTTAAAGACAATTGACAATCTCCCTCTTTCTCCCTGTCGGTGTTTACAGCGGTTAAGCAGGCTTTGCGGAGTAATTCTACTATTATTAGCCAGCATGACAGCTAATGCTGCAGCCAGACGGTCAGCGTGATGGACATACTCTCTATCTGTCTGCTGGCACTCTGTTTATGTTTATCGGTTGGCTCCCTGTGCTCGCTGTTTGCATTTTTGCCCGTTGGCCTCCCTCCTTTTTGGTCATTTGCAAATGTAGCCAGCAAACCCGCGCAACCCAGAAACGCAAGAAAACACAGAGCCAGTCTCATGACTGCCTTCTGTTAATGATGCAAACACAATCTCCCTGCTTAACGCTCGCAGTTCAGGATGCAGACGAGACGAGGGGCCGTTATTTGACCCCCGCACCCAGACACGGTGCTTCCGCAGCTGCCGTCAAGAGAGCGGTTTTGCCTGTTTTGTCTTCTGAAACTCAGCTTCCTCTTTTGTTTGCGCAGAATGGCTTCTCTGAAACACTGCACGGCTGACAGAGGGAAGTCCAAATCGAAAGCTGCTCTTCCACCTAGTGGCGTGACGGCCGCGGTGCAGCAACTTGTGGCAAGGTTGCAGGCAAGGACTTGCACAAGCGGGGAGGCGGAGACAGAGGGTGGTTTGGGCCGAGACGGGAGCGAACGAGGGAGGGAAAGCGTGGAGAGAGGGAGGAGGAGGGGGGGAAAGATGAGCGAGAGAGAGATGTAGGGAGAGATGAGGAGAGGACCAGTATTCTCTTTGAAGCTGACTGTATTCTCTGAAGAGGACGGTTGCATAATTTCAGCAGAAAAATAGCCTGACAGTGTTGTTTTTATTCCCTCTCTCAGGGTTTTCTGTTCAGGCAAAGTACCCCGACAGCTCTGCAGACTGGAGGAAGACACACGGAGGCACAAACAACACCACATAAAGCTTAAACCTATAAAGTACGGGGGTGAACGTGGGGGGGGGGGGGCACAGCGCTCTCACGCAGCTGTTAAGATACATGTGGCAGGACGATGGTAAAATAAAAAAGGCCCTTTCAGATAACCACACACCCACACACACACACACAGGCTCATGACCAAATGAGTAATCATCCCTGCAGGTATCCAGGCTTTGTGATGTGTGTGTGATTGCTCATGTGCGCGCGTGTCTGTTTGTGTGACTTTCAACTCCCCCTCTCTCCACACTCTGTCTCAGCTATGTAGGCTAACTCTCCTATTGGATCCCATTATGTGTCAGGGCACCGCATGACTTACACCGGATTAGATGTGTTCCCAGCTGAATTCAAACTCATAATTGAATTTCAGGCACGTCTCTCTATAATTGGCCTAGAATTAATCAGAGTTTTTCTCATTATTCAGCCTCTCGCCTGCTAACTCCACCTCTATTATACCTCTACGTTCACTCTCCGTCTCGTCTTCTTCGTTCTCTGCCCTGCTGCCCCGTTACTTCATCGGCCGTCTCTAAAGACCCCCTGTTCTAAATATTAAACGTCTCTCTTCCTCTCTCTCTCTCTTTGCCAGGTCCAAGATGGGCGTCCTGGAATTTGGGCATCTTCATCTGTATCCGCTGTGCCGGTATCCATCGGAACCTGGGGGTCCACATCTCCAAGGTCAAGTCTGTCAATCTGGACCAGTGGACGCAGGAGCAGGTCCAGGTCAGAGGTCACGCTGCAGATACAATCATCAAGATGGGGACATTTGCTTCATGTTAATGTGTGACATACAGTGCATGGTGATTGGGTTCACTAATACAATACAAGATCTGGACTGTCAGTATTTATCACAATCATCCCTTCTCAACCAGATGTATGTATATTTTTACAGAGATGGAAGACAACAGTGTGAACAGGACAAAGATAAATGATGCGTTAATTATTTTTGTATTAATATATCTTATAGTTGCAACATGTTACCAGACCAGCTGCAATACCACAAGATAATCAAAGTGCTGTTTGGGAAAATCTCTTACAATACAGTTGCTACGCTCCCAAAATGATGTCATTGGTGCTGGGGTTCAGGCTAGTAAGCTTAAAGAAAAGGGGGGAATCTTAAAATACTGTAATGAGGAACTTGTTGTCAGCTACGGAGCACATCAATATGATTTTACAGTAGGTAACAGGGTAAATGTTAGCTGGTATTGTTGGGTGCTGTTTCTCACAGTAATAGATATGGTACAAAAAAACTAATGCATTTCCCCATTTGCTCACGGTCGTCGCCAGGAAAAGTGCCTAAACAGAAAATCTGCTATAGAGATATAGTTGTTATAGCAGAGGACCCTGACCAGCTTTAATGAGGATGATTCATATCTTCTTTTGTCAAAAAAGCCCAAGTGTTGCTCCCTTGTTCCTCATAGTCTTGTTTTCTTCCACCATACTTACATTTAAGTACCAGTAGGAGTATTTTATCTGTACAGACTGTATTATAAAGTGTTTTATGTTTGGCAACAGATACTGTAGCAAAAGAATTATAACATGAAACCTTGTGTGAGAAATAGGTTTTTGTATCAGTATTTTCACTCCTGGAAGCAGGAAAAATAGCAACAAAAAAAAAACACCACCAACAACTTTGCTGTAACTGTATGTATCTTATAATAATCAGAAAATGAGACAAATGACAAAATATTAAAGCAATGTTCACATACAGTCAAGGCTGAAAACACTTACTCATCAGTATGCAGTTCAGCTTTTTCCGGGTCCGACTGACAAGAAAGTCAGCATTATTCTCTCCAGCACGATCATTTTCCTACGGTCAGCATCTTCATTTTTCTCTCCTCCCTAACTCCACAGCAAGAATTCACACTTTATTAACAGAAGACCACCACAGGCAAGGAGGATATTACCTCGAATGCTCTATCTTTCCTAAATTAGTCTGCCTGACTATGCACTTGCTGTGTTTTGGCATCACCAGTGTGTCCAGGAGATGGGAAATGCCAAAGCCAAACGTCTCTATGAAGCTTTCTTACCCGAGTGCTTCCAGCGGCCTGAGACGGACCAGTCTGCTGAGATGTTCATCAGGGACAAGTACGATAAGAAGAAGTACATGGATAAGGTCATTGACATCCAGATGCTCAGGGTAAGTCTGCGCCACACACACTCACACAGAAGTGTGACATAGTGTGTCTGTGTCTCAAATGGGACAGCACATCCCACATTTTCTTGTCTCATCATTCCAGCTGAAGTGTTTCCAATGCTCGCTCAAGAGGGCCCTTTGTTTTTGTCTTGTGCAGAAAGAAAAGAGCTGTGACAACATACCCAAAGAACCTGTGGTGTTTGAGAAGATGAAATTGGTGAGTGCATCAGTCTACGTCCTGCATCACGGCGTCAGCACAGTAGAAGTGATTTTGTTTGTTAGTTACTAGATTTGTCAGTCAGTGAGTATACAGGGACAGCAGGGGAAGTACCTTTGCGGTTTCGACTGGAATGGGAAGGTCATGTCACCATCAGGGAGTCTGTAGAAAAAAGGACCCTGGATTCAAGCTCATTTGTCATTGCAGACATATTGCATTCATTGTATCGACTCTCTGTGACAGAAAAAAGACATCAGCCCGAAAACCGATTCCCAGTTGGTCACGGACCTGCTCGGATTAGGTACTGTACCTCACACACCTGCAGACACAGCCGCAATATATGTTATATATCTCTTGGACTTTTTTCCAAATGTCAGAAAGGCAACATTTTTCACCAAGCATCCCGTTATACTTGAAATGATCATCACCATGCTTCCTTCCACCTTGTATCAGATGCCCCTGCTCCAAGTCCTGCAGTGTCTAATGGTGGAGGATGTGTTCCAGACAGTAATGAGAGCCCAGCGGCGTCTAATCCAGCTCTGGCACACTCTGCGCTGGATCTCTTCAGCTCCCTGCCAGCACCTTCTTCTGCGTCCTCCACTAAAAGCACGGTAGGACAACACACAGTACACACTCCTCACTGTCTGCCCTCCACAGAACACTTGTGTTTTTTGGCCCAAACTGATGCGTCCCAACAACTTTAGGATCGATTGTCATAAAATCTTGCACAGACATTTACGCTCCCAGAAGAACACATTCGGCTATTTTGCATTCCCCTGACTTTTCCTCTATCATTGGGCATCAGGCCAATTGTTGTTTCTGAGCAAATACCTGCAAAACGATTGACATTCTCATTAATTAATAATTAATGAACATGGTAAGCATACCGGCTAAATATCAACATGTTAGTGCTATCATTGCAAGCATGTCAACATCCTCAATTCAACTCTCTCTGTCTCTGTCTTTCTCTCTCTCTCGTTCTTCTCCCTCTGCAGCCTGTGTCCAATGCCATGCCTCAGAGCAGAGTGACTGCCTCGGTGCCTGAAAACCTCAGTCTGTTCCTGGATCCGGCGCCCAAAGCAGAGGAGGGGGCTGTCAAGAAACTGTCCAAGGACTCGATTCTCTCCCTGTACGCCTCCGCCCCTTCAGTGCATGCCAGCAGTATGGCCACTCACGGTGAGAACTGCAAAACCTTCTCCCAGATGTTGTTTTTTTCCATGTGTCCTGAGGTCTTGATTTAATTGCTGAGTTAGTTTCATCAAAGAGACTAGAGAATAAGCATTACTAATTGCTTACCGGTTGCCAAAATGGCCCTTTTCTATCCATGATTATTTTCAACAGGCTTGTACATGAACCAAATGGGATACCCGACACACCCGTACGGATCGTACCACTCTTTAGCCCAGGCAGGTGGAATGGGAGGTGCCATGATGACATCGCAGATGGCCATGATGGGACAGCAACAGGGTGGCATGATGGGACAGCAGAACGGCTTAATGGGGGCCCAGGGAGTCATGGCTCAGCCTGGTGGCGTCATGGCGTCGCCCTATATGACAGGGATGACCCAGGGCATGGTGGGACAGCCGCAAGGTGGGCTGATGGTCCAGCAGCAGGCTGGGATGATGGTACAGCCACAAGGTGGGCTCATGGTCCAGCAGCAGGTTGGGATGATGGGGCAGCAGCAAAATGGCATTATGGGACAACAGCAGAGCGGGATGATGGTGCAGCAGCAGAGCGGCATGATGGGACAACAGCAGGTTGGGGGTTTGGCTACGTTACCTCATCAGCAGGTGTATGGAGTGCAACAAGCCCAGCAGCTACAGTGGAACATTACCCAGGTGTGTGTGCATTTGTTTTGGGCCATACAACTCCTGAAATTGGTAAAATCACTGTTAATAACACCATTTTTTTTGTGGCTTTCAGATGACTCAGCACATGGCTGGCATGAATGTCTACAACACCAACAGTATGGTGGGATACAGCAGTCAACACATGGGTGGCTCCACAACTCCGAGCTCGGCGCACATGACCGCACACGTTTGGAAATGATCTTGTCCGTCCAAGGAGTGATGAAACACCGATGACCCACAAAAGAGAGGGCAACTGAGCTGTAGGAATCTGTGGATTAGACTCTACGTGAGACATTTTCTAATGCAAGGGAGGAGGAGGAGACAGGTGTGAAGAAGAATAAGGTTTGGGAAACCACTACTACCTCTCTTTCTCTCTCCTCTCTGCCCATGCTTCCTCTCCTCGTCTCATCCATGGCCATGTTTTGCATATTTCCACGCTTGCCTTCAGAACATTTTCGTACACTGACGAAGACGACGGGGTTCAGAGGTCGGCTGGTTAGGACAACACATCGTTCAATGTACCTAGCCCGTATGTGAAGGTGTGGGTCTCAACTGCTTGACTTAAAAGAACAGTTTGGTTTTTCAATTCTACATTTTCTCTTACTTGATCACAGTCAGAAAAAAATGCAGAATCTAGCCCAGCTTAACTTGATGTGCTTGAGCAGAACTAGAACAAGACACATTTTCCCTAACAACACAGAAACATACGTTGCTACAAACCTAAATGTTTCTTATTTTCTAATTTGTCGAATAGTTTGAAATGTTACAAATACAGCAATTTGCTTTTTCAGGGAAGTGAGGTGAGAGGATTGATACCACTCTTATGTCCGTCCAACAAATATGAATGTACCGCTAGCAGTTAGCTTAGTTTAGCATAAAAATGGGGAAACAGCTAGACTGGCTCCATCACAGCGTACCTCTTAACAGGTTGTATCTGCTTTGTTTGCACTGGTGTTACCTTTGGACACAGCCAGGCTAGTAGTTTCTCCCTGTTTTCACTCTTTGTGCTAAGCTAATGGGCTGCGGGTGGTATCTTCAAACACACCGTACAGACATGGGCATTGGTATCGACAGAACTCTTGGCAAGAAAGCGAATAAACATTAAGCATTTGCCATGCTAAAGTGTAAGTTTGACACCTGAATGCTTTAACCTGTTATTTGAAGTATGTTGCACATCAAGCTAGGCTACGCTAGTCTCATAATTCATCACACCTTCAAGCTGCAAGTTGAGCGGGGAATACATTAATGAATTTGCCAGGTGTAAGGATGAAAGAAATGTAAAAATCTTACTAAACGCAATGTATTTCATTATAAATACCTAGTTATCCCACCTGTTCAATGATATTACAATTTAACTCCCTTGTTGATAAGTTCCAAGATCCTCACTGTTTCTTAAGTTAGAGCAGCTACTAAACCTACCTAAACAGCCCTTAATTATGATGTCTTCTACTTAATTTACCGAGGGCTCCTTTTAGAACCGATATCTAATCTCAACTTTAAGTGTCAAAAGTCCTACAAACGGAGTTTCGGGAGACCAAAGATCATTGCTAGCTTTACTAAGGTTGTACAGTATTCCAGTGCTTTGTATAGCCTCTCAACTAGTGATTAGTAGAAGATTGAATTCAGCAGACCTTTAACAGTGTGTTTGGTCGTACCTGCTCTCACACGATGGACATTCGTGGCGTATCAATTCACTGTGCTATTTCCTCAGCGAGGGTGGAGCACTTAAAAGTCACCTGCATGCAATGTCGCCATGTAAACGGTGTGTTCCAATGCTCTCGCACCTCGAGTTAATCTACCTTGTACAATAGAGGCCTCAAATCACGTTGAATGTCCGTAAACAAGAGATATATCTACATATATATACATATATATATAGAGAGAGGAGGGGACTCGGGAAAACGTTAAGGTACAGATCAGTCCGATTCTTCCACTGAATTGCATGAGGGGAATGTTTTTCTCACTCTGATTGTACGTGATGTATGTTTATTACGATATCCGAATGTGTCTCTGGAATGTGTACCTCTGAATGTTTCTCTTTATGTGTCTCTGACCAAGACAAGCAACAACGGCAAAAAAAAAAAAAAAAAAAAAACTCAATGAATGTGTGTCCTGAATATGTTTGCGATCGTACCGGAATCGTTTCGGACTCGCCCGAGCGCCGTGTTCGCTTTTGATATTCTCTGACTCCCGTCGTGCGATGTATCACTCGTGTCTTTCGAATGTCCTGTGGTCAAACGGCGTCCTGTCCGCTTTCGGTGGGTTGTTCGGCTCAGCTGAGCTTTAACGTAACATGTCTCACCGTCACGTTGGGAGAAAACTGTGACCGGCCTGACGCATCTTTAGGTCACTTGGGGAGGGAGGGGGGGGTTTTACGATTTGGCCAAACCACATTGTGAAAGCAAAAAAGCCATTGTACCGCCACAGTGTGTTCACGTTTCAATATTTTACTCCACCCTCTACACTTCTCCCACACAAGCCTACACAAACCATCTGATTTCTCCGAATGTGTTCCTGAATACGTCCATTCTTATAAATGCATGAGGACATTGGTGTAAATAATCTTTCCATTTTTTTTTTTTATTTTCATAGAAGCACTTGGATGTTATGTTGCCATTATGAATGTGAGGGGTAAGAAATAAACGAACATACTCTCCACCATAATAATACTCTCATTAACTGCTGCCAATAAACAAGCAGCGCGGCCTTCGCGACTCATCTGTTCCTTCCAGGTGTTTCTTTCGATTTCAGCTCATTTGGTGGCAGTCAATTCAACAGCGTGTCACCAGACTCATCCCCGCAGCGCAACAGAAGATCTGTCAGCCAGCGGTGATAAGCTTCTCGAAAGAAGTAAAAATTCATCTCTGTGGGCGATTAGACTTCCTAAGACACACTTCACGCTTTTTCACTTGTGATTATCTTTAGGTTGCTTTAACCAGTTCTTTTTTTTTGTCTGTGAAATAAGAGCAAATGAAGGAATGTATCTTTTTTTGTACTTGTCAATCAAGATATGGTGTACTTTATTCTTTATCAGAATATCTCTGTATATTGTGTTTCTTAAACGAGATTTACGAACATGTACTGTACATTAGTCCTCCATTTTTTCCCCCACACACTTCAGATTTTTTCTGATTTTGCGTTCAGTTAGTCGATTGAATTTGAGATTATGTAACATATGATACCAGTCTCTGTGAAAACATACAAAATAAATATTGTTTGGATTAAATTCCATATCTTGTATTGATTTAAAATTATTTGGGCATGATGCCTCAGTAAACTCACATTTAGTTCAGTTACTTTCAGTTAAAACAAAAACCTCACAGATTTCACTTGTTGGATTTACAGCATATTTCAATTCACTGAGAAGTGTTTATTAAAATTAAATAGGCCTGATAGGTCTGGGTATGTTTTGGTCATTGGTTTTTTCGTTCAACGGGGAAATGAAAATCAAGCG
>JAOXYL010000048.1:7389429-7400899 GCA_028564955.1 Terapon puta
ATTTCCATATTTATGTTTTTTTGGCCTCTTCTCTATGGTTTGATATGGGCGTGGCTTAAATTGGAAAAATGTGACATCACATGCTTAAGCTCTCCATGTGATGAGAGTTCGGTTCTTTGGTCGCTGTCAATCAAAATCTGACCAAACCACACCCACACGGTCCCGATGACAGAGGTTAACCGAGTTGTGTCCTAAACTTTGTTTATGAGCTAGTTCTCGCTGAGACTAATGAAAGGACTGATACCACGCTCATAGCTGTGCTTGCAGATTGAGCCAACGGGCGCTTAGCTTAACTTAAAGACAGAATCTGAACGTGGCTTTGTCAAATTCAGCACCTCCAGGACCCAGTAAATAGAGCAGTGTCAGAGAACAGCATAAGACCTCTTTAAACTTAAGGTAGTTAGGTTAATGAACATCTCTCTGTCTCTTTGGTTGAATTTATGTCCACGTGCAGCCATACACCTTTGTTTTCTCTCCTGAGTTGCTCTGTGTGCACGCTTGTGTTCTTCCTCAACCCTTTTTCTCTATAATTCAACCATTTATGAGACACTGCCCGCCGGTCCACTTTTCCAAGACAGTTATTTAACTCTAACAGAGCGTGCAAAAACAAATAAATGTGGCGGAGAGTTAAGTGTAGCCTGGTTAGTGTTGCTCTGTCTTTAATGATAATGCATGGGGGTTAAACAAAACTAATCTCCTGTGTTGTCTTTGTGTGTGTGTGTGAGTCACATTAGCAGCTCAGGCAGGGACCTAAGCCGGGAAGCGGTCAACGAGAGGCGATTAGCCTTTCTCAGCGCCATGTTGCATAGGAAATGATTTCTTCAAATCTAAAACCTTCATGTATGGCAGGATGTCTGTCGGTGAGTTAATATGCCACACGGGCTCTCGTCTAATGGCAATTAATTACAATGGGGGAAGGAGTAATCTAATTCAGATGTAATTTCCTCTTGATTACTCCAGTCTGCATCTGACAGGAGAATGATGCCGAATCATGGCTCAGAAACCTTCCATTGTATGTTCAGCTCTGAACATGTCTTCCAACTAATACAGCCAGCAAAACAGAGAAAGAACGGAATAGTATCTGGCACACTGCGAAAATAACAGCTCGTCTGATATTAAGTCTTGAAATTTCAATTCTGCCACTGGAAGATGAGTTATTTCCACTTCCCTCTGGTCTAATTGAGCTGTTTTTCAGGTAACAGTGTCAGTTTCTTCACTTAAAGCCGAACAATGAAGCCAATTCCACTTTGAATGAGGAAAATTACACTTAGGTCGAGAAAATTCCCCCAGACAAATCGACTTGCATCGAGCGGGAGGGAAATTATAAGTCTCAAAACTAAACAAAATCTCCCCGACGATGCCTCCTGCAGTGCAGCAGCAGCCTCCCGGTGCCTTGACACAGATTCGGAAATCAACCTGTACGCTCGCACGGGCCGAGGAGGATCTATAAGCGCGTATGTGAGCGTGTGTGTTGCTTCTATGCACCAAAAGCTGCTCTCAAGTCCAGCTCTCCTTTCGCAGCGTCATATGGCAGACGGCTCTGTGTACATTCTCTGTAAGTGTGTGTTTACGCCACTTTATGTCGAGAGCGGCGGTAATGACACTCTGATTATGGGTCCTTTTACACACAGACATTCACACGCGTGCACACACATAACACGGTGACTCAGCTCACACACACACTCTTGAGCTCGGTGACACTTTACTGCCTGTTAAAACCTTCCTGGGGTGCCACTAAGTGCTCTTGCTCATTTTCGACCCACGTTGCTCAATCTGAGGGCTCTTGCTCTATTGGCGTGGGTTGCCAGATCGGCGAAAAGCCCCCTAACACACATGACAAATAACGCCTCAGCCGGCCCTGCTGTGTGAAAACTCTTCCGCGATGCAGGAGAAACAGTCGGTTGTTTTCATCTACAGGGCGGAAAGCTTTGAGTGGAGAGCTGGAGGGGTCGTTTGAAAAAGAAGGTCCTCCAGCATCTCTAAATATTACTATTTACCCTGCTTTCTTAAGTCTAAATCAACTAAAATGTGACTAACTAACGTGACTAACATTTTGTGCAACTGTGAGCAAGGTGGTGAAATACAAAGTTTTGTAAAATTTCAAATTTCTCCATTAAACCAGACAGCAGTTGCGGTTCTTCACACCAATGAGAGGCTGCGTTTGACATGCAGGGGCAGGCCACACACACACATCTGTATGCGCACGACTGGGCGCGCGCAGGTACGAGGGAAGGACGGGCTCACGGCCGAACGCTTCGCCAATCCGTCTGGCTAAGAATAGAGGAGTCGGACACGAAGGAGTCGGGGGGGGCCGAGATCGAGAAACGCGATAGACCCTTCGCCTGAAAGTGAGAGCAAAGAAGACAGAGACGGAGGGAGGGGAGATAAAAGAGGAGGGGGGTGGGGGGGAATTAAGATGTCAGCGAGCGCAGAGAGGCCGACGAGGGAGTGGAGAGGGGAGAGAGAGAGAGCGATCGCCGGTCAGCTCAGCCAGTGTTTGGTAGCCTCTAAAAGCACCGGTGGGGAAGGGAAAGCTTTTAGAGACGCGAGTAATGTTTCAGTTTGTGTGCGTCGGGAGAGCCGGTGACTCAGTGCGCTTCAAAAGAGAAATGAAGCAGTGGAGCAGGAGGTGGGGTAAGGGAGACAACAGAGCGGCAATATCACCTGAAATAGCAGCTCAACAGACACAGGGAGGGTTTTTTTTTCTCTTTTAGATTAGTCATAGTGAATATGAATAGCTATCATGTGCAGTCAACCTGGGAAATAGCTATTACTGTCAGCGGGCAGTTCAAGTGTTGCCACACAGCTGAGCCGCAGAGATTCAACAACCTCCCTTTGTTGCCATTACGGCTCTTTTATGCGCTCCTTTCGTTCGTTTTGTTCGCAGGCCCTCTCCGAGCGGCCTCCACACTTAAGAATTTCTCTTTCGCGGTGAACTTTCCCTCGAAGGATCTGATCACCGTAAGCTTTCCAAAATGTCTGCCAAAATTCCTGAAGTGTGTTTCCTAGCTGTGACTCAGAAACAGAGCAAAAAGTAGGGCACAAGTGAGTCACCCCGAAAACACCCTGAGTACTGAAATGCCAGGTCTATTCTGCGGTCCACGGTAACACAGGCTCAACAACATGCAGGGGATGACTATTTTTAACCAGCGGACACACCGGTCTGCTGCCTTCTGTTGTTTTATTGTTGGCCGTCCATCCCTTGACAAAAACTCTGATCTCTGATCACTTTCAGGTGGATTAATGCCACAAAACCACTTGATCATTTCCAACAGGATGAAAACAGGTTAACAAAACAAACTCTGGTTTAGTTTGTGATATGGAACTAAGTCTGGACCCCAGTGCTTTTTTTAAAAAACTTATTTTGAGAAAGAAACACACTCCTGAAAAATGTTATCCATAGCTATCTCCCATCTGCATCACATCAGCCTGTCCTGCACAGCTAGCCCAACGCGGGGGAACACAATGTTCACATTGCAGGAAACTACAAAGGCCTTCTATGTACACTGTAGTTCAGGCGAACTGATCAAAGCCGAGCTTTAACTAAACATGGGCCTGTCAACAGAGCAAATACTATCAGCAATGCTCTTTGCTTATCGCCAATGACAGCAACCGTAGGCTAATGCTGACGTTAGCTAAGGACAGAAACGTTTGAAACAACTCAGCCGTGCCTGTTGATCTTATCTTTGCTAAAATGTACTCATTTGCATTTCTAATATCATTTAATCACACAAAATAAATACCATAATCTTCGCTCATCTGTAGGCTATTAAACTGTGGCCGCAGTTTGAAAGTGTAACGTTAACTAGCGAGCGTGCAAAAACAAGCTAATCAGAGAGTCGTTTTTCACGCGTTTGTCTAACGCCATGTGTATAAACAGTGGCGGACAACCTTTTTCATTAATCAAAATTTACTAGGAAAGACCCAAGGAAGTGAGAAAACCGGCTATCACCGCAACACTTCACCCTTGTGGGCCCAGGCTACATTAGCCATCCTCATGTTGGCTAATCTAAAGATTAAAGACTTTCTTATGTCCTGGTAGAAAAT
Organism: Terapon puta; assembly: GCA_028564955.1. Taxonomy (NCBI): domain Eukaryota; kingdom Metazoa; phylum Chordata; class Actinopteri; order Centrarchiformes; family Terapontidae; genus Terapon; species Terapon puta. The sequence continues at coordinate 7,393,477 of JAOXYL010000048.1, forward strand.
ATGATACCTTTGTCTTAAATGTATCTCTCATTTTAAGTAAAATCTGCATCTTTGGCCGTCTTTGAAGACTACAGAACAGTAAAATCAATCTGTGATATGATTTTTATTGTAAGCATACCCAAACCTTTTGTAAAAAAAAAAAAAGTAATTGTGAAATCTTTAAATGTGCTCTACAGGGACAGGTCATTCTGATATTTGCCCATTTTGTCAGTGGATGCAACAAAACAAGATAAAAATCCCCAGAATTGTAGTTTGTGACACTAAATCGGACAATAAAACAAGTCAGAAGCACAAGAAAATGGGTTTCTTAACAGTCCTGGCGCCGGTGAAAAAAACTCTCTTCATATCATCACTCAAGTTGGAACTCTTAGTTACTGTCCGCCAGCTCAAAATGATTTGTCTGAGCAAACCGGGAAAACGTTGCTCCTTTTGGTCTCAGAGCTACGCTGGCATCGGTTCAACAAGCAAACCGGCAAGTATTCTCTTCCTGTGTCAGACGTTTTCACCCCCTCTGCCTCCGTTTCCTCTCCCTGTCTCTGGTGATCGTCCAGCAGCGTCTACGGCACTGCAGAAATAAACACCGCGAGCACAGAAAGAGTCGAATACGGAGTATTTAAAGCAACTGAAGAGCGAGGTTGAGAAAAGACGAGGAGGGTGTCGAGTGGGCTGGGAGACTAAATGGAGCAGAAGTGTGTGAGGTGATCGAGTGTGAACGTGCACCAATGAAAGACGTGAACACGCTCGCGTATATAGATACAGATATAGATAGATGGGTGAACCGGAAGGGGCCTCGCAAAAAAAAAAGGCACACACTAACAGACGCACATCCACATCCACGCCTGGTTTCCTTTAATCTAACTCTCCGGGTGCACTGCATCTCATCAGTGGCGCTTGTTTCCCTGCGAGCCGCGTCCCTCCGCGCAGGCTGACGGTGTGCAGGGAGCCGCTCTGCTGGCTCCGTTTTCACAGTCATGGATAAACCTGCTCGGGAGATAAGACCGTGTTCGGCGGAGGAATGACTCACCCATTAAACCTGGGAAGCCGTTCGTGTGTTTGCGCGCGTGCACGTGTGAGCGCGCGCGTGTGTGCGCTTTCACCACACTGATACTAATAATAGCAGGTAATACATAGAACACAGACAGAACCAAAATGCCATCCCCAACACTCGCCTGTTACAAAACCAAGAATAATGAGACAATGACACAGTGGGAGTCGGAGCTATGAATGGAATTACATGAAGGAAACAGAAACATTATGGAAGAAAAGTGCACACCGCCTCTGTGGGAATGCATGGAAATAGTATCAAAGAGGGATCTAAATATGGAAGCACACCTTATACAACTACACCAGTTTTGTTAAACTATACTGTACATCACCGCAACATGGAGGAAGGCCAACCTTTCTCGTAACGCAACATGTAATTATTTTCTTTAACCCACATTTCTGTTCTTTGATGCTGCAAGCAGCTCAACTCTGACACCTGACCAGATGAGCGCAGACACACGTCAGATAGATGCTAATCAGGACCGGAGGTGTCATAATATGATGTCGCATTACGTTGTGCCGCAATGTGACCCAGTAAAAATAAAAGAGCTGAATTTCTGAGGATGAGCTGTTAATATGAATTAAATCTGAGTTATAACTCCCCAAGGTTTCAAATATTTGTTTGGAAACACCAGAGGGCACAATTAAACGGCGTCCATTAACACCGAGAAGTGTCAGAAGTCTCAGCTGCTGTCTGAAAATATAAGAAAATGTCCCCGTCCTACTTAAAACATCTCACCTCGGTTTGTGTGAAGATGTTGAATACCTTATGATACCTTGTTGAAGAAGCTCATGTGTCTCAACCTTTGGCGGTGAAAGTTGGCAAAGAACTTGGTGTGGTGGGAGGAGAGAGATAAAAGGGATGAAGGCCCCAGGTTTACAGGGCCTTCATATGAAAGGGGCCCTCAAATATATCTGAATGAATAGCTGCAGTTGCAATGAAACGAAATACATCACCTTTATGCCTATTAATGGAGTTTAAAGCCCACTATGAACCTCAAAAGAAAAAGCTTTAATATCTGAGGAGAGACAGTGGCTGCATTTTGGAAAAAAAAACAGCAATCCTTCTTCTCTAATGGTACAAATAACACCTCTCTTTTTCAGCGGGTGCGACCATTCTCTTTTCTTTTTTTTTCTTCTCACAGTTTTGAAACAAGGTTGGAAATGATGTTATCTTGAAAATAGGATGCGATTGTTGTGTGGACACGTCTACAAAAACACTTCCCCGCTTGCATAAGAGCTTACCGGGACCGATTCTACTGATAGTTGTAAATTGACTGGATCCAATTCGCAAAATGGAGCAAGGCTAGAACATACCCTGCAGAAACTCTGACACAATAACAACACCATAACCACATTACCCCCCTAATAGCGCTTTAATGGTGAGACGCTGACATATTCTCCCACCGTCTCCGTTCACTTTGTCTTTCTTACATCTCTATCTGCCACCTCAGCAATCAGTCATATTCTTTATTCCCATTTAGTTACCCATTATAAATCTTATTTTTACAGTGATAAAATAACCCATAGAAACTTTTGTGTCATAAAAAGGTGCATACATTTAGAATAATGGCTGGGAAAATGGAATAAAAGCATTGAATAGGTTTTATGGAGTGTCTCTCTTTTTACCTGCAGGCTCACTTTGCCACTGCCACAAGCAGCAAGTTATTCAGTAATATCAGGTACCAGTCGATTAATCAAAGACATATGGTTAGTTTGTCTGTTGTTTTAACTCAATGAATTCCATTTGTTCTTCCTGTTTCTGCATCTAACGTCCAATTTACTTCCTTTGCACATTTCCATTTCAACCTGTGGTTTTTCAGATGTTGGGCCTGTGACCGAGCGAGGCGGGGGCCCGGCACCCGGGCCGACCCTCCCCAGCAGCCAATCGATGCGCGTCACTGAGAACATGGAGCAGTGACAGCTGACCAGATTGGACCGTTAACGACCGCCAGGAAGGAACACAGTTGGGGGGGGTGGGGGGCTAATCGAACGCGACCGAGCGAGGAGGAGCGTTCGCCCGTTGCCCCTGTCAGTCTGTTCATGCGACCCTCTGTCAGTCCGTCCGTCCACGCGGGTCACCCACTTAATTAAGTGCGCCTTTTTTTTTTTTCTTTTTTTTGCCCGTAGCTGGTGTGAGTTATGAGGAGGGGTGAACAACAGGTTAGAGTGACTGGGTCACTGAGTAAACCTTGTTGCCTTGTTTGTCTCCAGAAACAGGCATTTCAGGCTGTTGTGTGAAAATGGCCCATTCCCAGCAAAACAGTGACATAACCTTGTTGTTGGGTAGATTTGACCCAAAATAATTTACGCGAAATGCCTGGATTTTTCTATCCTCAATACCAATTCTGCCAATACAAATCCAATATTTGCCAAACATTTGAGTCTGTATAGCATATATGGTCAAGCTAAACTAATGTTACATTATCTCCTTGTGGTGTTTTTTTTAAACCAACATCAGTTGTCATCTTTGGACCCATTCTCTTCCTTACTGAGCTTTCTTAAGTATGTTATGTTGCTAAATCATACATTTCTGAATTTCCAACAAAAGTGAGGCAGTGCAGTTTCACGGTGAAGGCCCGACACTGCCCTAACATTAAAACGCGTCACAGTTAGCTCTCCAAAGCGGGCAAATGAACAGAGCAGAGGAGGAGACGTGTAAATATTTAATGTGGATCGCTCGCATCTGGCTGATATCTGATGCAATTCCCAATACCAGAGGGTCAGTATCGGTAACGGTGCCGATCCATTCAGTTATGTCTCACTCCCAGGCTCCGTCGGTCAGCGGCATGCTTTGGACGCGCGTCTCAAGACCTGCCGTGGCCCGACGCCGAAGAAGGAGGACGAGGACGCTGCAGCAAGGGGAGCTGCGGTGCGTGTGGAAGAGGAAGAGGAGCGGCGCATGATACTGTGATTTTGTTCTAGGCGCGATGTGTTCCTCTGGCAGCTGAGAACATCTAAATTTAGACACACCCCTCGTCTCCCCTTCCTCTCCTCTACATCCTCAGCCCCTCCTAGCCTCCTTCCCATCCACACTTCTCCGCGAACCCCCCCACCCCCCTTTTCCATTGTGCTCTTCTCATCAGCACGAACACGGAGACATGAAAGCCCCTGTGGTGAAAATATCGACAGCTCTCTCTGCGTCAGACAAGTGTCAGCTGTGCATGAGTGCGCCGAGCTCTTTTGCGTGTGTGTGTGCGTGCTTGTGTGTGTGTGTGTGTGTGTGTGTTGAGTACTGGAGCAACAGCCATCTCTACCTGATGGGAGCCAAAAACAGGTAATGATACAAGCTAATGACAGAGGGGTTGGGTGAGTGTGTGTGTGTATGTATGTGAATGGCTGCGTGTGTGTGTGTGTGTGAACACTGCCAATTAGCCATATGGTGACCATGCCGACATGAGAACATATATGAAGTACTTTTTTTTTTTTAACATCATGCTTTCGTCCACATTCCCCCGCTGTTCTCCAGAAGGCCTCTTTTTCATCTGGCTCATCTTACAGCATTCAACACTCAAATTCAGAGTATAAGAGTGAAACAGCCAAGGAGGAGGTGTACCAAAGGACTAAAGTGACATGAGAGATCATTGAGAAGTGAGCAAATGTGTTTGCATCCTTTGCAAATGGCAACTGTCAAGTATTGAAAGTTGGCACTGAACTTTCAGATTCTAAGATTTGTTTAGTTATTCGTATATATTCATTTGTAGTGTTTATCATGCTGGTTTATTTGATAGTATAATGTCACCTGAACCCCTCCATCTCTTCCTTTAAACTGAAGACCACAGCTTGGACTTTATTTGTGTCAACCCCGTGCTGAACCAGAGTGGCAGAGCAGCACCGCTCACTCTTCCTCAGCTCAGCGGGTGTACACTCATGAAGACTCATTTTGCATATCACCCAACTAAATTGGCTGGCTCTTCTTTTTCACTTGGTTGAAAGCCAACATTTTCTCAAACTGGTGAAGTTACTTTTGGTTCTGCAACCACAGCAGCTGCCATTTTTTCTGTGCCAAAAGAAAAAAAAAAAAGATGTGACGCGAGTATTGTAATATTGTGGTTATGACAGCCCAGATTATTTTTGTTATCAGTTAATCTGCAATGATTTTGTCAATTAAGTAATTAACTATAAACTATAAATGTCAGAAAATAGTGAAAAATGTTGAGGACCTCAAAATGCTTTGTCTTGTCTGACCGTAGTCCCAACCCCTTAGAAATTCCTTTTAATATCACAGAGATGACAATACAGAAAGTATTCGCATTTGAAAAGCTAGGAGCAGTGGGTTTTTTTTTTTACATTTCTGCTTAAGAATTGCTTAAATAATTGATCGGATTATTAAAATTTCATAGAAAGACATATTTATATACACTACAAACCAAGAAAATCATTTTGGCGTTGGTTCTGAAACTCGCATATCCTTCTCTCTTGTAAGATCTTGTAACAAGACCAAAAGTTTTCACAGAGCAACGCGCGCAAAAAAAAAAAACAGCAGCGCCACAAAGCGAGCAGAAAGACGCTGCTTATGAAAAGGTTACGGTTCGACGTGCTGGAAGGGGAAACGGCGTGTACTGAGAGGATGTGGGGAAATGAACAGCATGTTAAAGACAGACGGAGGAGCGATGAAAGAATTCGACTGCGCTGAAAACGAGCCGAGTCTCTGCCTCTCAGCCTTTCGCCGAGTCGCGGCATGTGACATGTTTTCCCCGTCTCCCGCCGGGAGTGAGCGCGCTTGTTTTCGACGCTGAGAGGCGCAAAAAGAAATGAGGGGCACTTTTGTTGCAGCGGCACGGTGTCTGTAATTACACCCCACAGGACACATATAAGAACACCGCCGCTATCGTTGCCGTACAGGCGCCGTTGCACGCCGCCTTCCGCTGCTGCAGACCCTCCTCACAGTTTGACACGCGGCGCTTCTGCACAACGGTGTTGCCGGCTTTTACAGAAAAGGGCTCATTACAATGATAATACCACAAAAAAAGGTAAACCCAGCAAGAGCTTGTTGAAAAAGATATTACAGGTATTATAAGCGAAGTACTGCACCGCCAAATACCCTTTGGAGTGGATTATGCAAATGTGATTGTGCGCACACTTAAAAAATTGCTGTTCTCTCGGACCGACCTTAGCATCCATTTAACTGTTTTATATTTTTAAAGGCAAGTGGAATGGTTTGAAATGTTTTACGCAGAGGGTAAAAGTGATTGAATGTCTTCCATATTGAAAAAATTCAATCTTCAATTTGGAGAGGATTATGATTTTCAGCTTTATAGCCGAACCCAAATTTGGATTCTGCAAATTAGAAGCACAGAGGAGGGAAGAAAAGTCTCACTGACTTAGCTGAAATTGTGTAAATAGGGCAAAGAATAAAGATTTATTGGGATGTAGAGAATGTGGTGGCGGAAATGGGGGATTAAAAGTCCAAGAGGTACACTCAAACTCACCTTGCTGGTTGAGCTGCTGCGTGCTCTTGCTCCACTGCGACAAGCCCACGATGGCCACCATCTTGGCGCCCAGACTGGAACGCCGCTTCTTGTTGCCGGCCAACGACGCCGAGTCCGGGCCCCCACCGCCGGGACTCTTCTCCAGGCTGTACATGGCCCCTGAGATGCTGGACGAGCGGACCACGTTCCGGGCAGCCGCGCTCAGGCCGCTGAGGCTGCTCATCCCGCCCGGGCTGGGCACCTCCACAGAGCTGCTGAGCATCATGGTCCCGCTGGACTTGGAGGGGCCGGTTGGCTGGGGGGGGAGGGCCGGAGAGTTGAAGCCGGGGGGCTGGTAAGGACAGAACAGAGACAATAAGATGAGGGTGGGATCAGAGAGGGGAGGCTGAAGGCGGGAAGGGTGGAACATCTCGAACGAAAGGACATCTTGGCGTCTGATGAAACGTAGAATAAAAGCTTGTCTTACGGCCGCAGCGGCTCCCCGAGGCTGAAGGACACCGAGTTTAAATTTCAACCACGGTTTGGTTTTCAATTAAATTCCCCGCTTATTGCCGAGGCAGCAGAAATGGCCTGCCATCCCATAAAAGACAAATAAAAAGTGAAAAGCTCCGAAAAGTCTTTTTGATCTCCGGTAGTTTTGCAAACTGAGAAAACAGAGAACACAAAGGTCAGCAGACGAGGACAGTGCAGATGGCAGCAGACTGTTCAAGTGAGTTAAGAAATATCTGTACACACACACACACACACACACACACAAACAACACACACACAAATGTCAGGGCTGGCCTGCTGTTGAGGGGGTGACCCTGTCAGCTGGTATTTGTCTTGTGTGTTTTTTCGGAATCTCATTCTGCGTCTGACCTTAAACAGTGACAGATGATGAACTCTATAGCCCGAGTCATCGCCGCTCGGCTGAATCCCGGGAAGACACCTGTGTGTGTGTGTGT
>JAOXYL010000048.1:7439016-7453277 GCA_028564955.1 Terapon puta
CAAACTAGAAGGATAAATACGACATGGCAATAAATACACATGGCAAAAGCAACTCCAGCATGTTCCAGTGCAGTGAATCACATGTGTGTTGTAAACCACGTGACCTCTACCTGTTCAGCGATAAACCTGAAGCCTTTATCTGGTCTGTCGCATTCGTAAGTCTCTCCCAGGACTGGGTTAAAGGGTTTACTTCCTGCTCGGTGGAAGCTGGATGCATATGCGGTTATTGCAAATGTAGCAACATACACCTGCAAGGAAGATCGGAGAAGGTTAATCACACCTGTAATGTGTGCGGCATGTTTTATCTACATGAGGTTGTACACATGACTTGTGTGCAAGCATGTGTGACAACTTAGTACGATTTTAAGGAAGTATAAACTGTGTTAGTGTATAAGTAAGCATCATTATTACTGCACATCAGTGCTGCATGTTGTACATTCTGCGGTATGTAGAGGTGTAAGACTGTGTCCATTTGATAAGCCTGTGTTAAAAATAGTCTAGTGTTCCAAACACAGCTAAAAAGACAACTGCTTTTTTCTTTCAGAAGTGAAATATTTTTTGAAGCCGCTAACAGCACAGAGCAAAAGAATAACATCAGAGTTGCATTTACAAAGCTGCCTGAGGAAGAGCGCTTTCCTATCTATATTTTGCTGCAGCTGCTTTGATGTTCATCTCTGATTGTACGCACAGTTATGATAGGGGCATCAGAGACGTTCACAAATAGTTTATTTCATAAATGTCTGCATATTTGTATCTGGCTCTTGCAGGTTTATGCATGCAACATTATCCTCTCACCATGCGCTGGTAAGGGTCCTGGGTCTGGTTGGCCGTGTCCAGCAGGTCACTGTACTCCAGCTCCTCACACAGCCTCTGCAGGGTGTTGAGAGGCTCGTTGAGCTGTACTGGCATGGCCACCTTGGACAGGTCCTTACCAATGTTGTTCCTCAGGATGTTCCACAGGCTCACGCTGCTGGTGGGGCTCGGGGAGGGCAGCGTGGAGCGCCGACGGGCCAGGGTCACCACACTGCTAACTGGAGGGGGAGAGGAGTAACGTGGAGAGACGAGCGGTGAGAAAAGAGGAGGTTTTAAAGAACAGTGAGACAGAACATGGGTGAGAGCTGCGGTGGGAGAGAGGCGGTCGCTTGAATCAGTCATAAAAAAATCTCTGATGTTCACAGCTGATTTAATGGAGACGGGGATGAGCTGTGGCTTCAGAGGTGTTACGCCCAACTGTGAACGAGCTATAACAGACCTGGCTAAGTGGCGCATTGTGCTCTAAAGGCTGTTTAAGAGGCTTTTCTTGACTGCAGCTGTGAAAGAGAGGTGTTCTGAATGAATCTGAATAATGTGTTTTTTGGATATGTTTTTAATGAAAATGATTTTAAAAAAACACAAAAATGTGTTAACACAAGTGTAGACTTTTTAATCAGCTTCGATCTTAAAATACTTAACATATTGGCATGAGCCTTCAAAAACCCATTTGACAGAGAGAAATACTGAAGAGATAACATATCTCTCTGCACATGCTCTTATCATATCACCTAACCCACATGAATCCAGATAAAATCATCTCTATTTGCAACAGAATATCATTACATCTCAATTCTCTTAGTCTAGCAAACTGCAAAGGGTTATGTGGTAAAAAATAAAACACCATCCGCAGCAGTGGTTTAATAATGCCTGAAAACAGATACTTTGTCAAATGCTGTATGATTAAACATTGCTGTTCACGTGTCTGGAAGTTGGCAGTGGTCATGTGCAACGCCTTCTCCAAGCAGGTGAGTAATTTCTGTGATTCCATTTATAATTTGCCAGATGCTGACACATTGAAAAATACACAAAAGCACACAGTTACATTAAAGAGCACTAAAGATAAACAAGCCCAGTCTCTTCTGACAGAATAAGGTCCCTGTATCCTCTCACACACAAACACGTACAACTTGTTGCTTTATCACGTACCGGAGTTGTGCCTCTCACTGCCTCCCTCGTTGCTGTAGGTATCCATGGAGACGCTGTCACTGACATCACTGATGTACGAGTCATCGTCAGACACCTAAAGACAGGAAATTAGTGGTTAAAGGTCAGCCAGCGACCACGACGTAGAATCAAAGGACAAAATCACACAAGTACAAAAGTCTTTAGAGTTGAAACAGAAAGTATATGTAAGTTTGTTGGTGCTACAGCCAGTTCTAGGAGTAATAAGACAGCTGCGTTCCTTGATTAGATTTGACTTATTTGTCTGATCACTGTGATGCTGAAACAAATAAACAATTTAAACAAGGTTTACAATTTTGCTTTCTTTGTTTAATGCCACTTTAAATTAAATATCTTTTTTGATTATTGTTCAGGGGAAAAAAGTTAGAAGCATAGGTGATTCTTTTTTTAAAATCAAATTTCCATCCTATCTTTCAATTCTAGAGACAAAACAATTAGACAGCTAATATAATAGACCAGTGCATTTGCATTAAACCTAGAAATGAAGAGGATAAGGTAGTAGATAGTGCCACACCTCATTCTCAGAGGAGGAGGAGGAGAGGAGGTACTCCTGAGCATCAAAAAACTCTGAGATCGACTCTGGGATAGATGCTTTGCTCTCATTGGACACCTGGTGGACCAAGGAGTGGGAGGCGCTCTGACATTCCTAAAGATGAGAGGAGGCCAGTTAGGTTAAAGCGGACCTGCGGTGGACATCTGTGCTTTTATCCCGCAGAGCCGTGATTATTTTTGAGTCACAGCCACACTCACAGAAGCATAGGCGGTCTTCAGGCCCATGACCTGTGCTGGCTGTGGAGCCTGCAGGTCGATGGTGTGCCTCAGCCTGTCTCTCTCTGCTACGAGGGAACTGAAGGCTGATTTCAGCGTGGTGTGGACTGGAGAGAAGCAAATGCCGTAGATGGGGGATAAAAAAAAGGGAGATGACAGTTAAAGAGTTGTCATGGAAACTATATCTTACTATATAGCAGCAAACATGTTGAAAAATAAATAAATAAATCATTTTCTATATACAGTAAACACGTCTCCTGGGGACTCACTGTTGTTGGCCAGTCGGCAGAAGTCCTCCTGCAGACGTGATGCGTCTGTAGGTGAGTCCGGGGATTCGGGCAACACCTCCTGGGTGTTTGTCTCAGTGGTGGAGAGGTTGGGGTTGGAGGCATGGAGACGATGGGATTGGGAGGAGATACAGCTGGGGACCTGATGGACAAAAAGGGAGAGCAGTGAGGAGCTATAATTCATTACACCCATCCAGACTTAAGGATTTATAATTACTTTTATGAACTTCAGCAGAAAGGAAGAAAAAGCCGTATATGCACCTGTAGTGTGGCCTTGGGTTCTTTGCCATTGTTTTTGGATCGCCATCTCCTCGGCCTCTTCTCCTTTTTGGGGATGTCATAAGTAGACGCCTGCAGCACGACATGAAATATTAAGGGAGTAGTTAGCAAATAACTTATTATGTCCTCATCAGTCTTACATTAATCTCTTGAGTAGCTCTTATTCCACGGGAACATTAACACTTGTCTATTACACCCAAAAAAGTTGACAAGTGTCTTCTTTAGCTGACTTTAACGCTTAAGCTTTAATGAAGACAAAGAAACACCTCCAGCACTTGTACTCTGTGTGCCTGTGCTCACCTGTAGAGCGCTAATGGCCGGGGCCGAGTATGTGCGGTGGAGCACCTCCATGCTCTTCAGCAGCAGGTTGAGCTCCAGCAGGTACGATTCACACTCCTCCAAGTCTGAGCAAAAGAGAGATTGTTATTATCATTAGATAAAAGTTCTGGTACCTGCAAAAAGTGACGAGAGACAAAACCTGAAAAGGCACACTGCAGTGAAAGAGGCTTTAAGAGACTGTTGACGAGGCGGGGGAGGCAAAGAAGCTGCAAGATCATTAGTAAGCGGGGGAGAAATAGGCAAAACAACCACCAACCTTTGCAGCACTTGTTCATGTCCTCTGAGGAATGGAGCCAGGAGCTGACCTTAGCCTGGTGGACTGACGCCTGCTTGGTAAGAGTGGCTCTCTGTTTCACAGGAAGAGACAGAAGAAAGAGGATGTCACGTGACTACACCCCCACCGCATCAGATTTAAAAAGAAACAACAAAATAAAGGCTTTCCTGAGAACAAGCGCTTGAATAACTCACTTTCCTAAGAGAGTCGCTGAGGGAGGGGGAGGACGAGGCGTGGGGGTGGAAAAGGTGCCTCTCATGGGGATACATGGCAATCTCGTTCTGCCGAAACACGCGGTGATGACGGAGCTTTGACACCCACTCCTCGAACAGCTCCGGAGACTTCACCTGGGTGGCATAAAGTCATATAAGGAGCAGACACAGAAACAGTAAACCAGAGAGAAACCACGCAGGCATGTCACGTATATACACATCTCAGAGGCGACGGTGAGTCACTTTGAGTTTACCTTTAAGTGATAGATGTTATCCTCGGTGTCCAGGTCGATGCACATAGCTTTCTTCTTGATCGACATGACGGAGAGGCCCACGTCAATGCAGCCATGAAGCTTCCCCTTCTTCAGCTGCGAGAAAAAAAAACACTCCGTTAGCGCGCTCCCTTGTGCGTCTAAATGCGGGAATGACTGACAGACGACGCTCTTGAAGCGATACCTACATCAGTTCCACGCTTTGCGTACTTCAAGATGCCTTTCTCCAACACAAAGTATCTCTAAGTGGGAAGAAATCACAGCCAGTCAGGGTTTGTGCACAAGAACTACTCTGTTTTCAGTTCTTGAATCACAGGTTTATTGCACTTCTTGGTTATACAACAGTTAAAACAAAACAACTACAAAAGGTATGCAGACAATAAAACCACTTCTCTTTGACCTTGCCATTAAAGTTTCTCAACAGAGAAATATGTGGTCAGCAGTATGACCACGTACAGCCCAGGAGCACACTTTGCTCACTTTGGTTTTACAGTAAAAAGAAGTACACTGATAAAGCACTCTGATAGTACTTTAGACCTCCTTTACTGGGAAACGTTTCTTATTAAAGTGGCAATTCAATCATGTTGCAAGGCAGAACTTTCCAGGTATGCATGAGCACACTCACACAGTGAGAAGAGGGGGAGGAAGATGAGTCAGGGTTACAGTATAATCAGCTGGGAATAAAAAGGATGGAAAGAAGGAAACACAGAGGGCTATAATGGTGAAGAGGAGGAAATGTGGAAATAGCTCGAGGTATTAAAAGACAGTCGGACAGGGCTCTTGTTAGGCCTTTGGGCAGGATTAAAGGTATTGCTAGTTCAATTCTGCGATAATATTCTGGGAGAGAAATACACCCATTTACACCTTTTTTCTTAAAATGCATAATTGCAGTATTTCTTGATAGGCTTTTATCTTGACTATCCTTTTAAGAAACACAGCTACATGTAATGAATGCAGAGCAAAATATTAAAAAGGAAAAGTCTGCTTTGCCAAAATATGAGCAAACCCCCCTGTGGCCTGCTGTCTGACACTCCTACCAAAAGCTGTCAAGTTCAGAGTGAAAATAGGTCAATTTGGTTGAATTACAAAGGTAGCACAAATACAGAAGTGTTCTATAATAAGAAGTGTTACAATGCTGTCGCTGTCTGGGGCTTTAAAAACACAGGCTGAGGTGCTCACCTTATGCCACCCCTTCATGGGCCACTTCCTTCTCTTGAGCAGAAAGCCCTCCTGTCTGTCAGGCTCCTGCATGCTGGCAGGAACCCCCCTGAGCCCCTCCACAATCTCCCAGCTGTCCTGGAGGGAGACACAGGGGAAAGACTGTGAGTTTGACAGACGAGTGTGTTTATTTCTATTGAAATAACAGGAAAAACACAATGTTTACATGCAGACAATACATCACCTCAGATACCACTTACCGTACTACTGACATGACGACAACAATGTTAATGTGCTTTAAGCATCTTTGAGCGAGGTTTGCATCTCTTTGGTCAAACAGAACAACCAGTACTATTTCAAACAACACGATCCAGACAATAAACGCACACCCTTGCAGACTCACAGTAACAATATTTGACCTGCCCCATAGCCTTAGGCGGACCATGGTGCATTTAATTCAGCAAATTTGAGGTCAACCTGTGTTGACTGAGAAGAAAAACAAATGCTAAAATGCTAACGATGGCTGAAAACACTTTTGTGTTCACATAGCAAACACACACACACACAGTACTATCATGTCCCACGCACACATACCTGGTTGCTGTCGTGCTTCGAGGACCCGCTGCTGTCACTGTGAGTGGGTGACGGCGACGTCATCTTTGTGCGACGCGGCTGCTTTCTGCCCACTGTCGTCCCGTTTCTGTGGAAACCGCAGCAACAGAGATCACAGGAGAGTCGCCAGGAGCATCACTCTGACCTTTGAAGGCCACGCCACAACAGTCAGCGCTGCGGAGAGGAAAGGTTAAAACGACCTGATGTCAGAGCAGCACACAAAGGTTGCGCTTATTTTAAAAAAAGAACAGCAGCAGGAGTGACAGGAGGAAAGAGGAATCTCTTACACGCCGGTGTCTCTGACTAACAGTGGACAAACTAATTGAGGATTTGAAATCCCCCAAATCCAAAGCAGCTCTTTTTTAAGAAAGCTAGACACAAACGTCCCATGAACAATGAGCCTTTATCATGAGCTGTGTGACGTGGGGTGACCGATGTGATAAATTTCAGCTTTAGCACACAGATATACTTATATACATAAGTTAATACTTATGACCATGAAATCACCACACAGCCTTTATGATCAAACAACCATGAGACCATCGGAAAAATAGCAAAAAAAAAAAGTCCCACTGGAATCTCCAGAGCATATTACAAACAAAACCAAAAGAAAAAGTAAAAAAGTTATGACTGTAGTGGTTACTTCTACTCCCACGACTCCCATGTGTCTGATGCAGCTACCACGTAGCTGATGTCGAACTAATGAAAATACTATATCTTCATCTGAAAAAAAGCCTAGTTGAGTTTTATAATCCTTGTATCTTCAAAACATATATGTTCGAAACTTATTTCCTACTCCTACTTTTATTTGTTCATGTGTTGAGCAAATGTTGTGTATCTGAGGCTCAGCCAGGAGGCCTGTGAACGTGGAGAGGAGTCAGTCAGTTCACTGTTCTGGTGTCCAAATGTATGATTCCAAACAAGCCGCAGTAGAATTAGTCCATTTTGCTCTACACACCAGAAGAGTTTCGTGTTATGTTTCTGTGAGACGTAATTAGAGACGTACTGTGCACACTTATGGGTGTATGGAGTGAGGAGAGAGCGCTGCATTCCCACTGTGATGTAACATTCATTCCTCTCCTTTGCCACAAATGACATGCCCCAACCTGGGCTGTGCATATCGTACCTCTACGTGAGGTTTAATGCCACTCCCTTTGTGAACTGATACCGTCTAAAGACTAAACTCAGGTGTGTTTGCCTGGGCCTGTGCTGTATGAGTCGGCAGGCCCCATCCCCGTCTGGTGGTAAGGTGACTACCTGTGTGCTTCTGCGTGTTGCACACTCACATGCAAATATGCGTAAACTCTTGGTTTTTTAAAGCGCCTAACTATATCCTCTGCAAACGGTTTGAGTGCGTGTTTGTGTATTCTGCAGTTCCCCAAGGACCTGCTTACAGTCAGCACCATGCCCAGGACGTGAGTCATCAACAGGAAAGAATGTGCTCCGTGCTTCAATACACCCCTCCCGACACAACACAACGCACACACAGAGCGAGAGCTAGCCACAGTAAAAGCACTGGGCTAAAAGCAGACTGAAACACAAGGACGGCCCACTGACTTCACGGCTCTGGATCACAGACCAAAAAGTGCAGACAGCATGTTTGAGTAGGCTTAAAATGCTAAACTTGGGGAGCTCCAAATTAGCTCATCAAGCTGTTGCATTCGCACTTTTCAGCCTGCGACATGCCTCCCGTCCTCGGCTATATCTGAAGCTTTGGATGTAAAATTAAGCTCAGGAATTCATTACACAGAAGTTCGGCACATTGACAACTGTGTAAATACATCTGTGTGCAGCCTGGACTTTAAACAACAAACGCTGCATCCAACCATCCAACATGATCTGCTGGTATGTGGTGTCTGGATGGTAAATTTCCAGCTCTGATCTATTGAAGTACAGCCATGATTGTGGACACAATGAGTGGCGAGGGAGGGCAGCGGCTACAAGCAGCACTTGACATTAACACACCCCTCCATCCCTCTGCCTCTTCCCTTTCACACAACTCGGCAGCAAAAATTTGCAAGTCGGCGTTTCCTTTGAGCGAAACCTCAAAAATCGTCACCGAATCCGTGCATTTTGTTTGATGCACCACTTCCTCGTTTTACACACATTACAAGCGGGTGTTTATCAAGCTACAACACTATCTGAGGATTAAGTGTAAAGTCTGCAAATGAAGCTGGGAGATGTTAGTCCCTGAACATCTCGCAGAGTGGCCTACTTACCTTGACTGAGTGATTACTGTAGTATTGTACACCGCTGAGCCCTGGGGCGCTGTAAGATTAGAAGTGCCGGGGTTTTGCCTTCACTCTTACGTAATGGGAGTCAATCATTAATGGCACAACACCTTGTAAATGATCTGTTAAGATGGAAAGGGGTCACTCTCGTGGCAAGTGGCCAATGTCACAGAGTCACAAGGCCCCAAATGAGGGGAATAAAAGGTTTAAAGGTGAAGGAAAGGCTTTGTGTGTGTTCCTCTCTCTCTTCTTTTTAAACCTATGTCAGCGTTCATGAGATCAGCTGATGGGTGAGAAGAAGAGATAAAACATGCAAATGGGAAATGAATTGCTTCTGGTTTGGATGTGTGACGGTGTGACCGTAGCATGGAAGACGGAAAGGTGACATTTGAAGCAGGGACAAGCGTGGGTTTGCTTGTCTTTCCTTTTCTCTTGCATTTTTTCTCTTTCACTTCACTGAATGCGAAAAGTACCTACAGTTACCTCACAACCTAAACTGGTATCTCCCCTAAACTTCACTCTTCAAGATGAGACGTGAAACCAGTTTCTAGGGCGGGCACAGAGCTGTAGAGATGCAAATACACAGAGCTGGAATTAGACATTTTCTTCTATACATCCCATTCCTGGCAACCAAGATATTTATTTTAACCTCCTAAAATGGTCACCATGCTAACCACTGGTATTCACTCAAAGCCTTTACACGTCAGACTTTACGCACAGGCAGGAATGCACTTTGAATTGCTCAGGAATGCTGCTTTTAAAAAAAGGCGTCAGTCAGCTTAAATTCAAACAAAAGTAATTCAACAAGTCGTTAACTCAGCTCTGTTACATCCTTTTTCAGATGAAGCAAAGCCTCATCTCATGTCCACCGCTTTCCACGGCAGGATGACGAGGCTGGAGTCGGAGGAACTGTACGGCTGGAGTTTCCAGTCCTGGCATGACAAACACACAGACGTTGACTTAGCAGCCAGTCCATCTGCTTTCTGCCTTTGCACATTCTTGCAACGGCAGGACTGCCATCAACCTGACGGTCCACACAGCAGTACATCCTCCCCATTATGGCTGACTGAGGCCGCAAAAAAAGGTCTTCGCAGATGGCCCATCTGTGACTCTACCAGAATCTTCCGGTAAAGCTTCACAGAATTACAGAGTTAAAGCGCTGCATGATCCGCTGATTACCAAACCGAAAGCCGGTTTTAGATGCTTTACATAGACTCACATCTGGCCACTTCAAGCAGCAACCTCCAAACTGTACGACAAAATAGAGGAAAATGGTGTGTGGCAGCATATGGTTTGGGATTGGATGGCGGTAGTAGCACTTAACTCATCTGCCCTTTGACCTTTCGTCCAACTGAGTCTTTCTAGCAAGAAATGAGATTTTTTTATCTGAAAGCAAGAAACTGCCTGTGTTTCCGGTACGCAGGCAGAGAACAACTCATGTGGGCATCAACAAATGATCAAAGAGGTACAAAGCAGCCCCAATATGCCATTCAGCATCAGTCGGCTATTTTCATGTGCACTCAAAGGGAGACAGAACGAGAACAAGCTCAAGAACCAGCATGCCCGTAGATTGTTGACCGATGTATTTTTGAAAAGCCGCTTCACAAAAGATGTCTTTCTGTCTCTTCCCCGCTGAGACAAGGGACACTTTGTGTTACTGCTCAATCACGGGTTGCTATGGATACCAAAAAAAAAAGAAGAAAAAAACGAGGCAAAGGCAAGAATATATTCAGTTTGTTTGTTCTTTAATGGAAATCTGAGGGCATAAAACATGGGGCTATTTATAGAACCTGTGCCGTAACCAGCAGAAAGATAATTTCACATGAGCCGACCGGCCAGCTTGGTTGGAAGTAGGGCGCAACATCCCATAACCTTATAAAACCATAAGAGATCACAGGCGGGCCGTACTCAGAGTGGCCACTTGGCGTATTAGTCAAGGCAGGAGTGCTCTGTATTTACCAGCTTTTAAGTGGGTGTTCTGTAAAGGAGAGAGTGACACAGAGATAACTCAGTGAGTCACGCTGGCCACGCTGGACGTTGACGCCCAGAAATTTTGTAGCAGGAATAAACACTGAGGCTGAGCTGCAGTCAGCTGACTGATAGACTTCACTGATTCCTGCGACGCAATCCTCGATGTCACAAAGAAGCACAGAGGTGGGACCCGCCACGAACAGCACCCCCTCAAAGTCGGTCGGCGTTCAAGCTCAGTGTCTCGCTTGCAGTGTCTTGTCTTGCTCATGGGTACTTCAACAGGGGCAAACAAGTTTCTGGGGTGCAAGGCAGCCTCTTATTATTACAATTCTGCCTACGGCTGCCAACAGTTATCGTTATTACCAGTTAATCAGGCAGTTATTTTCTCAGTAAAGTGATTTATGATGTTATGCATAAAATAGCAGAAAAATCAGAAATTCCCAGAACCCTTCTTTAGATGTTTTATCTGACGAACACTCAACGATCCAAACATTTTTAGACAAATATGATAAATCAGAGAAAAGAAGCACATGCTCCACATGCTCACATTGATGAAGGTGGGACTAAAGAACTGATGCTTTAAAAAATAAAAATCAAGATAGTCAAAGTATTTGCACGTTAATTTTCAAACTTATCAATCAGCTAAACCTGCTCCCTCATCTTGTAACATTTTCTGTAATGTAACACATATTCTATGATGTTATTACAGATTTATGAACCAGCATCACCCTAAGTTTAGATGTGTTAATAAAAAGAAATAAATAAACTTTCCGCTTTGTTTACACCAGCTTGAGCGCCAGGCTGGCAATGTGTGCCCACGGGCAATCTGTGTGAATGCCACAGTGATAATAATGCCAGCCCCACTCATGCATAAAATGATCCTGTCTGGACTAAGAGGTGCTAAGGCCAAGTATCGATTGGTGGTATAATACAAAACAAGTCACCCAAGCGCTGCAAAAGGTGATCGTGATCATTTCACAAACTAATCCATCACTAGTCCATCACAAGTGCCCAGTGTCTTGTTTTGTTCAACCTATAGTCTATTACCCAAATATATTTAATTCATTATAATCAAAACTTTTAAAAACACCGTAGAAATGACTTAAATTATGACTTTACTGATTTGTTGCCTGTTATGCTTCTATTGAGCAACTAATCAATTGATCACCATGTGCTGCAACAGTTAGCTGATTAATCATTTATTAATTTATTTATTTAATTAATAATTTTCAGTCTTTTTGTAAGAGAAAGTGTCCAAATCCTCCATTTTCGGCTTCTGAAACGTGAATATTTCCGACATACGCCTTGTGCTTTGGGAGAGATCTGTCACTATTTTCTGACATTTAACGGACCAGACGACTAATCGATTGGTCGAGAAAACGATCGGCAGATCGGATGAGGATGGAATAATCATCGACTGATGATTTCGGCTCTAATGATGCTGCCCTAGTGTAAAATACAGCCTGTCGGGAGGTATACTACAAACACCAACCACTGCCAAAACTTTGAATGAAGTGAGGCCGACAGCACACCTCCACTGTGATCTCACCATCTTCACACTGAAAAACACACGGTGAGTAAATGAAAAAGCAGCTTGCTTATGCTGTAGGGGTTGGAGGGTTGGGGTTATGTCAGCACACGGACCGGATCGGCTGAATGTTACCTGGGACAAAACCCCACAGGTGTCCCGTCTACAGCCCGGCTCGGCTCCCGTTGCCAACACGGCGACTCAAAACTTGTCAGCGAGGACAAAATGTCTCATATAACCAATGTGGCCGTTCACCCTGCGCTCACGCGGCGCAGAGAAAAGCCCGATTTTCAATATATAAACCCGACAAACGGAGGCTGACAACGAAACGAGGAAGTCCATAAATTATTCTGTCGAGAGAGACGGGTTTTTGTGTGTGTGTGTGTGTGTGTGTGTGCTGTGTCTTTTAACTGACAGGCTCGAGGGCAGCGCTGTCAACTCAACTCCAACGGAAGCCGGGCGACAAGACGGCGACACAAAACAACAACGGGCGTACTTTTTGCTCGAGTTGAGAAGAAGAGGGGAACAACAAAAATGTTCTTACGGTTGTGCGGCGGCGGCTACAGCATCCCAAGCGGCGGGGGGCAACGCGGCACCTGGCTCCGGGGGATCGGAGAGCTCCTGAGCCCGGGCTTCGTGGTGGAAGAGGGGGGGAGGAGGAGGGGGAGGCTCGGTTAGTGGGCAGGAGTGAGTGACGCTCGGCTCGGCCAATCACAATCGAAGGGGTTGCGAGAAGGGGCGGGGCATGAGAGGCAGAGGGGCGGACACCTTTTTGAACGCACCATAGAGTGACGTAGGCACGATTGAAAGAAAAAAAACGTCAAAGGTAAGTTAAGAAAAAAAAAAAAAAACAATCCAGGTGAGAGTGCATCGTCAGACAATGGCGGGTCAGGTGAGCTCCAGCTGTCAAAACGTGACGTAACTGACTGTGTGTTAATGTGGCACTGTGTGTTTCACTCACTCCCATTAGCCTGCTCAATATCCATGTAGTCAAAGCTTGAGTGCTGCTGGATATTT
The DNA here is from genome assembly GCA_028564955.1 of Terapon puta. Lineage (NCBI taxonomy): Eukaryota > Metazoa > Chordata > Actinopteri > Centrarchiformes > Terapontidae > Terapon > Terapon puta. The sequence continues at coordinate 7,451,960 of JAOXYL010000048.1, forward strand.
TTTGTATATTGAAATGAAATCCACACACACACACACACACACACACACACACACACACACAAAACTTTGTGTTCAACAGAGCTTACAAACAACTTCTAAAGAACAAATGAGGTGTCATGTGACAAGCTCCTTGCTCCACAAAATTGGCCTACAGCTACAAAACCGTGGCCAACTAAGAGTCATTGTCATTATTGAGTAATTTCCTCTTTATTTTACGATTTGATCATGAAAGGATGACGTGAAAAGCAGACTCCTCAACTTCCTAGAGACCAAGTGACACCTTTACACTGCCCATTTAAATATACAAAGTCTGTTATCATTAAACACAAAGAAAATCAGATAATAGTTAGATGGAACCAGGAAATGTTTGACATATTCGCTTGGGAAATTATTGTCAATGGCTTTATTGTTTGATGAACTAATTATTTCACCTCTATGAATTCCTTTAACATTATTACCTGTTGTGGGATGCTCGTAAATAAAGTACGGTATGTCTTAATGATAATCTGTCTCACCCAATGACATACTGTTTGGTGCTTCTTTTCAAACGCTCTGGTTGCAAAAGATGGCTTTAACCACAAGTGCTGACTGTTTGCCGAAACGATGAGTAAGCGAGAGGAGTTGTGTGACTGCATCCAGACGGAGCGAGCGAGTGGGTGAAGGACTGAGCATGTGTTTGTGCGTTTCTGCTTAACGTCTCTCTCTCCCCCTCTCTCTCTCTCTGCCTCTTTCTGATAAACTTGTGCTCCCCTTTTTCTCTTCGGAGAAACCTCTGCAAAGTCACATCGCCTCCATTGTCCTTGCGGCTCTCCGAACCACCTTCATGCCTTGGATTTGTTTACCCAACAAAGCAAATTTCCTCCTTTGCATGGGCATGAGGCTGTCACTTCCTGCCCGGTCTTTTTATTTCTATGGCAACGGTGGCGAGGGAAAACATAAAATAGGGGGGAAAAAAAACGTCTCTGAAAGGGAGAGTTAGAGCTGGGTGTGTCTTGAAACTTAGAGCCGACAAAACTAATGGCAGTGTTTGGAGTTTAAAGGAATGTCAGCCTCCTACGTCTGGGCCGACTGGGGAAAAAAAAAGGATGTCGATTGCTAACGTGCAGCACACAGGAAGGCAGGGCTGTAATCTGTGTTTGTATTACAAACCTTTGCAATGTCATGCACTGGTGGATTCTTACCTGAGCTGAGCACAATTGTAGCCCAAAGGGAACACACCCTGACATACCTGACCAGAGACAGACTCCGAACCACGCCTGTCTACACACAAACACAGATACAGTGTGTAAGAAAGCCTGAAAATGCACCAGATATTCTC
>JAOXYL010000048.1:7495057-7509602 GCA_028564955.1 Terapon puta
GTGTGTTGAAATGTGCATTTGAGAAGAAGAAAGACAGATTGCTTCTGCTTGTCGAGTGAATGGAGGCGTTGAAAGTCAATAATGCAAATGAAGCTTACTGGCGGTAACAGAAAAAAGGCTTACAGTTATTGCGCCATCAGGAGCAATTGAGGATATTTGTAATGGAAATGGAATGCAGATTATTTCATACACAGCGGCTTCAAAATATCTGCCAAGTGAGCAGAGAGCCAGCTCACCTTTTATTTGACAAACAGAAACCGCAAGTGATTCACAGCAATTATTTCATAACAAGCCGTGTATGTGGACATTTTCATGGCAATGCGCCTCAGTTATTTATTTATTTATTTTCTTAAAAGTGCTTCCTGAGTGGAAAGTGGAAGAGACTAAAATCCCAACCACTGTCTGCTGCTGTGTGTGTGTGTGTGTGTTGTTTGTGTGTTGGGTTCGTTGGCCCCTGCAGTGAGCAGACCAGTCAACACTCTGCTAATTACATAGCAGCTGTCACGCTGTGTGTTCGCATGGGGCCGTGTGTTGCACAGCCCAGGAGCAGATGTCCTATTCCAGCCCAAATGGTTCCAAACGTAGTGTTAGGTCTGGGCTTATACACCAGCACATCAACACACACACACACACACACACACACACACACACACACACACACACACGTGCACACTCCCTCTTTCGACATGTGCCAGGGTGCCATCCATTTCCTCATGCTGAGGTGCAGCATTTCCTGTGAGATGGTGGGGGGTCAGTGTGTTTGTGTGCGCACGCACCTGAGCATTTCAGTAATGTGGTGGTGTAGTGTGTGAGGGTGTGTGCGCATGCATGTGAGTGGAAAATGTTCTGCACTTAGCAAAGCACTTTTTCCAGGCTGAGCAATGGGGATCACTCCCACTTAATGATCTCTTTCTCTGTGCCAACCCCTGAGTTTTGACTCACAGGCGCACACAGAGGCAACATAGACGCACGCACATGCACACCGCTGTTGCTTTGTCTGAGCAGTTCCTGACGTGTGGGCTGATAATCCATCACAGTGGGGGCAGAATATAGAGAACAGTATTAATAAAAAGTCACATATCATTTCTCTTTGCTAAATTCCCGAGGCATGATATCCTTTTGGGTATGTTCCCACCCATATTTCATCCGGGATGACTTTTTCTGTTCTGCCTGTCTCCATTGTGCCTCCAGGCAGTGAGTATGATGAGGAGGAGGTAGACTACGAGGAGTCGGACAGCGATGAGTCGTGGACCACAGAAAGCGCCATCAGCTCTGAGTCCATCCTCAGCTCCATGTGTATGAATGGGGGAGAAGAGAAGCCGTTCGCCTGCCCCGTCCCCGGGTGTAAGAAGAGATACAAGGTAAGGCTGCTACATGGCCGTGAGACATGCGGTTTGGTAGTCCCCGATGAAGTTCACACTGGAGCTTTTGTCCGAGTATCACATGTCTGAGCAGAATGTTTGAAAAAGCACGTTATAAATCCAGAATGTCGTGATTGGAAGCAGCGATAAATATATCATGGTATATTTGCTTTGGTTGAATTTTATTACAGCTGCTAACAAAAAGCTCATTCAGCTTGTAGTCCCTGCTCTTTGACGAATGCACTTTGTGGGAACATTACTCTCTCATACCCCCTTCAGAGCAAAACAGTGACGTAGGATAAAGTCACATTTGTTGTTGATCCGAATGCCTCCAAATGTGTTATCTAACCTGATATTTATGATGGAGGTTTGAAATGATAAGGAGTATCTCTAATAACTAAACAAATATGCCAAACGGGATTTCCATAACACTGCTGCAGGTTCCGGTTTGGGATCCTCATATGTGTTATGCTACAACCAGCAGCCAAAAGCTTAGCTTAGCATAAAGACTGGAAACTGTGGTCGATCATTAAGCAGTCTAAATCTTCCGAACTGCACCTCTAAAATAAAACAACACCAGTTCTATGAGGGCCACGTGGCGGACTATTTCTTGGTGGATAACGTGACAAGGCTGTGAAGTGGAGGGGCGCTGTGGATGGATTTTCTTACCTTTGCACAGAGCCAGGCTAGTTAGTGTAGTAAAGCGTGTCACATATGGGTCTCCTGTATGACAGGGGTGTAAATTAGCTGCTAAATAAGCAATCAACTGCGGTCTGGAATGACAAGGTCATGCATAGGTTGTATCATGTGCTCAATATTGCGTGTCAAACATGAGGTCTGTGTGTAAATACGTTTCTTGCAACCCCTCTCCCCTTTCCTAATTTATCTCCTCCTCCCCGTCTCTCCAGAATGTGAACGGTATCAAGTACCACGCCAAGAACGGCCACCGCACGCAGATCCGCGTGAGGAAACCCTTCAAGTGTCGCTGTGGCAAGAGCTACAAGACCTCGCAGGGCCTGAGACACCACACCATCAACTTCCACCCACCCGTCTCCACCGAGATCCTGCGCAAGATTCAAGGCTAGAGCCCGCGGTCGCACCAATCAACTACCCCAAACATAGCCCTATCCTGACTTTCCATTCCCGACCCTTTTATCACCACCCACACACACTAAAGGATCAACTGCATGCTTTAAGTTCTTTTCTCTCTTTTTTTAAAAAAATCTTTTTGTTTGTTTGTGTTATGTAATTTTGTTTTCTATCCATGTGACATCACTTCTATTTTTGACAACAGAAAAAAAGTATCTTTGTAGTATTTTTATTGTTGTACATTTGCACATTCGTATATATGCTATCACGTTTTTTTTTTTTTTTTTTTTCAAATATTTTTTGACTTACATAAGGTGCTATCTGTAAAAAAAAAAAGAAAAAAAAGAAAAAAAAAACAAAAAAAAGGGGGGGGAAGGGGGGACCTAAAAAAAGGAGATGTGAAACAGGAAGTGCAAACAAGCCCTGGCCCTTTCCCCGCTCGTCGTTCGAGTGGGATGAAGTTGACATTAACGCTGATCTAAGTTCAATTGGCGTTACACTCCCTTTCCGTTAGTCACAGCCAGAGTTCGCTGAGCTTAGATTTGCGCCTTCGCTGTAACTTCCGGGGGCTCAAGCGCAAGAGTTAAGTTATACTTTAAATAGATATATTGATATATAAACAATAGACAGATATGTATGTGTACATAAAAATATATAAAAGTATTCATGAGCATATACATAAATAGTTACACTTTATTTTTAAGCTTCAACTTTCAAGCTTTATTTTATATATTTTTGTCAGTGTTTTAGATAGTGTTTTTGTTTTCTGTGTATCAGTAAGTGTTCCTTTCATTCCTTATTTGTTGAGAGGGCCAGTTTTGTCACCTCAGAGCTCAAGGTTGAACAGCTGGCTGATTTAAGGTTCAGAGAGTCACGTCTTCTCTCGCCACATCCCAGAGATCAGGAGCTGCGACTCCTTTTGGTACGACACACTTTTACTGCTGATCGGGAAGGGACGCTCGGCGCTGAACATTATCAGACAAACACGTCCCCGGCCAGTAATCCATTATGTCAAAGACTTTTCAGCCCGGTGACAGTAAAGCCATCCACGTATTTTCACATCTTCAGTGTTTCCTCATTCAGAGTGCCAGAGCTGTGTTCCAGAGACTTGCCGTGAAAGCAGGTTAAGCATCATACTGTATCCCAGTTGCCAAGATCTGTGTTTTTGTTGTGTTTTTCCATGATTGTTGCCAACAGCTCTCCACTGCCAAACATTGACCATACCATGTGCCTGATGAGGGTGGGGAGGGTGGGGACCGCCTGGTGGGGGGGAGGGAGGGAGGGAGGGAGGGAGGGAAAGCTGTAACGGTTTCACCCTGGAGGTCGCCAAACGTATGGCAATGATTTTCTTCTTCATCGCGCCTCCAAAATGTGTGGATGAGTGTACATGATGTACATCGGCGGAATGTTTCCATGCATGCTTTCTGTTGTAACCAGAGAGAGAGAGAGAGAGAGACAATGTGCGAAAAGAAAGGGCGGATCGGTGTTTGAAAGAGATTACCATCTACAACCTGTCATTTGTGTGTGTTGTAGACAAGAGCATTCCAGTTCACTGTACGTGTATGCGTGTGTGTGTGTGTGTGAGGTGCGTATGAGCGTCATGGGCGTTTGTGTGAGTGTGTTTTTTCAGCAGTATCCAAGTCATCAGCCTATAGAGTGTTACTGTAATCTGTGCGTTTCAGTGCTCGGATCTGTCGTGTTTCCTGTGCCAGGCCGCTGGCTGGCTGGCCGGCAGTGTTTGCGTCATGTAGCGTAGCGGTGGCCAAGTCGTTGCCCCCCTCCCCCCCCCACCTTGAGTGGGATTTCATCACTCGTATCATTGCCTGTAGAAAAACGAGAGCGGTGCAGTGCGGCGCCGCGTGCCAAGACACACTGATTCGAGACATCATTTCCCTCATCATGCACAAAGTTTTTCTTCTGCAGAGGGCTCACAGCATGAGCCCCTGCTCTTTTGTTCGTTTGATGGCTACAGTGACCTCTGGCATGCACACACCCTCCTGTCCTCCAAGCTGCTGTCGCCATGGAAACCAGTCTTAGCATGGCAAAAAGGCATTTTATAAAAATACTTTTTGATAACACTTAGTTTCTACACTGTCTTTACTAGACAGATACCTTAACTCCTCCCTTTTTTCTTATGGTATTTGTTTAAGTAACCCTCTAATTTCTTTTTATCCTTATCCTGTTCTTTATTCTCTTTTGTTGTAATTATCATGTGACTGTACTGTACTGTACTCAATTGCCTTGTGTGCTACCTTACAAATAAGCACAAATGTGGCCTGAAAGACATCCCTGTCTTTTCCGAAGCAACAATAAGTGAACCAAGAACTCTAAAATCCCAGTATCAGTTTCAAAGTCCATCAGCGGACGTGCTACCCTGAAAATAACCCTGAGATAATGGTTTGCGTGTGATAGAGAAAAGCTTCATTCCTGCCTTTCAGCGCAGGGGAAGAGTTTCCGTGGCTGGGATCAAGAGCAGAGATGGACGGAGACTGAGAGTCTCCCGTCGGAGTCCTGTCAAACACTCGTAAAACCATCCCCGCTTCACGGACACCGCCGTCACCATGGCAATAGTTTCAGCTTCACACGGGGGCCAATTGCAGTATTAAACATATGGGGGAGGAGGAGCGGAGGCTGTGTGCAGCAGGAGGAGATGAGGGAGGGGTTTCAGTATACCGTGTACAGTGAATGTATTGTAACGTGCGTCTGTTGTCAAGTGCTTTTAAATTATATTTTCGTATGTAACGTGGAGACCGACGTTTCCTTTTTGTATGGGGGGACAACAGGTTCTGAGCAGAGTAACTTGTAAATGATGTCAAACTGTCTTTCTATATAAGAGAAGCTGCTTAAATGTAAACAGGAAATGACTGAAGAAAAAAAAAACTGAAAAATAAAGTAAAAAGCTCTGTAGCTCGGACTCCTGCCCATGTTCTTTCTTCCCAAGTAAAACACATCAGAGTTCAGTGCATTTAAACAAGCTTACTTTATTCATAAAGATCTTTGCGGTAGACACTTCAGCCACCATCCTGACGCTCTCACATGAAAAGGGTTGCATCGGACACATGACACACACACATCTGCCTTGTGATTACTGGGCATGTGCAATTTTTAAAGCCTGAACACGACACTGTCAGGGGTCACTTTGTACTGACAGAAAATAGACAAGCAGTGCTATGGAGCCCTGTGGACACACACAGAAATGACACTCACTCGTGATGTGGACCAGCACACAAAGCAATGACTTTTTCTTCACAATTCTAATTTTAAAACGTGGAAGTACATAACGATAAAAGTGTCTGTAGCTCGGTGTGTCCCGCGGTCTATTTTCCCAGCTTTGACCGAAGTAAAACATCGTTGGTCCGCCATTCTTTCGTCACTAAAACATGAGGGAGGTAACAATGAGGGGAGGCGGGATCACGACAGTAACTCACAGGTCTCTCAACAACTTATACTTATTTTCATATGTACAGTACATTCAGAATAAAGCCTTATTTAGTGCAGATACATGGAAACGTAGTGCCGTTTTTGTTTAAAACCATCGGACGTCTTTTGCAAAACACTGTCATACTTCGGAAGAAACCTCTTCCCATTCAGGTAAAAAAAAAAAAAATCACCACACCATTCCTCAGTGAAATATGCACACTCCCATGACTCTTTAAGACATCACTTATTCAGATCTCTGCATTTACACTTAAAAAGACATTTTCTTATCTCCTCTGCCTTTCTGAGCTTTAAGTCGTATGATGGATGATTAAAAACAAGATGCTTGGCTGCTTTATCACAGAATAATCCTACTCGTAAATAAATGTTCAGGGCAGTTAAAGAACAGGGACATTAACATACTAAAATGTTTTTTTTTTTCTGACAAACCCTGCTTCAAGCTCCTGCTACAATTCACTCGTGTAGCTTTGAACAGCTGTAAATGTGTAGTTTTGACTTCTTTTGAACACATAATAAATGCATGCACTACCGATGGTGCTTTAGTCCCTTGAAGCAGCAAGATGAGCGTAAAAATGATACAAAAGGAAGGGACCATGGCACTATTCCCGAGCATTAATGATCCTGTTACCCATTGTGTGTTAAGGTGAAAGCTACCCTACTGAATAAACACCTTGGTGGAGCAGCCGCCACATGACAAGCTCTGCTTCCTTTCAGAAGAGGACTACATTCTTTCTAACCTTTGTTAAGATCGCAAGAAAGTGCTAATGATTGTATAGTAACGAGACAACTTAACCAAACCCCAATCGAAAAGAGAACTAATAGCTGACAACACATTTATCCATACGGTACGTCAGAGTAGGAACTCCTTCATTCGATCTGCTCGAAGTTGAGCACGTTGCCATCAAAGTGCGTGAGGACGTGCCTCTCGAAGAGCTGCTGCTGACAGTTGAGGGGGAACTGCTCGGAGCAGACGGGGCAGACCTTCCAGTGGCTCTCCACGTGCTGCTCGAAGCTGCGCTGCTCGAAGTGGGGCGGGAAGATCACCTCGCACAACGGGCAGCGCTTGTGAACGTCACTCCTGGAGAGAGAGCAGAGGGGGAGGTGGCGATGGAGGAAGGTGAGATGTGTACGCTTATTCTTTACTGTGTGTTAATCTGTTGTTAAAAGTGATAATACTTTAGCACTGTCTCTCTACACACTGGTTTAATATTGGTGCGCGTGCGTGTAAGGATGTGTGGGTATGCGTGTGTATGTTTGTACATACATGTGTGTTCTACATGTTTTTGACTGGCGATCCAGAACTACCACCTTTTTTTTTTTCTGACATTATTCATCTCTAACAAAAAAAAAAAGATGCAACTAATTAATAACACTAAAAATGACTGCAATTTTCTATTGCTTTAAAGAGCCTGGGGTAAAACACACAAGATAATGATGTCTTCAGTGATCGTCTAAATTTGGGAGTCACAAATGCCGCTGATTTTCTCCGCGAAATCAGCGAGATAATCTAAAGGCCAACCACAGAGGCATTTTTATTTTTTCACATCAGCCTTGTTTGGCTCAACGCTGACATGTTGGGCTACGCTGTTTTAAAAAGTTTAAAAATGACTTTTAATTTTGTTTTTATGTGGGTGGGCAGACACGCTACCTGGAGTCAAAGCAGAAGCTGCTCCTGGCCTCTTTACGTCTACCGGACTGATGATCGCAGGATGGCTGAGCCCCATCGGCAGCCTATGAAAACACACAAAAGAATAGAAATGAATGGGTCACTATTTGCACACACAAACACAACCTTCTAAGATGTTGACAAAAAAAAAGGTAAAAAAAAGAGAGAGAAAAAGCGTTGAAAAGAAAGTGGCTGGGTGTGCAGGTACGTGTCATGTTTCTATTTTTTTTGTTTCGACACGAGCAAACCTTCCCCACTAGTCTCTGTTCGGTTTGGTCCCAAACAACCAAAGATATAATCCTGCAAACGCTGCGTGATCTCGGTTCTGTCCCTTTGCAAAATCTCCCCTAATTACTCTCCAAGCCCTTGTTATCTCGGCGTCTCTTGAGCTCTGAGGGAGTGACGTTAATTAGAGCTTTATGCAAATGAGTTCAAAGCTTCATCTTTTAAGGGCAAGCCGCAATTCCCTCCGTTCAGCGAGGAGGAGCACTCCAGAGACAGGGAGGAGAGAGAGACAGAGAGAGGGGGGGTAACTGTGACAGCAATTCTTTGGATGATGAAAACACAAAGCGAGGGCAGGAAGGCAAACACACGGTTAGATTGTGATGCATTTATGTTTCTTTCAAGTTCTGCACATTCACACTGTGACGAGCCGTAACGCTGAATAAACTGTTTTTCTGCATAATCTGAAGCATGTGAATCTCAATTGACACACACACACTCCAAACAAACCCCAATGACAAATCATACGTTATCCGCCTTGGAGTAGACGTCTCGGCCTGGGGTTTTAGTCGGGGGGGCAGCGGGTTTGTACTGCGTGTGCTCACATTTCGCGGCTCCTCCGGTGGGTGCTCCGCGCTCTCAGGTGGGCTCGTGCTGCGCGAGGGCTGGATGCAGACCACCTCTCGGTTCCAGCCCGGCGCCCCGGGGCCCGGGCTCGGGGGTGTGATTGGGGGCGCGCAGGGAGGGGCGCAGGGCGGGGCCTCGGGCGGGGGGCGGGACATGTGCTCAGGAGACAGCGCGACATCCACCCGGTCTAGAAGAAGCACAAAGCATCAAAGAATGATTTATCTGCTATAGCTTAAAATCTCCCCCCCCGCCTACTAACACGCACACACACACACTCACCTCTTGTGGTGTCGGTGGAGTAGGGATTGCCGTACTGCAGCTCGGCAGGCCTCTGTGGCACCAGCGGCGGAGGGGAGGGGTCCTGAGGGTACGGCAGGGGGTAGCGCAGCACCATGGGCTGCCTCATCTCAGCACCCTGAACACCCGCTTCCTGCTCCCTCTGCCTGGACACGCAGCGCTGCAGCTCCTGGAGGGGAAGACAAGATGAACCTCAGAGGGACAAACTGCTTATTATTAAACTGATACTTCCTGTTACCCGATTTCATTTACTGTCCAGTTGACCGACAAAACTCTCAAATATATTCTGTGTCTTTAAATTTTCATGTCACACATTCATGTTTCGCGTTCACAGCTGCCTTTTGTTTACATCGACCTCTCCCTTAAATCCAGATCGTCGCTGTGCGCACATGCTGAAAGTGTAAACACCATCACAACATGCTGACATGATCCATCTTGACAGAGAGAGAGAGAGGGGAAGAGCCATGAGAGTAGATGCGTGCGTGAGAGGAATCCAGTCCACGTCTCCAAAAGCACATTTTCACTGTCGGAGCCACACAGGGAGTAAGTGCTTTAAGCTCAGAGTTAAGTTTCCCCCTACATTGTTTCTGCCCTTTGTGATTATATCTGAAGCAAGAGGATTAGTACCCTACTCATTACTGTAATGGGTGTCAGACTCTGGCTCTCTCTGCTCGGGCTTTGCAGATGGAGCCGCCCGCCCTCACTCTCTCTCTCTCTCTCTCTCTTTTGCTTCCCTGCTTCCTCTCGCTATCCACCCCCCCCCCCTTTCCCCATGACCTCCTCTCTTGATGACTTCATTAGTGCGCTGCTATCAGGTTTAACATTTAAACCAGGGTTGGGAAGGTGAAACAGACACGTCGCGTGGCATTTGCACTGTCTAATGGCACTGTACCGGTGGGCAAAGGAAGCAAGTATAGATGTATTAATTAGCGGGTAGAGGGGAGCCCGGAGAAGGGAGTGGACGGCTGCAGAAGGAGCTCACACGCCGCACTGAAGCGCTCATAATTGAATGTGAGGATACCCGCTACAGGCTTCACCCGAGAGATCTACGCCTCTGCTGTCAGAAACTTTACGCTGACGTGCAAATATCTGCTCCGGCGTATCTGAAACGAAACTGTGACTTTAATTCGCGTTTGTCATCCAAATCTGTGGCGTTTCAACGGAGGGCGGTGATGGCTCGCCCGTGCGGAGCCGATACCTGCTGAGAGGCTACAGTGATGCGCTGTGTGTACCGCCTGTGCCGCCGTACCTCCTGCAGCTGCTCCTTGTCTCTGAGGGCCTGGGCCAGGTTGCGTTTCAGCTCCGTCACCTCGCTGGCTCGCTCCGCCATCTGCACCTGCGGACGGGGAGCGCACACAAGGAAATGAATTTAAAAAAAAAAAAAAAAAAAAAAGAAAAAAGCACTAATGTCAGGGTGGAGCTCATAACGACGTGTCCTGGAATTACTGTGCCATAAACGATGTACAGAAACTAGTCAAGAGGTGCCATCATCCCTGTCAGAGAACATTACAGGGTGAAACCAAACAAGAGTTTATTTATTGATTATTAATTCTGTCATCTTTACAATCGTAATAGAAATAGTGAAAAATGTCCATTGCTGTTTCCCTAAGTGTCAAGTTGTTTCCTAAAATCTTTTTCTTTTATCTGATTAAAAATACAAAGTCCAAAGATCATTTAGGAGAGAAAAGCAGCAAATTATCATATTGAATTGACTGGAATCATAAAGTATTGGTATTTTTGCTTCATTCATCAATTTAAAAACAGACTTCATTATTAAAATAGCTGCCAACTATGACCGACTGTCTGACAGACTCATTTCATTGTCCATCGACTTGTTATCGTGTCCGCTCTCAAACAAATAAAACTATTTTTAACAAATAGTCTAGTTTTTGAGTAGCACATGCTATGAGAGCTGTTAAATTTTTAACTGGCTTACTACACATAATGAAGGGAATTAATTATTGTAGCTCCCTACAACAAAAAATAATTTTACAATTGAATAATCTAACTTAAACTCCTGATTAACTGATAGTCTGTAAAAGGTTTTAAAAACATTGAAAAACATTGGTCATTGATTGAAAAGTCGCTTCTTTTCCGAACAGTCCTAAAGACATTTAATTCATTATCATTTTACTTGAAAAAAGACGAACAATGAATTATCAAACTTGTTGCCAATAAATTCTGTTGATTGATTCATTCAATTATTGTTTCAGCTCTTCACATAACTTACTAAATGAACCTTTCCTGGTTCTACTCCATTGGTGTCAACTGAGGATGAGGTAAATCAGTGGGCGGGCAAGTGAACATAATATTTGGTCGGTTGAGTTTTATTTAACCTGGAGCGGCGTCAAATGTGCGGCGCTTACTGTAAAACACACAGCTAAAGACACAGAAACACGGTCTGTGTCCAGGGCGGGCTGGAGGAGCGCTGCAGGCCGGAGCAGACCGGGGGATCGCAGTAAATCTCGACCCTCCAACGGCACTGACCCTGTGGGATAGTTTACATGGCTTGTTGCCTGCTCATATCGAGTTTCTTCTCATTTCAAAGGTTTCCAAATCCCCTCCTCTCCCGCTCTCTCTCTCTGCTTCATGTCTGTCTGACTGTCCTGCTTTTTTCACTCTTAAATTCTGTTTGCTTCTTTTGCTTTCCCCCCTCATTCCCTTTCATCTCCTCCGGTCCTCCCTCGCTCCCCCCCCTGCCCTCCGCTTCATAAATTTACGGCGCGGCATCACAGGGTTAAGTTCAGGTGAAGGGATTCAGCAGCGACGTATTTCTGTGCCCTCTTCCCGCTCCTCTCTCGTCTTTCTATTCCTCTCTCCCTCCATCCTCTGGGTGGCTGATGTAAACAGCCGTAAAGCACGCCGGTCTGCGGTTGCCTCTCTTGTCAGTCTCTGGGGCCATTAAGAGCGGTTCGGGGCCCGGGGCGCTCGCCTCAGACGAGAGACGCTATCAAAGACAGGGGGAGAGCCTTATTTACAGCGCAGATAAACACACGCTCACTCATGGAGATTAAATGCCAGTAGGTACTCTGGCGGATGTTCGCACGCAAAATGCAGCGGGCCCACGTAGACGCAACAAGCTCAAGTGCTCGTATTGAATCGCACACGCATACCACACACATTGGCTCATGTGTGGCGCGGCTGCAGTGGCCGTATGTGCGAGCGCGGAGTAAACCTGTTACTCTGGTTAATGCACGCTCGAGTAAACTGTTATGAACATTTGATGCTCTGTAGCCAAATGTAACTGTTGCTATTTATAAATCAATTGACACAACAGCCTGATAGCTATACCCTCTCTCCTTAAGTCAGCAATGTTAAGACCTTTTAAAGTATTTTCTGCTGTACTGTTTATATCATATATGTATATTTATCGTATTTGTAAGGATTTCCCAATTAATCAAATAAATAATTAGTCATGATCATTATAATTCATTGTTTGATTTACAAAGCAAGACAAAGCAGGAAATAACAAACACTCACTGGTTCCAGCCTGTCATTGGAGGATTTATCGCTTTTCTTTGATTGGACATAATGCTATAACTAAAGATGGTACCTGTGTGAATGTTTTACTAAATGGCCAAAGCAAAAAAACATATTTGTTTTCTGTCGATAACATGCAACATAACTTGTATGTAAAATCAGACAAAAAATGCTACAATTTAAAATTGGATAAGAGATTAAATAATAGTGTTATTATTCTTTTTTATTACAAACTTTAGAATATGTCCATAGTGGGAGTATTTGTGCGTGTAACTACGCACAGCAATAGAATATCTAAATTAAATGGAGTGGAAAATTGCCTTGTAAAAATGGAGTTACTGTAAATGCAAAGAGGATAATGAGGAATCCTTTCACATTTGCCAATCTACACGGAGCTTGCATGTTGTTTTACTCTATATTTAGAGAAGACTTATTCTGCTGAATGTGCACTGGGGGTACGGTGGCTTGTGCACAGATGCTGACTGATCCCTCGTATTTGCAGCCTGTGTCTTACTCTGAATCGCTCCTCCTCGTTGGCCAGCCGCTGCTTGAGCGTCTCGTTGATCGCGCACTGCTCCCTCCATTTCTCCTCCATCATCGCCAGCTCCTCCTCCACCGAGCGCGTCTGCTCCTTCTCCGCCTCCCCCAGGCTCACCCCCTCCACCTCCAGCACCAGCACCACCTGCCCCTCCGCGGCATCTCTCGCTTCCCCGGCCTTCCCAGCCGCTTCCGCCTCCGCCTCTCCGTCCTCCTCGGCAACCCGCCGCTCGTTCTCCACCTCCACCCAGCTCGTCATCCTCAGGCTCTCCTCCGGCAGGCTGTCCTTCTTCTCCTCTATGCCTTCTTTCTCTCTGTCCCCTCCTTGGTTGGCTTCTCCCTCGGCCTCCACCTCGGCCCTCTCCTCTGGCGTTTTCTCTTTCTGCCTCTCTTCCTTCTCTGTGCTGACGCATGCATCAGTGTGTGTGGATTCCCTGTTGTTGAGTTCTGGAGTGATTGTCATCTCACCTGCTTCTTGTAGGACTGCAATAGCTATATCCCCTGTAAAACATGTGAGGTAGAAAGGGAAGGGAAGAGAAAATCACAAAGTCAGCAGGACAATCTTTGATTTGGGTATTAAAAACTGAAAGGGAAGTGATAATAATGGATATTTCAATCCAAACACTTTTTATTTTCCAGATAATGGTGGCAATAATAACACAAGGAAAAAAAAAACTTGTTTTATTTGCCAAGGGCATTTCCAGGAAAAAAATATTTGGCACCAACTTGCTGTTCTAAGACAAGATGACAGTGTGCCTGTTGGAAGACAACAGTTCATTACATCATGCCATTGCAATGCATTACTGTCAACAGACGATACTGTTAGTGGAAAGTCTTGTATTTTTACCTTGTCATTTGCATGATCCAATGTACATAATGTTCATGACTGCATAACTGTTTTTTTTAACCTATTTTAAGGATTGCGTAATTACGGTACAAGAGAAATTCACAAATGTGCACAGTTGTTTTTGCATCAGCATTTACACTTTACAGTCAAATGTGTGTACCTGCTGTGGGTGACTCTGGACTAGGGGTCAGTGGCTCCTGCGTTGTCTCAGTGGATGCATTTCTCTTTGGCTCCTGGAACAATACACACAACAAGAAGGAATATGCATTGACAATGCATTGTGATTGCTACTGATTTAAGGCACACATGTTACCACACAGCACTCACCCCCTGTGACTCAGTTGTGTTCAGTTTGGCCACCTGCCTACGAAGGCGCTGACACTCCCTGTACTTTTCCTTGTAGTGCTCAGCAGCCATGTGGAGACGCAGCTTCAGCTCCTCCACCTCTCTCTGCAGCTCGGCCTCTGCCTCAGACACCACCATCATGCTGGGCGTCATCTCCCCATTGGTACCAACACCCTAGAAGAAAAGAAAATTAAGGGGGAATTTTGAACCTTTTTCCATGGACTGCTTCCAGATTCCCTCAGCCTGAGTCTATCACATCACAGAGAGTGGCAGACAGATGCGCAGAAAAAGGAAGTTGGACACTGACCACTTCCTTCTGTGCAGTGCTCCTCATGCGGTCGAGCTGGCTCTCCATGCGTTGGCACTCGGCCTGAGCATCAGCTAGACTGGCACGGAGCTTGTCGGCTTCCAAGCGGGCGCGGTACAGCTCAGTCATCGTGTGGTCACGGGCGCTGGCTGAGTCGCGGAGCTCCGAGGCCAGGAGGGTGGCTTGCTGCCGGGACGCCTGAAGCTGCTCCTCTGCCTGACGGAGGTGCTCACGCACACGGGCGAGCTCTGCCTGAAGGGGGAAATGATATAACAGATAAACTGATTTAATTATGCTGACTATACAAGGAGTATGTAAGGAAAACAGTT
>JAOXYL010000048.1:7578163-7593163 GCA_028564955.1 Terapon puta
AGTAGTAGTATATTTGCAGTAGTAGCAGCAGTAGTAGTATATTTGTGGTAGCAGTAGTGATGTAATATTATTTTCAGTAGCTGTGGAAGCTCCAGGCTGTGAGTCCGTGAGAAACTCTAATAAATTATGATGCTATTGTTATTCTCAGTTATACAGTCAGTTTCCACTAGACATTTTCTTATTCATATTTTTAACGTCTAATCTTTTTGTTCACGTTTTCAAAGAACATTTAAATTTCTGCTCAGTGTTGAGAGAGCTGTACTTCCCGCTCATTGCTTACTTGTGTCATAGTTTGGTGAACGTGTGTAACATTCACACAGTAAGCAGCTGGAGAGTTTGTGAACAGTGACATGCTGCTTCAGATCCGCACATGTCCACCCGGCTGATTGAGACAAACGCTGAAGCGGCGCTGCGTCCGCGCGCAGCCGCGTCCCGCGTCCTCTGACGTAGACACGCCGAGGCGCGCACGCGTTACGCAATCATCAGCTCAACGGGGCGAAGGTGGGACGTCTGACTGCTCGGCGCGTCCTGTAGTCCAAACAAACGCACGGGAGAGCGGAAGAGCCGGGGCTTCACGGCGGAAGTCTGCTGCGGCGTCCTGAACCGGCGCGGCGGCTCATTGGCTGCGAGGGACCACGGCCGCGTCTCATTGGCTCTCCGAGGACCAAAACAAGGCTCGCAGGTCCCGCCTCCGAGCTGACGCATGACGTGACAGTCCAAAGCTCACGGCGCGACGTCCCTCCCGCCTCTCCCCTCCCCGACACCTCCTCCTCTCCTGGGCCATCTTTGGAGGGAGAGCTCGGCTGTGGCAGGAAGCAGGAGGCAACTATTGACTTCTGCTGCCACACTAAGGCAAAAGAGTGAATTACAATTAATTCCAATATTAAAGTGCTCAAACAAACAAAACGTTTATATAATGTTCTTCACTTCAAAAAGCTTAATAGAGCTCCATGAATCAGTTTTATTTCATGACAAATAACTGGAGGAGGCGAAGTAAGGAGGAAATGATTCCGACATTTGGGCTTGTACAGTAACAAGCATATGTGACATAGGTTTTGTTATCAAAATACATGTTACAACGGCTGTAATATATATGTATATTTTAATTCAGCTTTTAAATAATGGAAAAAAACAGGTCTTGGTTTCTTTTTGTCACAATAATTTAATGTTTTTTAAATGAGCGCCCTCAAAGATAAATCTATATATAATCTGGAATCAGGGACTGTGTTATTGAGTAAAGTGATACCTCGTGAGGACCTCGGGTGAGTGTGTGTGGCTCTGACAGGCCACATGTCCCGGTGCTGTCTCTCTGGCCGCCCGTCAGACGCGCTCGCAGCCATTGCTCTTTACATTGACCTTCGCTGTCTCCGTGCGTAATGGAGGCGAGGCCTGCAACCTTCAAGCCGGCCAACAATGGGGCCATAGCTCTGGTCAAGCTTGAAAGCGCGAGTTTGGAAGGTAAATCTCGTAATACGCCACAAAGACCGGCGCAGACATACGCTGATCCAAGACCGTGACAGCGGTCAAATAGAAGCACTTGACCGAGATTATGTTGAAAGCCTCCTCCATGTCCCAGTCGGCGCCTTTTCCCCCCCTCAACAGATGGGCTTTTCCCCTCCTGATATCTCTGTACATCATCTCATTTGGTTTGATATATAAATGCCAAATAATTTACTGTCCATTTATGAAGGAAGTGTGGGAGGAGGTGTGTGTGTTTTGTTTTAAAAGAGAGATGCGCAGCGGGTATGAATGCGTCATGGATAAGACGGTGTGTTCGCTTCGCTGACCTTTTTTATTTTTATTTCACCTCAGTTCTAGTAAAGCGTAAACTTGTACATTTTGTCGAGCCAGTTTGTTTTTAAGGAACATTTTTAAAGCATTTTTGTCTTGATCAGTTGATTCTCTGCCGAAAAGCGTTTACATGAAGCGACATGAGAGTGGGAGACATGAGAGAAACCGTCTGTGACACCAGACGAAGAGGCAAATATGAAGCGTCTGCAGCAGTTTTAAAAACATTTTTAAACAAACCTACAGTTTTTCAGTCCAAAATAAATTATTTTAAGAGACTGTGGTAGTAATTTCACATTTTTGGTCCTTATTAAACCAACCAAAAACAGCATTCATTCAACTTATAGTTATTAAAACCATGTTTATGATGATCAGCTCTCATATTTTTATATAAACTCGAATCATTTAAGATCTGTGGATAAAACTACAATATCAGGTGGCCATCATTTGAGCTTTGATCAGAAAAAGCGACACAAAACCGATTTAAATGATATTTTGCGTTCATCAGATACAAAATACAAGAGCGAGAAATTAAAATCAGCAGCGACGTTTGGTCTTTCAATCGAATAAGCTTCTTGATGATGAGTCCAAATATATTATATATGTATTGTGTGTGTTAACACACATTTTCACATGTGTAAAAACAAGAACGGAGAAACGCAGTGTCATCCTCATTTCTCAGTGTCCGATCAAACGTACACTGCGCTGGTTTGACGGAAACATTATCCAAACGCCACGTTAGCACCTCCGACTCTTAAATATAATATTTTGTGGGAGATAACACCTAGTTAAACACAGAAAGTCAACCAAACATCTACAGTGTCCACGCTATAGTTTAAATCAAAGCAGCAAGGGGAGAAAAAAAACTCTACTATTCAGCTCAATCCGACTCTTGTCTTTTATTAGAAGTGTTAAAATGTCACTTTTTCAACATGCGACACAATATAGGCTCTAGAATAAAAGAATAGAAACTAATTTTCTAATATCCTGAATGATTTTTGCTTTATAATCCCCCAACCTTCACGACGAGTGCTCAATTAAGACACGAGGGTTTTTTTCTGATGCAATAACCTCCTTTGCACGGTGACATTTATTTTAAATGAATTAGTTCAAATCCCTCTACTACACTGAAATTCCGACTTATTTCTTTCTGCCAGCTCCTTTCTATCCTTTATTCCCTCTGTAAAATTTCATTTATTCCCCCAATGAAATCCACTTTATGCTCTTTTTGTCCAGGCCCGCTCCTGTTGACGCCTCGTTTCCCAGGATACCCTCTGCAGTCTAATCCAGCATTGTGAGTCTCCACTTGGATCTCCAGAGGTGCTCCCGTTGACCGTGGAGTTGGTCAGTTTCCTTCTGCAGTGGCCCCTGTGTGGTCCCGCCCGGCCCCTCTGTCGCCGCCGCCGCCGCCGTCGGCCCCCGTTTGTGTCACCTGTGGATAAATCAACAGTTGTCCTCCGAATCAGGTTCACATTTACTGATATTTCCCCCACGTTCCTTCATTTGTGCGCGACTGGGTGCAGACCCGCGATTGTTTCACGTTTCAGTCTGATGGTTTTATAATCCCCCCCTGCAACTCCAGGCTCGTATCAGCGCAGCCTGGATCATGATAGCGGCCGAGCCAAGAGCAGCCACCATTCAAGTTCAACAACATTTCTTAGAGAATTCTCCTAATGTGAAAACACATAAAGGAATTAACGTAGAAAAAACATTTGCATTTATATTTGATGGGTATTTTGGATAAAAATATTACATTTATGAATGAGCTCTGCCTTATCTTGGGTCGGTCCCTCCACATATGGCCCTTGTGCAGACCCCCGCGTCCAGTCGATTTGTGTTTTGTGATCTTTTCCTGCATGTGCTAGGGTTTGTGTATTCAAATCTCACAGTTGGCACCCGTCTCCTTGTTAAGTCAGACTGAATCTTCTCGGCCTCCCGCTCGGCACGCTGCCCCTCAAGGGCTGTGTTCCCGTTTTGAGATGAAGAATATGCTCAATAGATGCTTTGAGACGCAGGTGTGGTGGCCTATTTTTCTACCATAAAATGAAAACAACAAGCCCGCCTGCACTTAAAGCCCGGGGCTCTTTATTTCGCTTGAAGACTTAAACTCCAGGAGGCTTCTTTGCAGGACACTGAATGCGCCCATTTAGCCTCCTTTACAGCCCGCAGGCCTACCTGACGTGGCGTTAAACTGTACTTTCAGATCCTCCCCACACTTGATTGTTTACTTGTTGTCTAACAAGGTTTTATGGCACGAGGATTGGGCTATCTGTGTGTCGCATTCTCTTCCTGGCCCCAAGTAAAAAAAAAAGAAAAAAACCCTGGGCTTCAGTCACTCTCTGAACAGAAGTTGCACTTATTTTTAAGTTATATGTGTTTATCTGCGAATTAATACAACTGTGTAGTTTGGGTGTTTTGAATTATTTCAAATAACGTTAACCAAGTGTGTGTATGTGTGATTAAATCCGTGTGTGTGTGTTTGTGTTTGTGTTTGTGTTTGTGCACTAAGGTTTGAAAACGCCCTTCAAAGAGAAGGAATTAAGGCCAAAAAAACAGAGTGAATACACTGATTCTGTTTCCACCATGTCTGATGTCCTTTATACGTACTGATGATTGTTTGTTACCAAATGTCACTGTGTTGATGTTTATATTTTTTTTTTGCTCTGTTTCCTTTTTTTTGGTCCAAAATCTGATATAAACAGTATGTTTTCTTTAGATGCGTAAAATAGTCACGATGAACCGAAGGAGTTCTGATGAGAATTATTCTCGCATAACGCCATGACTTAGTGCTTACCATTTAGAGCACAATTAAGCGTTAAATTCAAACCTACAGCAGGCAGTATATGAAGGGCCTACATATCTCATGATACACTATTAGTGCGAAGTTGAGGTTCATTTGACTTTTCCTCAGCTCAGAGTTACAGGCTCACATTATCGACCAATCTTGTAACCTAAAGCCTGCGTAAAGGCAAGGGCAATTAAAGGAACTCCATCCGGGGCACAGTGGGCCCTTTGCTCTCTGTGGAGGACCCTCTCCCTCCCCCGAACTTGAAGTCGACCGTACAGACAAAGCTTTGGCTTTGAGGGCTTTTACGCAGTGCCAGACTGCAGTTTTTGATGACCAAAAAACCGCACAAGATGGATGGTCAGAGGATCAGTAGAGCGACTTCCTTTTAAATAGATAAATACACGTGAAATAAATACATCTCACATAAACTTGGCTTTCAATTTTTAATGCCTGTCTATATTTTTAGGGTAATTTTTAGATTTTTAAAAATTAAATGGTTAGATGTAGACTTGCTTATTGTAAGTTCAAGTCTTACCTTATATGTGAACATATATGATGAGTTTCTGTGGCGTTGAAAGTCCTCGGCTGCTGACTTTGAGTCCGTGTAGGTGGCGACTTCCTATCACGCTTGGCCAGTTTTGTGGTGTCTGTCTGGCCGGGGAGGGAAAAAAACGCAGCAGAATACTATAGCAGCTATAAAAACGCAGGTCTGTGCAGAGCTGGCTTTGGTTTTCCTGGGCATCCTGTGCTCAATTACAGCTTAAAAGCTTCAGCACAACTCGTAGAATTTGTCTGGATTGACTGAGAGGCGGAGCGTGTGGTCGCCCGAGTTGTTTGTGCCTCTGCAATTTATCCAAATAAAACGGCCTGTAAGCAGGACGGTGGATAGCGCAGACTGCATTTTTTTCCCCTTTCCTGTTTTGATATTTTGACACACTCACAGGGCGTTAGTTGGTGCCTGCGCCGTCTTAGTGTATGTGATATTTTAAGGTTGTGTTTCACATGCGCCACCAGGAGCCCCTTGGATCCCCATGTGCGCGTCGGGCTATGGGGCCAGGCCAGCCGCGGCGGTCTTAATCCGAGCTCAGGTCCCTCATTCACAGCACATTAGAGTCAGGTTGCAGCCTCTCCAAAACAAGCTCCACGGTGGCCTCGG
Source organism: Terapon puta (assembly GCA_028564955.1). Lineage (NCBI taxonomy): Eukaryota > Metazoa > Chordata > Actinopteri > Centrarchiformes > Terapontidae > Terapon > Terapon puta. The sequence goes on from JAOXYL010000048.1 coordinate 7,583,896, forward strand.
GAAGCCAGGGAATGCACCCTGTGACATGTTTACCAAATCAAACACAAGAAATCTCTGAATTTCACATATACTTGCTATTTGATTTCCTCTTTTGTGTCCGTTTTAATGTAAAGGAAACCCCTTGAACCGGAATTGTTGGCATATTTCTGCGTGGCACGGTATAGCCTCAACATACTTAGGTTATTCAAAATAAGAATTTTAAAGGAAGTTCTCGAGGAAAATATTGCCTTCATATTTCGAGGTATGTAGTGACAATGTGGAGCAGCAGATATTTTAAAACCCCGCGTGACAGGATGCGTTTCGAAATGTTTTCCCATCTGATTCTGTGTGTATTTTGATGGGATTTACGCATGTGTACGAGTGTGTGCGTCCTGGGAATAAATAGAGGGCGGAAAAAACAGGAATCTGATGGAAATATTTATTCATCAAAACATAAAAGTGTCTTGTAAATTTCTGGAAGCTGTCCTCGCTCGGAACGACGCGCATTTGAATAAACATTTGCAGCAAAACATAAAGAAATAGCCGTGCGTAAAAGAGGAGCGGGCTCGAATGCTGCGGCTTTTGGGGCTGTTAGTGGATCTATTAAACGTTAATATGAGGCAGAACAGAGCAATAAGACCATGACCATTTCAAAATAGAATAAATGTATAATTTTAAAGAGGCTGTAACGTTTGACTGTTGAAGCAGACAGTTTTAATGATTGTGGGCGAGGGACTATCAGGTCTTGGGCATTTTCTCAGTGAGTCTTCGGTCTTCTCTGACCACTTTCTCTTGCTGTTGTTCGCAAATAAATTAAAAAAAAACAACACAATAATATGTATTGCTTTATATGAATATTACTATTTAAAATATATACTGGTGTATGGTTTCACAAACCACCTTAATTTCTTTGTCTGGGTTTCCCTTAAATTTGCACCATGTCAACTATAAATTAAAAGCCTGCATCCTCTCTTTTATTTAGTCAAAATTTCATTTTGGTCTTTGTTATAGTGGTACTAACGCAGGGCTGTAGCCAGTTGAAACATTAGCCGCTACTTTGAACATGACCCTGATAACCAAATGCCCACTGGGCCATATGCTGTGTTGTAAAACCACCAAATGATGATGACTAAGACATTTCTAAAAGCAGACTTTAGAGATAAGCTGGTTGTTTCCTTCCTTCAATTCAGGTCCAGGTTATCTGTGCACAGTAATGCCGGTGTACTTCATGTTGTCAGATAGGGCACGGGCAAGTTAAGCTCCCAGGATCCCTTTTAATTTCCCCGCGTTGTACACATAAGCTAAAAAACTGGGAGAACTATAGGAACCTAAAATACGCACAAACATTTTTCAAGTCCAGACTGAGTGTGGAAAGGCACGGGGCATCTGGGAAGTTGATAATGATATATTAGATAGTTGAAACCCCGATTAAAATCCCTCTCTCTGTCAACAGCCAGCATCAAATGATAGTTTTCTCCTCCTCTGACTTGCTTGCATGTTCAGGAATTCGTTTTTTTAAAGCCGACATGGCGATGAACCACCAATGTCAAGCTTTAGGACACATGGCAGTCATATCTCTTGCACTCCTACACACTCTTTCTCTTTCCTGCACACATGCAAACACACGCAGGCACGCACACACGTACACACAGCCTGAAAATCTGTCAATTTCTGCCGCGTGGTCACGTGACCTCCTCCTCCGTGGAGTGGATGGAGATGGCTCTCCACGTCAGCTTACGTCTCCAAATTTCTGCTTAGCGAACCTGCTTCAAAGAGGCAGGAGGCACGGCGCTTCAGAGCCATGTTCAGGGCGGTTATAGAGGAATCAAACCCCAACATAGAGTTATAGTAGAGGGTGAACTACGATGATGGATTTTGACGAAAGGGTCCCCGTCGGATCGAACATGTATTTGCCCAGTTGCACTTATTACGTCTCGGCGGGGGCTGATTTCTCCGGTCTTCCCTCGTTTTTGTCCCAGACCCCGTCCACCCGCCCCATGACATACTCCTACTCCTCTAACCTGCCGCAGGTCCAACCCGTCAGAGAGGTGACGTTCAGGGACTATGCAGCCATTGACGCGTCCGGTAAATGGCCGCACCGGGGGAACTTGCCCCAGTGCTACCCCAGCGCGGAGGACATGGTGCACCGGGACTGTCTATCGGCGCAAACCGCCGTCGTGGGGGACATGTTCGGTAAAAACAGCCCCGCAGCCGCCGCCGCCGCCTACCACCACCACCACCACCACCATACGAGCACCGGCTCCGCCGCCACCAATTTCTACGGGAATGTGGGCAGAAATGGCGTGCTGCCACAAGCCTTTGACCAGTTTTACGAGACGGCGTACGGGAACGCGTCGGAGAGCTCCTCCACGAATGGCTACTCCGGGGACAAAACCCCGACCAAGCAGCCGAGCTCTGCGGCGGAGGACGCGCCGTCCTGCAGGGACACGGAGGCGAAGGAGCCGCGGGATGAGACGAGCAGCCCGGAGTTATCTTCCGGCAACAATGAGGAGAAATCCAGCAGCAGCAGTACGTATTAAAGTCAGCGCCTCGGTTATGAGAGAAAGTTTGCAATCTTGCGCGCTGCTGTTAAAAATTTTATATGCTGTTTTATAAGCATATAAGGTTTATAGAGGGCCTGTAGACCCCCCACCCCCAACAAAACTTTGTTATAAACTGCAGGATCACGTGTTTGGAATTGAAATTGGCCGTGAAAGACATCAGGCCGGTGATTTTTCTAAAACACTCCCTGACGTTTCCAAAAGAAAACTCCAGTTATGAATGTGGACACAGACCTGCGTTCATTTCGTGTATTATAAAGCTGCTTGTTTCACGCTTTCTTAGCGTTAAAAGAGCACTTGGATGTAATGAGGGTGGTGCCTTTGGCTTCAGGTTTAGCACACATTGAACTCCTGTGTTAAAGCTATCATGGACTCTGTTTTCCCATTTGTACATGTACCCCCTTTATGCGTTCGGTGGAGCCAATATTTTCATATAAACTGTCTCATGCAACACGGTCTCCTTTTCCTGCAGCTGCTCTGAAGTCAGCTTGTTGTTTTCACTTGCTTGAAAAGGTCAAAGCCCAAGTGTATTGTCTAGCGAGCCACTGGTTTGGTAGTCTTTCCAGTGTAATATAATATCACTTCATATTCCACTTGAAATGTGGAAATGGGAAATATGTTATTAATGCTTTATGTCGAGGAAATCCGCTCATGCGTAATCTGGGCAACGTCCAGGCCGTATAAATCTTTTTTTTTTTTCTCTGGAACAAAGTCATGGCTAATTTGAAATGTTTATATTTTCTATGACCGCTCTACTCTTTCTCTTTGTGCCCTCCAGATGGACAGAGGACCCGCAAGAAAAGGTGCCCTTATTCCAAATATCAGATCAGAGAACTTGAACGAGAATTCTTTTTCAGTGTGTACATTAACAAGGAGAAGCGCATGCAACTGTCTCGGATGCTCAACCTCACCGACCGACAAGTGAAGATCTGGTTTCAGAACCGCCGCATGAAGGAGAAGAAACTGAACAGAGATAGATTACAGTATTACACGTCTAACCCTCTGCTCTAGGGGTCAAAACGGCCCCGTCACAGCTTTCAAAGTCCTGCGGTGTGGGACGACTGCGTTTACAGACAGACTGAGTCTCCGGCTGTGACTCTCCCAGTGTACATTGTGTACCACAATGGCCGCGACGGCAGCAACAACACAGCTCAATGGTTAATTTCAAGTTCGAGGACAACAGTATCCTGTGATCTGAGTTACCTACACAATGAGCATGAATTAAGGCAGTCTGTGGACTCTGATTTCGCTCTTCGAACTCTTGTTTCTCTTCTTTTTTCCCCCTTTCTTTTCGGGAATTGTAGAAACGGATTTTATGTCCTCGCCAAGACTGCGTGCTTGCGAAGGCCCATGTTAATATAATAGTGACTCACAGACGCCGAGTTTATTTTCCCTTCTCACGCGGGCAAAAAAAATAAAAATAAAAATAATAAGATAATTAGCAGTCACCAATGGACTGATCTGACGTATTTTGTAATCAAAAAAGATTTATTTTACTTTTTTGTTTTCCCGTCTTTGAAATCAGAAAAAAGCGGTGGATTTTAGGCTGACGGCGAATATGTGACTTTAATAACTGAATCTATATTGGTGTGACCAAATAATGAGTCCGTACGGATGAGAATGTAATGTGTTTTCTGTTTTGTGTGCTTATTTATTTTGTAGCCACTCGTTTACTACCCCCCCTCCTTCTAATGTCACGGCAAACCAAGTCAAAGTCCATTATTACAGGCAGGCTGCTGGGATCCCGTGTTCAGTCTGGGTGACCTCACAACGAGCTTTTTGTCGTCTCTCCTGTAGCCTGCAGAATGAGGGCTATGTGTATTTATATTTTGCGTATCTTTCATTTCTCCCCCCCAAAATCCATCTCGTCCCCAGTTTTTTTTTTTTAGTTTTATTTTTGGAGACTATCAGTCGAGTATTGATAATGCAGGCCAAACCAGAGAGATAAGCTTGTCTACTGGATCCGTGTGGAGTTGCACTGAGGTACACGCCCAACACATTCACACAGGTATATATGTATATGCAGCGGGCCTCTTCGGCCTGATTATTGATACGCATAACAGAATATTTTTCTCATGACTCGTGATCCTTTGGTACTTGCGGTCTAAAGAGGATTAAAACAAGCAACATTTTCAAGTGTGCTGTCAGGGCAAGTCTGGTCAGGGTCATCGCATTGAATCAATTGCTTGGTATGCCCAAACTATTGTGTATTATACTATATTTCCAAATAAAAAAACACATGAAAAGATCATTGAAAAAAACAATTCCTGCCTGGTCATTGTTCGTTTTTTTTTTACCACTAGCTGTTCTTTTTTTCTTAAATAATGTAGATCTGTAACACATTTGGTGGATGGAAATGCGCATATGTGAAACATTTTTACGCACACATAATACACACAGTTGTCTCTCTTTTGCAATAGAATAATCACAGTTAGGTTCTTTGAAATTTACTAAAAACTTAAAAAACGCTGACGGGCCGCAGGTCTTTTGGCTCTGATGCGAATTTTCAACTGTCCAACGTGATGGACGCGCACAAACGCACACAGCCTGATGCAAATCATACATGGCCTTTATGTATATCTGTTTATTTTTCCAAATTAAAGTGAATAAAAGTAACATATTAAATTATACTGCTGTCAGTTCACAAATCAGATGATCTTATGTCTTCATTTACAAGCTTCGATAGATCAAATATAAATGGATAGAAACCAAAAACAGATGCTGTCTTTCTTGTTCTCTCAAATAGTTTGTGTGGGTGTGTTTTTGCAATGATTTTGAATCACGTCTCTTGATGTTTTGAGCCACATAAGAGATTTTACAACTCCTGAGTTCCATCTGAAGGGAATCTTTGTTACTGGAGCGCTTTGGACATCTCATAGGTCCACCTTTATCTGTCTCCATAACATTTATGGTGGCCAAACATGCAGCGTTTCACCGTGCACACTTTGATTTCTATTAGTCACTCTGTCTCTCCCTGCCCGTGCTCTGTCTGTGTTTGTGTTTGTGTGTGTGTGTACAAGCTGTCATTTCGCTGATTGGCTTTGGAAACACTGCTCCAACAGCAGTCTCCTTTGGCGAGGGTCGCCATATTTGCTGCTGTTATCACTGTGTTTATGGGAGCTAGCCGCAGCGCATTGGCGTTCATATATGACAGTCAAAAGGGCCATAAACGCGGGGAGAGAGGCTGAAGTTTATGGTTGCCTCTCTCTGCCATAGTCCGGCCTTGCCTTGCGCATCCTTTACTGCGCGCTGGAATTCCGTCCCTAATTACGGGACATCCTCCCCGTTGCCGCAGCAACGCGGCCATAAAAGCTGTCTGAGAGTCTGGGGCATTTGTACAATTGGAGTGCAGTGCAATAAACCGTCTGAGACCCAAGGTTATTAACTGTGTTACCAAGGAGGCGAGAGCAACGACAGGGAGAGGACGGCTAGGAAAAAGCCTGTGCCCGCTCGCTGCATCGACTTCATTTGAGAGGCTTTTCCCCCTCGTGTGGTTTATCCAGCTCGATTCAGTTTTAGTGGCGACGGCTGCACCCGGGATTTGACTCTCCTCTGCCACCGGGCGGCGCTATTGGGACCAATGTCATGGCCGTGGATCTTTTCGTCTCCGAGCCCTCACCTCCAATACACACAGGTAAAAAAAAAAAGTTGTTGTCAGCTGCTGGGACAAACCTCTCGTGCGCTCAGATCTCAGATTCCTCTCCTGCATGAGACCGAATAGTTGGAGATAGGAGCCTTTTTCTTTCCCCCAGTTTAGTCTCCACAGCTCTCTCTGGTACTCACTGGGCCGTGCGGTAGAGAAAGTCTTCCTGGGGGCCCTAATAAGGCAACACATCTGTGCCAAGCCTTCATGCTGCATGTGCTATTCATTTTGCTGAGCCCGAGCTTTTTAATGGTTGAAGTATAGCGTGGCCGGCTTGTACCTGGAGAGATCTGCAACCCCGTCCAGTCCAACCACAAATGTTTTGGATTTGGGGGCGGGTGGGGGTGGGAGACTGCCTTAATTATTAAGAAAATGGATACAGTTAGCAACGTAACGATGCAGTGAGCAGTGTGGGTGCTGGACACCAAACAAATGATTTCATTTTTCAGATGGTTCTCGTGCTCACGCGGGCTCATCTTAAATCACAGCAAGCTGGCGCGCGCGCTCGCTCGCTCCTCTTCGTCCTCTTCCTCTTCAAAGAATCCGCCAACAACATCTGACGTCCTTCCAAAATCACATTATTCCCCGTGCGTGCCAAGTCCTACAAGAGCCGCTATTAGAGGAGTTGATCTGATGGCGATAGGGCAGCGGCGGCGTCTCCTTTTTCCTTCCTGTCACTGACACGGGAGCTGCACTATCAGGCTATCAGTGTCAGTCCAAGTGGCGAGTGGCTATTCTGGACCTTAATGCGCGTGGACCCGACTCTCTTTCCCCTTTGTCTCTCGTGAAAAATAAATGCTTCCGCTGGATGTAATAAAACGCCGCATTATTGTCCATAACTGCACTCGGGACGAACATGATACGACTCAAACGGCCTCTTCGGCCACGATTATATGGGCCGGATCAAAGCCAGTGGTCAGAGTAAACTGTTTTGAGGACATAATAGCCGGGCAGCTGTGAAAATGAAGATTTAATAGCTACAATTAATAACTGTAACACTAAGATATCGATAGGCCCTCGTGCCAGTACAACGCCACGAAGTGTGCAGGCCAAAACAATTTAATACCGGGCACACATAATTAATTGATGTATTTAGTTTCCTCTCTGGCTCATATGTCCCATAAGGAGCAGGCCGCCTTGGGGAAGAGTACACAGCCTTTGGATCTGTCGCTGTTAGTTTGTCTGTCTTTGGCATGTTAACATTGCAGTGAATACTTTTATTGTTTTTTTTTTTTTTTTGGGGTGGGGGATTTAGTAAAAGAGCGCAAATGTTCGGCGCGCGGCCTTCGCCTTTTTTAAAAACTCACCTCACTGAGAGAAAGCGCTCCTTACTTTGTTAATTTCCGTAATGTATCACTATCCTTTTGAAATACATTGTTGCATTCTATTCATGTGCGCATAAATTAACCTTGAACCGACTTCCACTCATTTTGCCCATTTGAAATATGTGCGTTTTGAGCAGGAGTGAGTGACAAATGTCCACCGTCGACGCGCTAAAAAAAATCTAAGCCAGTGTACATAAATGAGCTGTCAATGACGGAGCGCTCGAAAACCTAAATGGGCTCAATTTATGAATTTCTCCCCCAAATTTTCCTCGTTGTGGTACAACAGGCTGCAAACAAACCCGGGGGGCTAGCGGCCACCTGGGCCTGGTAATGGCAAAGCTGGCCGAGATTAACTTCAACCTGGAGAGAGCAATAGAGTGCACATGGCCAAGGACACTAGGAGATGGAAGGGGAGTTTTATTGTGGCCCTTATTGCCCCAAATTGGACCGACAGGATGACTTGTATGCGCAGCCTTACTGTGCGCTTTCTCTCACGACGCCGTGATCGATATTCCGACAGTTTAACTAATTTTAGTTTATTTTACAGAGCGCTGTTTGGGATTTTTTATGTTTATAATAAAGGCAGTTAAATACTGAGGAACAACAGAATTATATATTTTTGTTCTTGTAGCCTTTGAACGAAAGTACACGCGGGTTGAACCTCTTTTTTTTTGTTAGTTTTTTGTTCTGTGCGTAATGACTATCGGACACATGATCATTGCCACATCCTGCATTAGCGGAGTAACCAAGAGATACATCAATTTCTTATACATATCCTAATTTCAAATACATCTATGAAAGATATTTCCATGTTTTAGTGTCAAATGTAAAATTATATGCGTACAAGCTTTAAATACCATTGAGGAAAAAATCAGTGCTCTTATAGGCTCCAATAAAAGAAGTCACTGTATATCATGTTACATATGTTCACTTGATTATTTTCTGTTCAAAGGAGCAGGAATTCGACAAATAATTAAGCCTTATTTGTTGTGTAAAGTTTTTTTTTCGTTACTGTAACTTTTATTGCTTTTAATTGCCGGTGACAGGCAATTGGCTTGTCCTTGTTTACGCCCGCGGATAGCTTTGTTAATCTTAATGTATTTTACATCATTCAATATTAGTCTTTACCCTTACCTTTAATAAAGTTATGTTTGGTGTTGTAGTTATTTTAGGAGAACCCCAGGACAATTAAACTATGTAAACATATTAACGACTTAATAGACAGTCCCTGTGGAAAAATAAATAAAAGAAAATCTAAAAAAAAAATAAAAGAAGCAGAACAGCGTACGTTTGATATTATTCATCCTTTCTCGAGGCAGCATTAGTCTTAACACCTTTGCTTTTAGTGCGGAAGAGTTGGGACTGTCTTGAGGCAAAGGATGCGCCATATAAAACGGCTTCTTGCCAAGTCATTCTGCCAAAGGCGAATTCTCTCTACAGTTAAAATACATTTTATTACCTCTCAGTGCAATTGCTTTATTATTGTGTCTCTTTGTTGGTGGGCTAATGCAGCTTTGTACTTTTAAACTTGATTTTCCACCTTAAGGCCATGTCTCCTTAACATAGGCTATCTTAAGTGTGTGTAAGGAAAAGGGGTTGGATTTAGTTTAGTTTCATTTTCTTCGCCATCACTCTCACTTAAGCTCCCCGTCACTTTAGAGGTCTGAGGTCTTATAAATCTGATGCTTCTGTGTTACATCTATCGGTGAGCTTTGTGGTTACGTTTGATTTGGATGTAGGAAAATGGACAGTCAGTGTTT
>JAOXYL010000048.1:7598163-7604420 GCA_028564955.1 Terapon puta
GTGGTTTATTTCTGCGGCACACATCCACTCTCTGTGTACATTTATATAAGCTTTGTGTCACATCTACGTTTATAGACGCCGTGCCCGTTGAATTTGAACAAATTAAAAATGTAACTTTTTTATGTGGCGTTACATGAATTTTTGCGGAAACATTTCTCACTATTAATAATTCGTGGATTAATTTCCTACATTTTCTCACCCCAATCTCCACTTGATGTATTTTGAAAGTATTTCTGTCTCTTTGTGTTCGCCACCGCTCGCACCGTTTCATTTTAAAAAGCAGGAGTCCGTCAACGCCACATTGCGCATATTCTTAGCTCTGTTTAAGTGTAACGTTACACCGAGGCACCGGCCGCTGGCTGGCATTAGAGCTAATTTGTTGATGGCGGTGATGATGGCAACATATAGGCCCACGCAAGTGCTAACGGCGGTGTAAATGATGGACGCGCTGAGTGAGGACACACCGGGATCCGCCATCGACACGTTATCTGGGAAATATATTTAATAATTGTTCGGCTGCTTTGCTCTGATTCGGCGGGTTGATCTTTCTCTCTCTCACTTTCACACACACGCCACATTTCTTCATTTTTTTAAAAGCTCATTTAAATTTGGTATTTAATTTTGTTTTGATTTTCTATAATGTCTGTAGCCATTTTGTAACAGGGGTAAATAGCAGTAGTACAAGTAGTAGTACTGCTATTTACCTAACAAATACGAATTGTTTTATTTGTTGTATGGACCAAAAGTTTTATATTGTGACTATGTTTAAACCATTAATAGTCTGTAACCTCAACTCGCAAGAAAATATTGTAAATGAAATGATCCTGCATCTTTTTTTTCCTTTTTGTTAATCTGGTTGAAAATAAAATAAAACTCTTTCCATTTGTAAGAACTAAAAATGATTGTTTGTTTTTTATTTATTCAACTTTGAGAAATGTACAAAGTCCTGCATTAGCCTCGTTAAAAGTGGACGTATGTCTTATCCCAGTGTGGATTAGTAGAGTTTAATAGAGTTCAGTTGGAGTTGGCCAAACACACACACAGAGGCGACACATCCTGACTCACGAAATGTGGTTTCTGTAGAAAATTACGGCGATAAAAGCATTATACTTATGTTTAAAAATGTTTAATCGTGTAAATTCAGCATAAACCGGCAAACAACTGCCTAGTCTTGATAAATGTTGATGTAAATGTGAAAATAGCTATTTTAGTATTATATTAGCTGTGATATATTGAGATGTGTATTGGAGCGTTTATCAGTTTGATCTGTAAAACATGTTTCATTCATGAAGCTAAAAAACGGGGAAAATACACGCGCATTGGAGGCGTCTGGTGAAGCCGAAAGGGGCCGAAATATAAAAAGTGTAATTCGTGTAGTTGTAATTTAAGATCCAGGCGCTGTTTCAGCTTTGAGCTGCTCACGTTCTTTAATACAGCGGTGGTTTAAATGTGTTTTGGTGTGCAGCAATGGTAGGGTGCTTACGTGTCCTATAAAATACCTCGTAAAATAAGGTTTCCAAAAACATACTGCGTCGTTCTGGATAACCAAGGAGAGGGGCTTTAAAGACAGAAGCAGGCGAAGCTGCTGCAAAGAGACTTTTTTTTGTTTAATTCAGTCATTCATATTTTTCCTCTCACAGATAATGGATAACTCATATCTTGATCATTTTAGCTTTAAAAGTAGAGGTTGTTATAGGAGAGCGGGTGAGTATTTAATGACCAAAGGGATTGATTTATCCTTTATTGTTCAGCCTTTATGATCACGTGTGTCCGCTACCCAATGGCATGGCAGTCTGGCTCTCCATTACTAGCCCACTGTAGTTCTCTGTGGGGCCAAGTTGCTACTTGATTTCTCCACATTGTTATTTTGTGAGGCTGGGTTTACTGCGTGTGTATATGTGTGCGTGGCGTGTGTGTGTGCGCGTTTTACTTTTTGCATGTCTCTGCTGTATGACTGCGTACATGTGAACGTCTCATTTTTCTGCCATGTCGACATCCGGAACACTGACTAGTTACTACGTCGATTCCCTCATTCTGCCCGAGAGCGAGGAGCTCTCCGTGCCGAGGTACCCCTCCGGTGCTGGGCTCCAGCACGCCAGACAGTCCGCCTCCCTCGGCGACCACGGCGAGCTCGGGACCTGCACCTTCCCGTCCAAGCCCCCGGTGTTCGGGCCGTCATGGAGCCACGTCCCCGCTCAGTTCCCAGGCACCGTCTCCTCCGTGTACCATCACCACTATGGGCATCCCCAGGGCCCGGTCGGTGCAGACACAGACGCCCGCTACCAGTCGTGGCTGCTGGAGCCCATGTCCGGTTCCCTGCCCATGGCCGGATTACCGACGACCCACCACTACGGAATCAAACCGGAGGGTCTGGGGACGCGTGCCGAGGGCGCGCTGCCCGGCTCCCACACGGCGCTGCTGCTCTCCGACTACGCCAACGGGACCGTGGCGACGGCGTCACCGGTGGAGAAGGACCCACTGTCCGGCCAAGCGGGGGACCTGAGCGGGGAAGGCGAGGAGAAACCGGGCCTCGATCCAAGTAAGTCGTCGCCGAGTCCTTTATGTTTATAGTCTACTATTTATACCGCATAAAGCTGCGAGGATTGGGTTGGTGCGTGATGGGGGTGCGCGTCTGAACAGATGCCATTCTGAACGTGCCATTTCCTTATGGGGACTGTTAATGGCCCGGCTCCCATTGCTATATTAGATAAGCCTTTAAAGTGAGCGTGAGCAAAGAGGAGAAATAAGGGGAAGGTGTGTGTGTGTATGTGTGTGTTTGGATGGAGCTGCGTTCATGCATGTGGCCATTTTTTTTCTTCACGTCAGAATAAGGGGGATTTTTTTTGCCTTGGTCTTAGCCAAATTATGAGTGATGATTGTTTTTTTTTTTTTAAATAAACACCTTGGCCACTCGGTACCGGGCACTCACACCAGTGTCGCCCACTCTTTTCAGATAACCCAGTGTCCAACTGGCTCCACGCGAGTGCCACGAGAAAAAAGCGCTGTCCGTACACCAAGCACCAGATCCTGGAGCTGGAGAAAGAGTTCCTCTTTAACACCTACCTGACCAGGGACCGTAGGTACGAGGTGGCGAGGCTCTTAAACCTCACCGAGAGACAGGTTAAAATCTGGTTCCAGAACCGCAGGATGAAGATGAAGAAGTTTAATAAAGACGGCGCGCCGAAAGACGAGTGACTGAGCCGCTGACACGCTGACATACAGTATTTAGGCTGTTAGCGAGCTTTGTGTGTGGAAGCTCTTAACACTGCTGGACCTTGTTTTTAAACTTCATTGTCTTATTGTTCTATATAACAGAAGCTATTAGGCTCATTTGTCTTGTAAAAAAAAAAAAAAGCATGTTGGGCTTCAGTTTGATGCGACTACCTTTATATTGCACAATTTTAACAGTGCCCACTCGTTTTTTTTTATTATTATTATTATTTTTTTATTTGTTCTTTCCTCGTATTGATTTCAAATAATACCTCGTTAAAGTGTATTAGTTGGCCTGGTCCCCGTGCTCGTTTGTGTATGGATGTTTCTAGCTGTGTGTGTTCTGGTTTGTAGCTATATTTGTTGTCTGTCTCAGAGTCCCCTGAGCGTAGAGTTTGTATAAAAAAATGTATTAATTTTTATTGTTGTTTCTCCCTTACCTGCTAGAACTATGACTGATGACCATGAGTTTGAATCTAACATTGGAAGCGTAGAGAAAAACGAGACTGATCGCATTTTGAAGTAGGTGCAGAAACCTCCTGAGAAATGCCCAAATACTAAATTAAAAGATGTTATAGAAGCTATATCACGTGACACGATTGACTACCTATGTCTTTCAACTACCTACAATAACCTATTTTTCCGATGGCGGATTATAGTAGATTTGCTTGCGTTAGTTGCTGAACTATGAATTTCAGGGAGTAACATTTTGAAAGTACATAATGTTTGTTAGTGAGAGAAAATTAAATAAAACACTGTAGGCTACTTATTGAATACCTCACGGTCTGCTGACCGTCTGACTTTTGGTTCACAAATGTAATTTGTACTTTATTTATTAAATAAAACAAATTATATCTGCGAATGCACGCACGTTACATTCTTATTTCATCCTGAGCTCGCGCTGAAGTGGGTTGTGTGTTTTTATGATCTCCTAATTCACAAAAAGACTTTCTAGGTGCTGCTTTGCGGAGCAACAAAATATGTAGTTCACCGCTGTCAACTAGATCTCAACACACACACACACACACACACACACACACACACACACACAGACGAAGATAATCTTAATATATTTGCACACTTGACCATAGAGCACAGATTGTTACACGCCTTATTCATATATAATATTTTCACTCATTCCAATTTGCAAAACACACACACACACACACACACAGCGCACACCTATAGGTGAATGTGTGTGTGTGTGTGTGTCTGTGTGTGTGTGAGTGTGTATGTGTGTTTCTGGATTGGGGACAGAGCTGCGTCTTGGCAGAGGATGTTGTTAGCTGTATACCGCCATAAAAGACAATTACCGCTATAACCTTTTATGGGGTGCAAAGCGCTGCGAGGCGAGAGGACACAAAACAAAAAAAGACATCGAGGGCTTCAACAGCTGAAGCCCAAAATAATGCAGCCGATGTGTTTGCTGTCGAGCTCAGATATGACAAGGCCGCTGCGCCAAAAGCTCCGTCATTAGCGCCATCTCCACAGAACCAACTTACAAGGAGAGCGGGGATTTTCTGATTTAAATGTTGTGAAATTTGATATACATTGTTTTAAAATTTAACCCCCCAAGCGGTTTATTAAACGGGTTTTAGAGACGAGCTCTTGGTCCATTTAAAAAAAGAAACATGGCCATGAGTAGGTTCAAGTCTCTGCATGTTGGAGAAAATATTTGGCACAAAGACGCAGAAAATACGCAGCAGAAAATCCAGTATAGCTGCAGAGCTGCTAAGTCTGGTTGTCTCTCAGGGCCAAGCCCGGCTCTGTCACACACACCAGCTCATTTAGTCCTCATTATGGGCTGCACAGAAACTGGTAGATGATTGTAGTTGGAAGGTAAGCCGGACTTTAGTCCAACTGGAGTGCTGTTGTGACGCGTTAGGGGCCGCAGATGGACCCAAACTTCAAAGACTCGACCAGAGACAGTGCAATAAAACGCCTGGTCTGCTATACTGTCTGGCATTCCAGTTTTAATGGCTTTATGGCCGTCCAGACACAATTAGGCCGTTTCCAGAATGGCACCCATTTGTTTTTTTCTTCCCTTTCTGTGAGACTGCGCTCTGGACAAAAGGCCGAGCGGAAATGATCAGCTTTATTGGATTCTCCCCGACGGGGACGCGCAGGACTCACGGTCATTTGGAGGGATCCTTTGTTTCTACCTGGGAACCTTCCGCCCTCTGCTCCTTTTGCCGGGCCTGTCCTAAAGGAGAAGGAGCAATAAAGCCAGCGGCCAGTTTCAAACGCAGTGGTAGGCCTATAGATGATGCTTTTATTCAATATCGGCTACATCTGGACGAGTGTGTTCAAAGACATCAGCGCATCACAACCCAAGAAACACGATGGTACCTCTGCGCATCTTTTCTCTGTTTTACCTTGTATGTTTTTTTTAATCCCGGATTGCAGCAGAAACAGAAAACGCCTGCGCACTCCTGCCTCCCCACCCTGCAATCCCCACAAGTCACCAGACGGTGGCGACACTGTTCCACACCTTCACCCCACCGCTTTTAACACTCCTCCCTAATGAACCTGCACTGGGGAGCAGACTGTAGTAACGTTTTAAGAGTCCAGCTAAATAATTTCACACCTTTTTACAGTCTCGGTGCAGAAGTTGTTGCTGCAGCCTGCGGCTCTGCGGGGAGAAGGAGCAGGCGGCTCAGACGGAGCCGGATCACTGCTTTTCCCCTTCAGATGGCCGCTCCCGTCAGTGTATGTCCTGCTCTGGAGTTTTTTTTTTAAATATAAGATTTTATCAAATCATTTCAAACCAGGTGTACTTATCCTGCTGGAGATTAATTAACACAGGCGTGAAATATCAACAGTTTTCCACATTGCGTGTTTTAATGTAGGTTTAAATGTCCGCTCTAAGCTTTAGGCCTGAAGGATTTTTAATTTAAATAACAAAACACGAAACGGCTGGCTGGGTTATTATCAATAGTTTAGTTTATAAAACTGGGCGAACTTGTATATTTATTGTTATTTTAAATAATAATTGTACAATCAATACAATAATGATAAACTATCCCTTTCTCGTGTAAATCTAAAAA
>JAOXYL010000048.1:7617201-7635104 GCA_028564955.1 Terapon puta
GGATTTGCAAATGTTGCATTGTTCGCCAGCCATGACTTAAATACTAAGGTTTTGGCTTTACGTGCAGAGGCCTAAATCACCTTACAGCCTATTTCCGAACCTTTTTGAAAATAAATGAATGCCTATATCACCTTGGGGCTTTAAATAACTTCTTAAATACAGACATGCTTCACATTTGAAAATGAATTCTGGGCGGAGAAAGTGCAATTCTCCCCAAACTGACTTCATTTGGTCCTTCTTTTGTGACCGACAGAAATAATTTAGTTTTTTGTTTCCATCGGTTGTCAAATTCACCAGAATCAACCAAACCATATTGCTTTATCTCCCCCAGTTTATTGCTTAACAAATTTTGCTCATTGTTATGTAAAGAGGCCACCGGTTTAAGAGAATACGGGACCGCAGCTCTCTTCTCCGGCTCGCCTTTGGACGCGCAAAAAAATCCAACAGGACGCAACAAGAAGGCGTCTATTTGGACATTAAAAATCCTGCCAATAATTCAAAAGGAGAAATTTCGACAGGGCCCCATGTGCGGCACACTGCCAGGCAGAGAGAGGGAGAGAGAGAGAGAGAGAGAGAGGGAGAGAGGGAGAGGAGCGCTGTAGGTTCATCTGGAGGTCAGCCACAGCACCAAGATAAATCTGCATCCTCTCAGAGCCACCAGCAGAGCTCGCTTTAGGCCAAGTTCACTGTCACCCTGCTGTATGGAGAGAAGGGAGACCGCTCACACATCCACGGTGCCGCGCGCTCTCTCACGCACGCGCACGCGCCCTCGCGTTAATGACACGTTTGCTTGGCGTCGCCTATAAGCATAATGCGTATAAATGAATTTACCGAGGGACGCAGAGCCTGTGGTAACATCCTGAGCTGGAGGAAAAGACTGTGTGAGGAGAGAGAGAGAGAGAGAGAGAGAGAGAGAGAGAGAGGTAGAGGGGGAGTCTAACTTTGAGTGTTGCCTCCAACAAAGACTTTTGGCTGCTTTGGTTGCTCTATAACGCTAATGAATGATTTGCATATTTTACGGCCCTATTAGTCTTGAGTGGGAGCCTACTGGATTTATCTTCTCACTCCCTCGTTGGAAACATCATAAAGCCACAATCTCATGTTAGCTCTTGTGCTGGCATCTTCTCTAATTATGAAATTTGGGGAAAATGATCATCGCGATGGCAAGAGAGACACACATTGTTACAATCTTTTTTTTTTTTTTCGTTTCAAGAGGGCCAGATATCTCACCGGGCTGCGACAGATGAGAGCGAGATAGCTGCAGAAGAGGAGGAAAAATTGGGGTCAAAAGTTTACGCGCTGAACAAGTCTCCGTCATCTGTTCACCCCGAGCTTGATGCCAGCCTTATAATAGCGATCTTGACTCTCCACACAAAAGACAGAATAGCTTTGAATTACATATGTTGCACGGTGCACTCCAGGTGAACCCTGGAAGCGCGGTGACCCCGCGTTTGGGGCCGGGGGAGGGGACCCCCCACCCGTCCCCGGCAACAAGATTGAGTGGCTGGCGTTTTATTAGGGCGGTTGATTGGTGAATTTCCTTTGAATAAATTGCATTTGATATGTTTAGGGACGAGGGTGAAATTTGCATTTTGAGGATTGATACTCTCGACCCGGTCACAGGGTAATGGGAAGGCCCACAGCCCCCCAATTTGAGCCCCCGGACCCCTTAAAAAACATTTAGCCCCTCTCTTCCTGATCAGCTGAATAGGAGCCTTTTAGGGAAGCAGAAATGGGACAGATGTTTTTGTGACCCACAGAGAGAAAGTTTAAAAAAAATCTTTTTTCTTTTTTTTTTGTGGAAATATTTAGGCCCGCTATATGTTTTTATTTTTCACTGGGCCTGTGTAATCACTGAAAAAGAAAATATATGCAAGGCGGGCTAAAATATCGAGTTTGTAGTTGGAGGTGTGAAGGCCAAAAAAAAAGTGAAAAATAATGCCTGATAACGAACCCACACACAAAACCCTTCCTAAAATAATCGTTATAATGTTTTGCTTAAAAAAAAACGGGAAACCGTCTCTCCTCCAAATCGCTCTGACTTCTGATATCCAACCTGCAGCCAAACACACGACAGCTCATGCACATGAATAAAAAAAAAAAAAAAATTTTATTTATACCAGAATTAGACAACTTATCATGTAGTAACAATTTTCTTAAATAAGTAAACAAAAGCGGACTCTGTTTGCACTTTCGATTTCCTCAGCCTTTTATTAACATCTCAACACAACATTTTTTTAAAAGAAAAGAATGACTTTAGAAATGTTGAAAATCAGCACAGTTTTATTTTTAGGAGTTGAGTACGTTTATAGAAACATAACACAATGCGCCACATTTATCCTGGTGCACTTTGCAAACAACACAGGTGATTATGTGTCCAAACGACGCTCAATAAAATTCAAGTCCCAAACCTGCTCATTCATAACTCGGTTTATTGAATTTAAAAAGTAAAAGCTCCTCAGAGAAAGGGGCGGATTCGTCACAGAACTAAATGTTATTATTTAACCCAAATGTTATTTCATGAATGTTTTTTTTTCTAAATGAGGCTTCAGTTTTCAGCAGCAAGCATCATTTCACGTGTTTAAAAAAACACATTGCCAATCAGATTTTTGGCACTTTAACTCACCTCAGATTGCTCATTCCAGTTTATTTAACCTTCTGAAATTCGCCTGTAACTGATCTCAGTCATTCAGAAATATCAGCTGCGTCCTTGTCTGGAATATTCTGCCTCGGTGCTTTGAATTACAACAGCCTCTTTACTCGGAGCACTGAAGGAAGTCAGTGCCTGCACTTTTCCAGAGGATGTAGCTCCTTCTGTCCGCCTCTTCTCCTCCTGAAGGTCACTCTGTTATTGGACTGATCAAAGTTTGCAGCTGCGGACAAAGGCCATTCTTAGTTATTGAGAATAGATGTACTGTGAGAGGCGACACGCTGCTGGGGGTTGGAGGGGAAAAAAGGACAAATATTTTATTATGAGTGTTTACCTGTATCCAAATATTTCCATAAAGGTGTTTCCTAGCCCGAATCCTCGGCACATCTCGAATGCAGGGAGGATTTTTTATCCCTCCGTCAGGGCTCCGTATAGACAAGAGACCTTGTGGAAGCCATCTGCAATCTGTCACTATCGTCACAGCACTTCTCTGATAATCTAAATTTACAGTAAACTGTCAGCATGATGTATATTGCTTAAACAGACCTTCACTTCACAGTATATGCTCTGAAAGGGAAGACTGGCTGTTAGCTTATTTTGTCCTGAGAATAAAATGTCCAGCACGAGGCTGTAAGCGTTTCCGTGCTCCCATCAAGAGCGAAATGGCTCCTCGAAATTTAGTGGAAAACGACTCAGATAGCGTGTTTCACATTGTTTCCAAAACGCTTCCTTTTAGGCCAGTGGTCAATTGGGTGATCATTATCCTATTATAGCTCGCTGCTTTGTCCAAAAGAGATCCCCAGATGCTTTATTGCGTTCAAACGCGCAGCAGCACCTCGCAGGGCCTGCGCCAGATAACGGAGGTAATACCGGCACTGTTATCTAAATATGCTTCTTTTGCAGCACTGAGCCGGATTCTTCATGGTGATGTGTTTTAATAAAGTTATTCACGGCTTAACATTAAAGAAGAAGGAAAAAAGAAAGGGGGGTGGGATGGAGAAAGTCGTCCATAGCAACAAGTAGAGTGACCTGCAATAACAGATAGCCGTCATTCACGCAAGGATAACTTGGAGTAAGTGGATAATAGCCGAGCTGATCTGGCCCATATTTATACAGGACCTATATATAATAGAATGGCGGCAGACTGTAAATTTAGATATCATGTGAAGTCGTCTTAGCGCTGACATTATGTTGACATATTGCCTCTCAGGTGGTCTCCTGGCCATACGGATACAGTGGATATATGGCGGAAAGTGCATCAGCTGCCATTTACAATGAGTTAGGTGCGAGGAAGCCTGTAAGATACACAAGATAGTGGCAGGATAGTGCCTCACAGCAACAGTGTGCTCACATGGAGGGGTTGGTATGGGTGCGGGGGGGCAAAACCTGAGGCCTGTCTCTGCTTGCTGGAAGAGGGAGTATTCACCTGTTTTAAGTCGCCTGCGTCAGCATATCCAGAATCAAGGTGAGGCCAGTGATGGAGATCAGCACTGTGGAAAACAAAATGAAGATGTGAGCCGTCTGCAGCAGCTCTCTGTAGCCGGAAGATCCCCCTTTGCCACAGATGCATATTCTAACTTCGACGTGTGGTTTTCCAGATAGTTGGACTTTTGCACGTTTAAAAAAATCCTTTGGGGACCTTCCAGGGTGCTGACCCGTGCTAAGTGCCCCCCCACCGCGTCCAGCCCCCCTGTAGCTCCCCAGAGTTGAACAGCCCCTGTAAAACTGAAGTCCAAGTCCGGGGTGAACCCCAGGTCACCGCGTCTAACAGATATGAAAATGTCGCCTCTTTGGAAAGAAAGGGCACGCCTTGTTGTTTAACAAAGACTGTCAATGGGCAAGATTAATCAGAAACAAAATGGAAACGGTGTCACTTTGGGGTCAGGCAGAAGTTATCTCTGTTTAGAGGGGCGAAGAGAATGGTGAGAGAGAGAAAAAAGCAGGAGAGGGGAAAAAGGGGAGCGAAAAGAAAGCTTTCAATATTTCCGAAGTTTGGCCTCTTGTTTCTCCATGCAGAGGCCTTGTTGACGTGGACAGTGGGGATCAGCTTTGTGAAAGAGCTGCTGCACCTTCAGGGGACGCGGATACAGTGTGGCACCTCGGACATGGAGGGGAAACACGACCTGGACGTGATGGCTGATGGCGAGCAGCACGGTCAGACATTTTAATATTTTCTACCTTACAAACTATCAGTTTAAAAAATAATCTTAATTTTTAAAATTATATTTAAATATATAGGAGTCTAACAAAGGGGGTCTAATATTTGTGCAAATTGTTTCTCTAAAATAACACATCTAATGTTATTCTTATTACTATTATTCTTATATTTATTGGTGTACCTTGGAAATTTTGCCTCTAAACTTTTACCAGCCCTTCTCTTGAACACATATTTTTATTTATCACAACACATGACAGTGTTTTTATATTCAGCCTTTGTTGTTTGCAGTAAAGTGTTGCTGCAGACACTTTTTCAGTCAGCATATTGCAGAAGTGTTGGCAAATTGTATGTGGATAAAACGTTTTTTTTTCTTTTTTGTATATTCCCACATGTATTCAGAATAGCAAAGTTATATTATGTGTGATATTACCTGTGCCGTGCAGACAAATTCTGGCATGTCTTACTGTAAATGCTCCATCATGGTTTAAAATCCCACGCTTTGTTTTGGCTATAATACAAGATGCATGTCCTGCAAGTGGCTGTCCAGTGTTTTTGGACGAGCTGTTCTCAGTGGCAGCCAACAAGGAGAAAACTGATAATACGGGATGACCGTGCGATCAGTGCCAGATCAAGTTTCATTACAAGACAAACAGGGAGCAGGAAAAGCTTGAGATTATTGTCATGTTTTGGCAAAATTGCAGAAAAAAAAGACAAGCACTTTCTAATCTGGAGCCATGAAAGGGACAAATCAATTTTGCTCATGATCGCAGCTGTGCAACGTGGATGGATTTCTGTTGCGTGTGTGTGCGTGTGTGTGTGTGTATTAAGGGTATTAAGCATGTTTTACTGATGCACATTTCCAGTGCTTTACATGCAGCCCTGTGTGTCCGCAGAGCAGCGGCTCGTCAGGAAGCGTGCGCGCTAACCACCGCTTTCTCCTTCGATCATTTGAATAGGCCGAGATGCAACATTATGAATTATGTTGTTGCCATGGCGTCTTTTTCTGTTTCCCACACTTTGAACTCCAAACACACACGCACTCACGTCACCATTAGAAATAGCCTTTTGTTTGTGATCACCTTTATTTTCTCAGGGCTTGAATTTCACATCCACTCTCTGCTCCACCAGAGGAGGGTTTTTTTTTTTCCTTCCCTCTTCTTCTTCCCATGCAGGAAAGCCTCACCCACATAAGTTTGGCCCCGCGCAGTAAACAAGTTAGTTGATTGGTTTTGCTTTATATACTGTGATTTAATAAGGAAAACACCAACGTAAGCCAGCGCGAGCGGTGTTGGTGGTGCCAGTGCCATGCTTTCCATTGGTTCCTGTTTACATGATGCCCACAGGACACGCGGTGATTGGTGGCGCCTCGCACGTGACCAGGCAACTTTGTACATTTGACAGGGAGTAGGAGGGTTTTGTGGAGATCAGAAAAACGACAGCGCGATAAAAATTAGTATTGTTGCACTTCACAAATTAATGACCATGAGTTCCTACTTGATAAACTCCAACTATATCGAGCCTTCCTTCCCTCCATGCGACGAATACCAGCAGAGCGGATACATCCCCAACCCCGGTGATTACTACGAGCGGCCAAAAGATACGGGCTTCCCCCATCACGACGAGCCATCCTATCCGAGGTCAAACTACACAGAATCGGGCTACGACTACGGAGCCGTCCCCGCCACCGGGCTCGATGATTTCGGCGACGGCCACCACGCACAGCCGCAGCCGGTCCCACAGAGCCACGGTCCGCGCCTCGCCGCGGCCCCAGACGGTGGCGCAGGGGCAAATGCCAGCAAAGACTGCAGCCTCGCCGGTGAGGTATATCCCGGCGCAGCGAAGGGCAAGGAGCCGGTGGTCTATCCCTGGATGAAAAAGGTCCACGTTAGCACCGGTGAGTTATCGTCACGGTTAAACAGCAGAGCCACTGAGAAACAACCGCTGGAACACACGCAAGCCTATTGAGGCAGCACTAGTAGCAGCCCTTACAACAGCAATTTACGACTATCGAGCAGCAGGGTCGGTAATTAAGGACCCTCGTAAATTTTATTGCCTGTGTTCGTCTGTCGGGGCCATGTGCCTTTGTTGCTTTTTAACCCAAACTACCTCCACCACTGGAGCCGAGCCAAACTGTAATATCCAACCCCGCTGTTTTGTTAATCATTTCTGAGCTTGATCTGTCCCTGGATGCGGGTGCTTGTGCACTCGGCATCTCCACATTAAGGTCATGTCCGTAAACTGAAACCAGACAGGGAGTAAAACAAACAGGGCGGCTGTGATTTCCCACCAAAAACCCAGAGATGTTTTATAGTTTTTTCCCCCCTTTTTTTCTGCCTTGTAATGTGTCCAGTGGAGGAACTTAAATGGCTTTGGGATAAACGCTTATCACCCTTGCATGTAACACCTGCTTGCTTGCCTGTGTATGGCTTTTTCTTCTCCCCCCCCTTCTTCTCCTCCAGTCAATGCCAGTTACGCTGGAGGAGTGCCCAAGAGGTCCCGCACTGCCTACACCCGCCAGCAGGCTCTGGAGCTGGAGAAGGAGTTCCACTTCAACCGGTACCTGACCCGGCGCAGGCGGGTGGAGATCGCGCACACCATGTGCCTCTCCGAGCGCCAGGTGAAGATCTGGTTTCAGAACCGGAGGATGAAGTGGAAGAAGGAGCACAAGCTTCCCAACACCAAGATCCGCTCCTCCAGCTCGGCCTCGTCCTCGACCTCGGGGCCCCAGCAGCAGCAGCAGATCAAAACAGGCCAGCAGCTTGTCCCCACGCCGTGCACCGCAGGCCTATAGTGCTTGAACGAACCCCACCCCATTTAAAAAACCCCAATCCAGACTGAGATGGCAAATAACACAAGTGGAATTTGATGGACCGATTCTCAGTATTTTACACACATGGTGTTATCTCCTTCACCTTGCCTCCGCCATTGGGCCCCTGTTCACGTCCTTTGTACCCCTTTCCCCCCTCTCCGGTCGTCCTCGCCCTCTTCATATAAGCTTGAAATTCACCTTTAATTGCCACGGTGGCAACAAAGTGTTTATATATTTGTTTATTATTATGAAAGAAGGATAACGCACATTCAGACGTAGGACTTGGATCAAAATGTATCATTACAGTTAAAACTGAGTGAGGTAAAAGTAAGTTTGAACTCATTTTTTTTCTATGTTCTTTGGTTATTGATTTTTTTTGTTATTATTGCTCATGGAAAGTTCTAATATACTTGAAAGATATTTAGCGAGACTCTAGATGCCTGATAGAAAAAACCTGCCGGCTGTTTTAGAGGTATGGCATCAGTCAGAGTAACAGTGTAGTTTGTGTGTTCGAGTGGGTTGGTTTACTGTTGAATGTAGTCCAGGTGACTTTCACATCTAATGTACATAGGCAAATCCTAATGAAGGCACAATAAGGAAAGAATTTCGTTCAGTAGAGAATTCTGTTTGTCGGTGTTGTGAGGTCTAGTTTTCTTTGTGCTAGTCCGTCCCATGTTGTGCTGTGTTCTAAACTGTGAATATTTGTATGTGTCGTCTCAGTAATGACCGTTGTGATGTAGGCTAGTGTAGGCTCAACCTGTCCCTGTGAAATAAATATGTACTTCACTTATAAGGCTGACTTGGCTTTGGATGTTTTTGTCCGTAATAACTGATCTGACTGTGGCGCAACATGTATTTTCCTTTGAAGCCGCGCGTGTTAATGAGCCAAATGCATTTATGTGCCTCTGTTTATTTTATTTTTACTTTTTTACTTGAATAGATTTTCTGACTATATTTCCAGACCAAGACATTTTATTTTTATGCTATTTGTTCTTATTTCAGTGTGTGGACTGTATTTTTTTAAAAAGAAAACTTTCATTTAAAGGATTTGAAGTTATCCTGTGTTTGGATAAGCGTGCGTAAAATTGTGATACTGCGTACTATCTTTGGATAATTTACTCCGCCACACTGTCATGAAACCTACTCTATATTTTTTTTACTTTATCTGTTAAGACTATAATTCAATTAGCAATATTTTATATTATTTTCTCAGATAAGTGGCGCGTTTAATTAGGGCGAGCAGTTGCGCAGCTTCTCCTAAAGTAGGATTTATAGAGACTGAAACAACTCCAGCTTTTTCAGGTGTTTAACATGTGCATCCTATTCAGAATTCAGTACGTCTCTAAATCTGTATCCTCATCTGCAACACAATGCGCAAAAAAAGCGTTCATATGTCTGATTCCATCATGTCTTGTAATGCTCGGCTGGCTGAAATTCCAATCCGTAAAATGCGCATGAATGTCATGCGTATTTTCTTGGATAAAGATGAGACGCGGTTGAAATTCAAGGGGCAGATATCCCCTAAGTGCTGCAGGCTTTGCTGCCGACACGGGAATCAAACCAACCCCAAATCGTTAAATGTATCCGGCCACACATATTGTTCTCACTCGCCATTATGAGGGAGATCTCAGCCAGCCTCGGTGCACCAGAGTGTGAGTGTTGGTCACTACCTGCTACATCCAAACAATAGAGGGTTCAACCAGGGGACATGGCCGGCTCTGGCCAATCACCGGCTCGGAGCACTTCTTCTGACCCCTGACCTTTCGACACACACAATGTTCAGACCATACATCAGCGCTGGGACCTCCGCGAGCCTTTTTCTTCTCATATGGGACTCACCCAGAGACAGCGCGGAAACAAAAAACGGTGTTTAGGTGTGAATCTGAGCCACGAATGTTCCCAAAATTATTCCTCGCAGCGATTTATCACAGAACCCCCCCTGTCACGCCGCGTAGAGAGGGGCAGATATGAGCCGAAACATGCGGGCGTTGTGTATGCCATTTAGGATGATTTTCAATATGTTTAGACAGTGATTGTTTCTGCTCCCCGTTTAAGCCAATAGAGAGCAAAATGAATGGGTTTGCAATGCATTTAATCGTAAATTACATAAAAGTGTCTGTCATTCACCAAAATTCCCACAGTAAAAGACACTTTTTAAAGACACACAAACTGGATTTCCGCAGAGGTTTTATATCTTCATTGGTGTGGTTTTGGTTGCATTTTTCACACTCGGATTTTTTTTTTGTTTCTTCGCATATGAAAAACAACACTGCAGAAATGTTGAAACCCCTTTTTGCATGCGCTCTGCAGCCCTCAGTGCGCCGCTCGCTGCAGACATGGAGGCTGTGCAGAAGATGGCGTTGAGGCTGATTGGCACCGATTTTGCGCAGACTCCAAGAACTCCAACTAGTTAAATTATAGATTTGAAGTCATTTGATTCGCGAATAGAGGTCACTTCCAATGTGCTGAAATTTTAATTCGCCCGTCCACGTGACCTGTTGAATAATGAATGCCCCGGGGTCAGAAATAGATCTGAAAATCTGCCTTATTTTCATTTGAAGTGATCCTCTGCAAGGCGCGAGTTAGATCTCTGCTCCCCTGACAAAAACTCTGTCCGGACACAGACCGTCATGACTTGTGAGTAGATTTTGCAAATTTTTTTAATCTTAAATTTTTGTTTAGATCCTAAAAAATCTTGTATAAAATACACCGGAAGTGGCGTTTGTTTCATGATCTTCTGGCATTTATTCATGCATTTTGTGATATGATCTCTTTATATCCTGCTCTGCATCAGTGTAGGGTTTCTGAGCCTGCTAATATCATATTTTCCTTATTGTTAAAGTTGATTGATCTGCTTGATTTCAAAACATTTTAGACCACTTGTTAAAACATCTATTTTTATATATATAACATGATCTTTGCAGGTATTTTGTAACCTTTCAGTAAATATGTCACAAGACAGCAAGTCTAATTTCCCATCTTGTTAGATCTTAAAAACAGACAGATTATGATGATAAAGTTCGACCTTCATGTGTCCAATAAAGGCTTTATGAGATTAAATAGTGTAGCAAATTAGTTTAAAATGAAGTGATGCAGCGCGTGTAGCTGCAGAGGTAAACGTGTGTATATGTAGTGTGTGTGTGTGTGTGTGTGTGTGTAGGTGAAACCTTTCTGGGTGAACAGATAAAGTCACTTAAAGTTCACGTGAGCAGCAGCAAAAATAAACTCTGCATGTGTGTTTGCTAAGTTTGCCTTTTAAAAATTGCTGTACTACTTCAAAAGTGGAGCACAGCTTAGTTGCTGTTTGTGAGGACTGACCGTGGAGGATTTACTGTTTGTTAGTTTAATTAATATATTCATTTAACAGCTGAATATACAAATGAGAAAAAAAGTGTGTCTAAACAACAGCAGCAATGCAAAGGACGTATCTGTTGCTTGAAAGAGCCTTTCAGTGAGGATGGACACAATAGTCAATTCACACACAGGTTAAACATTAACAGATCACTTAGAGTAGGTGGCAGTGTTTATCACAATACTGCTAAGACTAATTTTTATTGCTGTTATTAGTGAGTAGTAGTAATATTGTTGGGTTATTTTGCACTTACCTCCAGAATGTAACTGGACAGATTTTTTACACAGACTCATCATAATCTGGGGACATTTTCAGTCATAATGAAGGGCCAGTGAGTTCAACATGGAAATTCAAATAGCTTTATTGCAACAAGCACCTTTTACGCAAACAATTACGCCGTCCTCCTCGTCTGTCTGGCATCGGTGAGAGATGGCTCCGAGTCATCTTAAGCGTTGGATTTCGCATTAGCCTTGATGTTGGCCGATGTAAACCTCGCAGAAAGAGTTATCTCCGGCTGAGTGTATCGGTAACCCAAGCCCGGCTGTTAAGAGCTCCGAGTGTCAACATTGTGGGAAGATATGGACCGCCGTCTGGCCAACATCCAGAGGTCTGCGCCTCTAACTCCTCGTCGCTGACAGTGATAAGAAGCCTTGATTTGTGTTAAAAAGAGAAAAAAAAAACTCTGAACTATTTGTTTTATGCTTAAACAGTTGGGATTTAAAACATGATAAATCAGCCACAACGTCTGATCAAAGGGCAAGTTTTGGCTAAAAAAAGTGCAACAAAAAGTGGAAAAAAGTTGGCTACCGACTGAGGGCCTTCGCTTTCCATCTTCTCCTTGTTTTTTTTTTTTTTTCAACCCAAAATAACTTCGCACTCGACTCTCTATGCCTCTGCCCGGGTCAGGGAAAAGTTCAGGTGCGGTGGCGAAAGGCAACGTGGGATTAGCCCTCCACAGCACAGTCTTGTCAAGCCAAATAATCCTGGTGACAGCTCCACATCTGTAAGAGCAGAGGAACAAAGAGAGAGATCGACATAGCACATCACCGCCACAAATACTCTGTTTAACAAAGGAGATATACTCTTCGTTTTATAACCATGCGTCCAAAACACGTGCGTAAAAGTTTTTTTTTCTTAACCATGATCATCAATAAAACCCCCTTTTCTTCAGCTTTAGAAGTGTTCAAGGTGAATTAATAAGAGCTGGTCTGCGTCTGCCCCTGTCTTCAAAAAAGTTTGCCGCTCAAGTTGTAGTTTGAGAGGACAAAGGCTGCTGTGGGAGTGGGATGCTGTCTCTGTCCGCCCTGAATGATTAATAGTTGTGGTGGGATTTTTCCACGCCCGCCGCTCGGTGTTGACGGAAAACAAGCGCCAAACGGTGCCTAGAGGAGAGAAGCTCTTCCGGGCTGTGCCTTTTGGCAACACCGGGAGAGGCAGGAGCCCGAGAGCCGCCATGGCACGCGCTCTTTACCCAGGGACGGGTTGGTATTATGACTGTATTGGCAAACCACAGTGACTGCGATGGCACTTTTCTTTTAAGCCATCGCACCCCACCCTCCCTCTTTCTAAAAGCTCCAAATCTCTTCCTTTGCACAAACCTGTAATTTCCCTCAGCTGGTCAGAGGAAACGCGTAAGCGCATGTAGGTCGAATGGGGGTCCATGTTCTGACCAGCGGGGTCTTTGGTTACTTCACCTCCACTTTCCGCTCACTGCTGAAAGACACGCACCCCTCACGACCACCAGGACTCACACCCTCCTTATGTAGCACAGGTAAACGTGTGACTTTTCTCTCTCCCAAATTTGGCCGGCAGCACGCAGGCTTTTGCTGATGGAGAACCAGAGGCTGACTAAGTGCTGCTACAACCAAACTGTGGGGCTGAGGGTGGGGGGCGATGTTGAGTAAAGCTCTCTCTATAGAGCCTGGCTGTGTTCTAAAGAGAGAGGGGAAGGGGGGTCTGCCGGAGTGATGTGCAATCATTATGCCACCCTTAAATGGTATTTTGTAAAGAAAGCCCTTCTCCATCTCGCATAGTGCGAACTATCGCGCCGCAGTGCAAAACGTTGTGCTCGGAGCTTTGGCTCGGAGCTCTGGCTGCACTTGAGACTCAGCATAATACGGCAGGATTAGCTCTTTCAGCCGCTAACAGGCACCAAATATATGGCACTTTAAAACTGACAGAGCAGTATTTCCCTGTGAATGGGCGACACGTGGAAAAGCTGCTTCTCTGCGAGAGACTTGCTCCTCTGCCAGATACATTGCAGTGTCACATAGCCCTCTCTTTTTTTTTCCTCCCTCCAAACTGATCCGTTTCTCCTCAGGGGCAATGACTGCCTCCATTAATGATTCACGGGCTCAAATAAAAGGGATTTAAGTTGACGTTGCGTCACGTGAGCGGGGCGCATAATACTGCGCGGTGTTATGGCACGGGGAAGAAAACCGGAGCCCCGGTCTGGCCATATGATGCTGATTATATGCGGGTTACCCCCACTTTCCGCGAGGGGAGTCCGGGCATTGTAGTTTGTTTATCGAGGGGAGAAAAAGAAAAGAGAGGCAGACTGAGAGAGAGAGGGAGAGAGAGGATCCCGGGTCTGTGGATGTATTATACTGCTGTCACGGACGGATATGTTTTTCCACGCGGACAGAGTCAGAGCCCGAGCTTTGGGAGGATGGATTTTATTTTGAGGTATTTCCGCCGATTGTTCATTACTGTCGTGAGTTATTGCAGCGGGAGGCAGAGGTCAGTAAAAAAAGGGGGTCCAGGGCTTTTTTGCAGAGCGACAAAATAGACAGGTACCTAGAGCCTATCGATATTCACCTATCTGTTTATGTATCAGATTCATCACAGCTAATCAAGCAAAACGTGCATAGGCCTACATAATATACACACTTCATATACAGGCAACCATTTAAGGATTTATCTGGGCCATTAAGAGTCAGGCATTGTTCCATTTTATGATCCCCAGGCTGAATATTACATTAAAGCCATTATTAGTTTGAATGGAAATGTAGAGCAGAGCAGCAAAGAATGAGATATGTCTGCTTTAAATCTCACATTTTACTAGCACGGGCTGCCGTTTTGGATAAATGGGCCCGCGCAGCCGTTTGTAAATAAAGCGGCCATTTAAATATCGGCTACCAAGAGGAACCCAAACAGAGCGCGCGGCCGCTCCAAGGTGCAACCGGTCCCATAAAACAAAACATCTCGTGTCTTTTACGTGTGTTTTTTTTATTATTTGTTGTGTAAATGATACATCAACGTGGGCCCCATAAAAAAAAAGTAGGGGAAAGCGGTGGGGTTGTGTCGCTCCGCCGGGGAAACGAGGATATAATGGAAGACGGAGTGCCATCCAGGACCGCGCGGCCGCGCTGAGGTCACGGCGCTGCTGCTTGATTTATGGGCGCGGGGACTTGGGGAAGATGGTGCGCGAGAGCTAATGACTATTCGATCCGTTCGTGGAGAAAATGCTTACCGGCCAGCAGGGAGACAACAAACACGTTATTTGCATAGACCCATTTTTATATTATTAGTGATATTACGCTGATGTGCGGCGGTGTTTGGTTGCAGGCTCGTTTTTGGCCGAGAACCATCTTCGCTCTTTGGATTTTTATTCATGCAATTTGTTTATTAACAAACAAACAAATTGTTTGTCTCGTGCTTCCTGCAGATGGATGTATTTCGCTTCATTTCCAAACATTTTAAAACGCATCTAGATTTTATGGCTCGTCCGAGCAGTAAAGAGAGACTTATACTTAAAAAGACATGCAGCCCGCGTTTCAATCTCATATCTGACCCAGATATTCATCCTCAAAATGCTTGAATCGAATTTGACTAAATTAGTTGCTTAATGTTTCTATTTGCGCCATTTTAAAACCAGGCCTAGACTATTATACGTACAACAACAAAATATTTTTCCCCCTACCCATTAATAATCAAAGATTTAAACTACACTGGGAGCGCCTCTTTCAAAAAATAAAACTCGCATTAATACATTTTTACAAGATGTTTAAAGCCTGTGTTGTCCTCTGAGAAATTCAAAACATTTTTCCCTCGTTGCAGAAATCCAGCCAAGTAAATTCAGGCCATCGCACGGTCTCCGAGACACCTTGAACTGCCTTCGGTGAGTCCATATATCTTTATTGATTTGTGTTATGAATGCTTGATGGTGATATCCTTATTCAATTTCTAATAAGTACCGCACACGCCCACCAAAGCACTGGCAGGGAGAGACGAGCTGCTTATGGCTTGTACATTTCCTCGTAGCAGCGATATGACCAGCCCGAGAGCAATAATTCCTTCTCTTCCACTTGTCTTTGTGGTGTAATTTGTCACTATAAAAGTGACGAGGGGAATCGCAGCTCTTGGAGCGGTGCCTCACTCCCTTCAAAAACTACTTTCTGTGAAAGCCATCTGCGTGCAGCTGCTATAGTTTGTGGCACTGAAGTTATTATTTTTTTTCTTTCTTTCTTTTTTTTTTTTTTAAAATGTTTTTTCTTCTTTCATCAACATTTCAGATGTGTCTTCCCCACCCCACTACCACGCTGCTTTACGCCTTATTATTCACCGCAGCATACGACCACCACACTGACATTTAACCCTCTGCTCGGGGCCGGATTAAAGAGACACACGAATCAGCATTTAGCAAAAGACAAAGAAGTAAATAATTAACACAAAGCCAATACTGGTGTGGAAAGAAAAAGGAAAAAGCAGAGTTGGCTAAAAAAAAAAAATCCTAACGCGTGGATTTTTGTCCCACTCACCCTCCCACGCCGTCCGTGTCTTCCACCTTTCTCTTTCTTTTTCTTTTTTTTCCTCTTAAATGGTGTCATTGAATTTTGTCCCACAGCCTGAAACCAGCAGAGAAGCTGCAGCCCTGAACGCGTTTACGGTCCGGGGAAGCTGAGAGGACATAAATCTATTTTTTTCTCTCTCTCTCCTTTCTTTCTCTTGGCTGCTGCAGACAGCACTGCCATGCAGAGGGATTCCCCCTCGCTGCCGGCTCTCCTCTCCCCCGCTCCTCGCTGCGTGTCCCTCCGCTCTGCCTTTTGGTGATGAAACTTCTCCCCATTTTTCACACCCGGCTCCCGGTGGGGTTTTCCCTTGATATGCACCGAAACGCGCCTTTGATGTGAAGTTGTTGCGCTCCCTAATCTGACCAACAAAAAAAAGGGAAAAAAAAGTATGCGATATATTTTGTGTTGTATTCTTGACACACACATAGAAAAAAAAGGAGTCATGCGTAAGGCGGAGTAGTACCTGGCGCTGAAGTGAAAAGGAATCGTGCGTCCTTGTGCCAGAAAAATAAAGAAACGGTCGAGGATCTTATGCAAAAAAAACAAAATGTGGTTAATGATTAAGCCGCGGTTGGATAGAAGCCCTTTATGTCCCGTGGAAATGGAAATGCAGCATGGTCAGCGGCTGATTATTCCTTTGTATTCTCGCCTCACTCCAACATCTCACTCCACCGGGCTCATAATCCCACTGCACGGAGTGGAGTAAATAATAATAACAACAACAAAGAGGGGGGGAAAAGAGGTTGAAAACACTTAAAGGACGGACCTGCATGCTGTTTGTAAAGGTGTATTATTATTATTTTTTTCTAGACACACCACCTCATTTGGTTGGGGGAGGAGGAGGAGGAGGAGGAGAGGCAGCCACTTGATTTGAACTGAGCTTTCCAAGGCGCTACTTATTTGCATAATTTTTTTTGTCTATGGTGACGCTCTGGTTCGGGGCAGTTCACTGGTGTCTGCGTGGTACTGGTGAGGGGATCACATAGTCCAGCATAGCCCAGCCCGAGTTGAATATTGCTATGAAGCCCTGGCCATTGCTCTATAGCATGACGATAAATTCAATCCTGGGGCCAGATAACTCTTATCTCCCTGACCCTGCTGCTCGCGCCTGCTTTCGTAATCTCGGTTTACCCATCCACGTCGAGTAGGGAGGGGGAAAAAAAAGAAGCAAAGGAAGAAAGGAAAGGGGTTTCTCTCGGCTCTTCCCTTTTTTTTTTTTTTTTTTTTTGTTGTGGCTGCTAATGCCTGGTATATGGCAGGGCGCATTCTGCTGCTGCTGCTTCACCCAGCCAGCCCTGCCTTTAAACTTTTTCCCCCGGATTACTTGCTTTGATCGATTTCGTCGCTGAATGAGAAAATATCGCCCGGTGCTCTGCATTCGTCGTCACAGGAGAAGGTAAGCAGGCCAGGAATAGGCTCCCTCGGTTGTAAATGGCGGAGTTTGTGTGTCGCGCGGTGATTTATCACCGTATGACTTAGATCGCGGTTCAGGAAGAGTTCACACACACACACACAGAGTCAGGCAGCCCAGATTTCTCCCAAACGCGGAGCGGCGAAGGCTCAAGTCTGTCATTTGTCTCTCTTTCTCTCCCATTTATGACTATCGCAATGGCTCGCCTGGAGATATTCACCACAAAGCGCTCTGCTATCTTTTCCAGGTCATCGTGAGTGCAGATACAGTGAAGACACCTTCTTTCACTCTGCGGTTTAGCTGCGTTGAGGGCAAGCTCGGGGCTCGTTTTATACTGATTTGCCTCTTGTTACGCGCGGCTGCACAAATGCAGGCTTGTTCGACATTTTCCCTTTAATTTCTGCGTGGTCCTTTTATGAAAACACGTCCTGGTTGCGTGTCTGTCTCTGGATTTATACTACGTCTACAGACGGATTCATAAACAAGTCACATTTTTATTGCAGCTTACTGTAATAACATCGTTATTACAGTTTAACTATCAGCAGTTAAAATGACTTCAATGGGTAAAAGTAAGGGTTTTAATCAAATAATTTAGATTTAATTTAGTGTAGATTTATTGTATTGAGTCTCCAAATTATGTGCGCCCTTGATTGGGGCGACTGCAATGCTTAAATCTATACGGCAGACAAAAGAAATGCGTGATTTAAGAACCAAATCAGAGGTTAATAGA
>JAOXYL010000048.1:7679337-7694337 GCA_028564955.1 Terapon puta
GTGTGTGTGTGTGTGTGTGTGTGTGTGTATGTGTGTGTAGGTCTGTGTGTGTGTGCGTGACTGTGTGTGTGTGTGTGTGTTCCCCTGGCTCTCACCTCCATGCGGTATCAGGATGAGGGATGGTCCTGCCAGCGATCAGCCCAGGCCTGGACTCAAGCTCCGCACAAGGATTCCCTGCTGAAACCATTAGTCTGGGCATTAAACACCATTAGAGCACACACACACACACACACACACACACACACACACCTACACACACACACACACACACACACACTCAAATTTGGAGTATCACTGCTTTACCACAACCTTACACTTACAAATATACATCCATGATATGAGTGTGTAGCTGGATGCTCAACACACACATGTTCCTGGAGGCGTGCACACACAGACACGCACACACCATTAGACCAGAGAGTGGAGTAGAGTGACTGCCAGGAGAATTGGTTGAAGCTGAAGGTAAGAGAGCAAAAGAAGAGAAAGACCAGCAAAGAAAAGGAGGGATGGGACATATACAGAAGAGGGTGGAAGGGCATTGAAAATCCACTTTTCCTTTAATGTCTCATTTCTCTTGCCATCACCTACTCTATTTGCCTTTTCTAATGCATAATTAATTAACGACAAGAAAGAAATTAATTTCCTGCAGGAGTTTTTTTTAAATGTGTGTGTATATGTGTGTGTGTGTATGTGTGTGGTCTTACCTCCTATGTAATGCTTTTTACATATCTGGGTGTGTACACATTACCTGCCTCAGTATGCACATGTTGTTATATGTGTCTGCGCTCTCATGTTGCATCGCTGGAGCCAGCGTGTCCCCGGTGATCCAGGTGTAATTGGGTTAGTGACAACCAGGACAATGTGACACCTGCAGGTCTCAGCTGCACCTCTCCCCGCTGAACTGGCCTGGAGTCAGCTGGAACTCTGTCATCAGGACTGGCCTCAGCTGAAATGGCCATTCTGGGACTGATCCAGGGTTAGAGGCTCCACTGGGCACAGCACAAAATATCAGTCTAAATGTTAACCCCTTTAGCTGGACGGACGCAAGAATAAAAGGAGAGAGGAAGAGATTACATGATGTCCATCTTATAAATTGTGGCAGAATAAAACAGACGCAAACAGATGTCTGTGGTAATTTACAGCAGCTTCTTCTCAGACTCGCTCTGATACACGTCCAGATAATTAACTGATTCATAAGATTTATGTCTGAGAAACGCAGTATGGTGTTTTGCATTTGCTAGTTTGTGGAATATCTGAGCATCTGATTTGTAATGATTGGTCCAAATTTAAAATACATGTGCAAGCATAATAGACCATGTTATGCACTAAATGTACTTTGCATCTGTCCTTTAGCATGTCCTGTTAATAAGATTGCTTTTTAGTTCTCTGTGCTAACATAAACTGAAGCAGACTAGCAAGCCTTGTTAAATGGATATCACAGTGAACGATCTGAGAAGTAATGCCAGGAAGAACTTTGGATTCAGTATTTTAGATTGAAATTACATTTACTTAGCAGTTGTGAAAAAAGGGTAGACTGAATCTTGTGACTTTTCTCAACCTGCCTTACATGGTCTCTTGGCCATTTGAGATTAATTTTTCCATTCATATCGTAAGCAGATTGATGGGTAGATTGAATACATGCTTCCTTATAAAGATGTCGTATTATCAAGTAAAATGTTTCTCCACATGTGATATGTTTCAGTTTAAATGTTAATGCATTATTTCAAGCATCAACAGGAAGTGATCCCATAATAAAATCCTACTGAAGCAAAGATATTCATCGGGAGCTTTGCTTTTCTCTGAAAGGCACCTTGTGGCCTGAGCATTTCTGATACAACACCACACACACATGCGGCAAATAAGCGCTGCTGGGGTGTGACACTTTCCAGGATGCCCTCCTCCTCTCATCAGGCAGAACTTGTGATCACAGACTGATATCATCACACCAACGTCTCCCTGTCACATCTGATTTCTGCTGCTCATGTCTGAGAGCTGTCTCTCTAGGCCCGAGTGGCGGCAGACCATGCTAACCAGCGCGACGCCATCGGAAGCTAATAAATCATCTGTGGTTTTATTTCAGATTTATTCGGACCGTAATGAAGACGCGACGGGCCCCGGGCCGTAACCGACGGCGACAGGGTGACACTGATGAATGGCTGAAGGTGCGTTCTCTACAGTCGGAAGGAGAGGGAGGACTGTCAGGCTGCACTGCTGTGTTCTGTACGTGTGTGTATGTGTGTGTGTGTGTGTGTGTGTGTGTGGTTACTTGCACTCTAAGGATCCGTTAGAACACACGATGAGCAAATAATACATAGTGTTACCATCAAATAGCTATATGATTATTTTTGTGAAGAGTATGTGCCAGAAAGTCCTCATCAGTATTATTATTTTCACTCTTCTCATTGAAGCATCATTACATTCAGATCAGCATAATCACAATCATCGCTATCATTTCCATCTACCTTGTCAAGATTTGATTCAATTGATATAACAATTCATAAAACAATGCTCTTTTTTAACCAAATATAAAGTCTGTGTACTTCACATTCTTGACCTGCCATGACTGACTGTATGAATGAAACAGGAAGCAGAAACAGACTTCTTATGACATTAATTAAGTGACCGCCATCAACATTAACGTCACTGGCATTATTATCATCGCTAACAACATCAGAATCATCATTTTCAACTTTATCGTCATCGTCATTAACAAACCTCTGACCTCCCCTCGCCGTGTGTGCATTCCCATCACTCTCCCTGCCGCTGTACTCTATTGCACTGACTCCGTGTTTTGATAGCGTGCTCTTTCTGTGTGTCATCACAGTCCTCTCTGTCAGCCAAGGACAAATCGACTGAGCCAACTCAATGCTTCAAGCCTGGCAGCTTCCAGTCATCTTGTCAATCAATGAATCCATACGAAGCTCGTGTCAGCCGGGCCTGACACAGTATGGCACAGCACTTTTTGAAGAGCGCAAAAAGACATGGATGTATCATACACAGCACTGTGGTGATGAAATGACAGGAAGTTTGACTAAGTTTACACCCACCAACAACCACAACAGTTAAATGGATGCCTTCGAATACCTGAATACATCTTTGGAGTATGAAATTACCCTGAGGCATTAAAGGTGAATGCTGGTGAATCTGATCAGCTTGGATCAAAGAATTTTCAATTTTTTCCTTTACTGACCCAAACTCTCCAAAGTAGTGTCCAAAATGTATCAACACATATATTGAAAACTTCTTTTTTTGGTGTTGATCTGTAGCCTTACACTTTCATAATCACAACTAAATACATTGATATGCTCCTTCTGGTGGCACTTTGGAGCTATGAGGAGACGGTAATGAGACATGGACAGTAATGCATCAACAGTGGACCAACAGGGCTCCTCCTACAGCCAGTTAACACCACTAGTTGTAGATGAAGATCCTACAGGGCCAATAAATCCAGTCATGCATTTCTGTTTAGCCACCCACCACAGTGTAGAGTTGATATTTACTATCAAGCATATCCTCCAGACGCTGATAGCAAAGGCTTCAATAAACCATTTAAACAGAGATTCAACACACAGACATTTATGAACAAATACATCAAAAGTTTTGGCAGTTGTAAAAGTCTTTCGTGTCTCAACGCAGAGGGAGTTGTTAAAATAGTCCCAATCAACATTGCTCATGCGCTGTAAATACGTGACAATAAGAATTTTCATACCAAAAGTTTATCCCAGCTAGAAGCACGAATATTATGAGTTTCAGTTCAATAATTAAAGCTGTATGCACATAGATTTAATGTCCATCTAATGCGCATTTTCAGATTAGGCCCATTACAGACCCTGAATACTGAGTCACACTTTTACACACCAAGCCAACTAAATGTGGAAATGCTTTTTTTTCTCCCCCTACTTTGGTCCTCCATCTACACAAGGTTTCGAATTTTATTGCCTGAGAGTGAGAGTAGAGGTTGTAAAATCAACAATACCACAGCTTGGCAACACTCTGTTATAAGTAAAAGTTCTGCATCCAAGATCTTACTTAAAAGTACATAGCGACTGAAAATGTTAGAGTAGATGAAGGTTTTCACATGTAAACTGTATTTTCAAATTTAACTGTGGGGTGGAAGTAGTCCGAAGAATGTGCCAATAGCCCTTCTTTTCTCTCCTAAGTTAGTTACTACATGACATCTTTTTCACAGCAAGCACTTCACTTGGCTTTGCAGAGAAAGCACATGTGACAGCAATTTTGTTAATGGTGGCTCTGTTTCATTATGTGTCCCTGTAGGTCATGACAGTGAGCCAACATGCACAACACCAGCATCCTGAAAGTTGCTCACCTAAATGGATTATTTTCCTGCTCCGACATGCCCACACGTCAAAGGTCTATCATAGAACATCAGAGGACGTCAGTGTTTGCAATTGTTTTTGATTGGCTAAAGGAACCATCGCACAGAGTAGTTTGTTTAGTAGCTTGTCAATTGTGTTCCTGAGGCATATTGACCTGTCACAGTAGGAAAAGCACTGGTTTGAACAGTAAATGATGATGTTGAATTCTGTTTCCTGTCACACTGTCATGGCTTACTGGGACAACTAAATATGACAGACCCATTGTAAATGATATCACTAACACAAATGTCTGTGAAAATGATTTTCTTTTCAATGGGAAAATTTCAGAAACATTTCCTCTTGCAAGGTAAACCAAGCCATTTCAGTGTAAAACACTCTGTATGTGTTATGTATTATGCTGTGCACTGTAATGCGAGTGAGTCTTCACTCCATCACTCTGTCGCTCTAATTACTGCTGTTTGTCCATGTTGAGACAACATGAAGGCATTTGGCCTCTCCAGCTGACAACCACCATGAAAGCACAGATAACACACTCCTTCTTTACACCAGACTGGCACCATCTCTCTCCTTCCATCTTCATCACTTCCTCTCACACACTCTGTTACACTCCTTCACTCTGCCTCTCCATCCCCTTTCTACTCCTCTACAAAGCTGTCACTCACCAGCTGCAGAAGTCTCTATCATGATCTCTCATCCAGTTATCTACCCTGTCTTTCACTAGTCTCTCCTTCGCTCTCTCTAATCCACATTTCCTATCTTCTGCCCTCCCTTGCCTAAATGAAAAGTTGTGATCCATTTAACATATTTGCAGAAAGATATCAACATACCCCGTGGTCTTTAAATTTTTTCGTTTTCATATGGGTGACAAACACACTTTTGTACACACAACAACAGCACACTGCCACACACACACGAACACACACCTATAAGCGCACAGAGCCAGTTAATTAGAGCTGCAGGCCCTTCTCTCCTAACGAACCTGAGGGTAATTAAAGAGCCCCTGGACACGGGTGTGTCTGCGAGCTGCTTCTAATTAAGCCCCAGCGAGCTGATTTAGCTAATTAGGTAAAGGCTCGATGTCGGACACCAAAGCATTCCAGCCCCCGCGGAACACAGGAAGTTACAATGTTCCCACATCGTCCCTGGCAACACTTTCATTTCCTGGGGCATTAATCACCAGAGTTACAACTGTCGCCATAGTGACTGCCATGCGGGAATGGAGGGTGGGCGGCTGCAACCCTGAGGGTAAGAGGTGTGGACCATTCATGTTTAAGATCTGGGACGATGAGCCCAATCACATGCTGAATTCATAGCTAGCAGGTAGGAAGGGGAGGGGCATAGAAATTTTTTAGAAAATTTAAGAATGTGACATACAACATTTACATTTTCAAACAGCTACTACTAAAAATGTTATATGACACACCCCTTCCTGGTAAGGCTAATAACTAGCCTTCAGTTTATCACTGAAATTAAATATATTGGTTACGGAAAAAAAACCCCTATGATTTAATTAATAACTTTGGCCTTTATTTTTGCTGTTCATTGGTTGTAATAAAGTTGATCTCACTGAAGTAATCTCTTGATATCTTGGAAAGCACAGCAAAAAATAATCCAATGGAAGAGGGTAAACAATTAAATCATCATCAAAACCGCCTGTTGTGAACATCCTTCAAAATTTACAGGTCAACTTCTTCATTCAACTCTGACCAACTGTACTTGTCGGTTTGTTTATAACCAACCTGATCCTCTGACCATTTACCATATTTATCATGACTTTTAGAACCAATTGCTGTAGGTACCAAAGTTAAATCCAAGTGTTTTTTTAAGGCAACAAATCAACCATTCAAATTTGGTTTGAATCAAAGGTTTAGAAGAAAGGGAACTGGGCTTTCTAGAGGTTCTTGAAGACTTTCACATCACATCCAAAAAATGTGAAATGACTTCACTTGGACCATTCATCTCAGATATTCAAATTTCTGTTTATGTGTTTTTTTTAATGTAATATTTATATTTTTGATGACTTGCAAAAGATTACCTTAACGTCTTTATATCCTCATCCTCGTTTATTTTGTTCATGTCAAAGCAGGAAAGTGCTGCTTTGAGTCACATCAAAACTAGGAAGTGAAATGTGATAAATGTGATAAATGGGGTCAATGGTGTACATTTTAGGACGACCTCTCTTCAAAGACATTTATGATTTTGCAATTGGCTGTTTTTTTCCAAAAATAAAATAAATTAAATTCAATGCAGATTGAAAAAAAGGACAAACCCTCTCAAACTCTGTGCACTTTCACATCTCTGTACATCTGGCTGAACACTGTATAAAGAGGAGTGACACAACCCTGAAAAATGCCAAATCAAGTATACATTAATACACTACATTGGATAATGCAAATGTTTGTTTTTCTTATTGCTATGCTGTTTTATGTGTGTACTTTTATTAAAAGGGACAGCCAGTGCAGGGTTTGTCCTCTGCACTATGTACAAAGGAGAGTGTTTAAGGTTGAGCACAAACAAAATGCAAAGACGTAGGAGAAAGTGCTGTTCTCCTATCAAAGGCGGCAAGGACTGATATCATGAATTCAAGTGTTTCGCAAGTCCTCCTGGAAATCACAAAACTTCTAAGAGCGGATACATCCCACAGTTGATGTTCATCTCGTTTCATCCACCTCCTCCCCATTTTCATCTCTCCCTCTCTTCCTCTCACGAGCCCATGTCACCAATAACTCAGCATCCAACTTCATAGCTGGGGCGCATCTGATCCCCATTCATTTCCGCGGCAGGAGAGGGAGAGCTGGCGTTGGCCACTAAGGCCCTGATCAATCATGATCTAGCACGACAGCTTGTATTAGAGACGAAGAGATGGAGGGATGGAGAGAGATATGGAGGGAGAGAGTGGGGAATATAAGATATTCAGACATGGATATTTCTCTTGCGGAGATGCGTGCGATTTGTCGACATGACCAGATGTGATCAGAAGACGGTCAAAGGGAAGAGAGTGAGGGGAGGAGGGAGAGATGGAAAAAAAAACATCCCCGGCCCTGTTCGTTATTAAGAGATTAAATCCCATCTCTGACAGTCTTGTCAGTGCGGGAGACAGAATCGAGCACGGCCGGTAATTTGACTAGTTCCCTATCTCCTCACCGCTCAGTTGGCTGATGACAGCCAGGCGACAGAGCGTTGAATATGCAAGATGTCTCTCCCTCTATCCCTCTAAACTCTACCATCTACCTCGCCTGTGAGCACTGTCATGGCTACCTCGGAGACACGCACACATTTACAAAAATATATGCACACATACACAGTGTGTGTGTGTATATGCGCACACACACACCCCTGTGAAATGATACATTTTCAGCCATTTGCATTCTCACCAAGAGGTTTTGACCTCCCTGGATACTGACAGATGAAGGCCTGCAGGTCCAAGACCCTCACATGTGTATTAGCAATGCATATTCACACTTTATAAGATCTGGTATTAGCATCTCTCTCACTGAATTGTGTGTGCATGTGTGTGTGCATCTCCGGGTGACAGTTCCTGTTAGCCTGCTGTGCAGATCTTTCCAGCACACCCACAGTGAATCCAGTCAGGCCAGGTGTTATTTTAACACTCACTTTCGGAAGATGAACGAGGGACGTTTTCCTCCTCCTTCTCCCATCTCACACATTCTCATCCCTTGTTCCCCCCTACACCACCCCCAGTCCCATCCCTCCAGTTGGAAAAGCCTGACCCAGTATTACGGTGACATTATGGGGCCACTTACCGCCCTGCTAAAATAAACCCTAGTGAAGGAGGCGTGTGACAGAACGGGGTTACAGCATGCCGTCGCGCAAATTAATCAAACAAATAAACGAGGAATTTAGACTTAAACAGGGAAGATCTCTCCCTCCCTCCCCTCCCTGTCTCGTCTCTTCCCTTGTCTTGCAGCTCCTGTGTTTGTACTCATCTACACTCTGAGACACACAGACACTTGCAGATTAAAGTGCATGAACGGGCAGACGCGCATGCAGTCACAGGTGAGGTAGCCTCCAGAGCGGCATCCGTCATGCTTGTTTGACATTCATCCGCTCAGTCCTTTATTTTGTGTCAGCTGCATTTCTTAAAAAGCTGCAGTATCACAGTGGGGTTGTTTTGTGCTGGGGACCAGGTGTCTTTTGGTGCTGGCACTAATGCGTAAGCCGAAAAGCAGGACTAAACCATAAAGTATGTTTCTTGATTTAAAGGTTTCTGTCCAGGTTTCTGTCAAGCAACCTGTTTCCTATCAGTCATGTCAATTTTACACATTTTAGTAACCACTCTGTCAACACAAGATAGTAAGATGTATAACACTGAAACAGGCATGACAACTGTAGCATTACTAATGAGGACACTGTTCCTGTTGTGCTGTGCTGCATGTTTTTTACATTAGTGTAAAACTCTTCATTGTAAATTCATACCCACAAAACCATAGCATCATAGCCTTGTGAGTCATTTTTACCCACAAAACAAGTGCTGTGAGTGATGTAGTGATAACATTGTGAATCAACGGCGCTGGAAAGTTGAACCCTAAAATGTCAGTCTCAGCATGAGGCTGCAGTTGTAGAGGAAAAGATGTGGCTCACTTCATTGTGTGTTGGTGTAATGTTTGCCTCAAATGCAATGCAGCTCCTTACCCACCTAACATCATCAGCATGTAAAATCAACCCATCAAGCCAGTAAATGTCAAAAGTCCAGTTCAAGAGCAACTTCATTTGTCTGAGCCTTCGAAAATAGATCACTTTTGTGATGTGGCATCGCTGTGTTTGAAGTTTAGTGAAAAATCATGGTTTTGGTTAAAACAAGGACCTTGTTACGGTTAGAGAAACATAATGGTTTTGGTTAAAATGAATACTTTGCTGAGATGAGGGGATCTTTGTTGTTGTGGTGACAA
Organism: Terapon puta; assembly: GCA_028564955.1. Taxonomy (NCBI): domain Eukaryota; kingdom Metazoa; phylum Chordata; class Actinopteri; order Centrarchiformes; family Terapontidae; genus Terapon; species Terapon puta. Next base: position 7,688,585 of record JAOXYL010000048.1, read on the forward strand.
TAATAAACACATGGTTAAGGTTATGGAATGATTGTGGTCATGCTGAAACTATATATAAAACAATGCTCACTGCTGGTTTGAACCAGGAAAAGAACAGCTGTTTACTGTATTAAATTCTGGTGTTTTGCTGATCTATCCATCCACCCTGACCTACGCAGACAATGTCACTCTGTAATAACATCACTTGACTTCCTCCTTTGCTCCCTTCATAATTACTATGATCCCTTCAGAGATTTGTCTCCTGACCATAAACATGGCTTTTTGGGGAACTTGCTGAAATGCTGTCCTTCCTCTTGGCAGAACAGTTTCCATTAAGCACGTTAAGATTGCAGTATTCTTAATAGGCCTGCACAACGAAAGATTGGAAAGCAAAGGCATAAGCACACTATCAGAAATATCACATCAGAGACTATAAAAATAACTTAATTTATCCTGAGGAAAATTATTGGACAGTAGTTAAAAGTGAGAAAGACGGCATAAAATATTAATAAATGTGCAAGTATGAAAATGTACAAAATCCAAAATATCTACTCACCACCAAAAGCATAAACAAGGTTAATGAGAAAGGTTGGAAGTTTCTCATATCTTAAGGTGCTTTACAGAGAGTTGCATGTGGATATGTATGAGAAGTTTTTTATGGCTATGTATATACAAGCAAATCACACATAAGGGTCAGTATATATGTTTATTAAGTGGCAGGGAGAAACAGAGCCAACAATATGAATACAAGGACCATCTGGAGTTGAGACTTCAGCATTAGTTGTTCTCAACGACTAACAATCACTCTGTGTTTCAACTCTGTATGCGTGAAAATGAATTTAGTCCCATAAATTTAGTAGTGAAAGATGAAAGACCTGACATTAAAACAGACTGAGAAGTGTGATATGTATTGTATTACTTTTATAAACAGCACAGCATTTAAGCATCTACCCATTATCCAGTAAATTACAGTATTTGATGTTTATAAATGTGCTGGGAAAACTTCCCACTTATGGGTAAAAGTGGAGATGCTGTAGCCGGTTAAAGATGCGGTATATGGCTCCCCCTTGAATTACTGAAACCTTCTGTTTATGATACCAATAGGATGGTATTTGCTTTTTCTTTTTTGTTATATCAATGCCCACTACAGTCTCTCATTCTTCAACCTTGGAACAATTTTCTCACCACGGTCAGGAATGCAGAGTGGCATCCAAGTTTTAGTGGCAAACATTTGTTTCAGCCAACTCATCTTAGCTCAGATTTCTCCTCTGCATTGGGTTATGCTGTGAGGTTTCCATATGATTCAAGTGGGAGTTTTCATGTTGCTTACAGGTGAAAAATAAATACTTTTTTGTCTTACTATTTACTCTGGACAGTTGTTCCAAGTGTACCAGCTGAATGCATTAGATGAAAATATAAAACATTATACATTGTTTGCGTTTGTTACCACTAATCAGAACAAGAACAATGAAGAGACTCTTAATCTTATGATTATTATCTATTAATTTCCATTGAATTATCCATTCACACAAAGCCAAAAAAGGATTAAAGAAAAAACGTGCATTTTGTTTGACTTAAATACAAGTTAGTTCATGCAAACATTCAGTCACTGTGTCATCTTGCAGCACACGCGGATTGCTCCCAGTGTTACACAGTGGTTACCATAGCAATGGCTCGGAGGCCCATTCTGCATGCAGGCAACATCTTGATTAATCTTGACGATGACAGTGCGACTCTTGATGGGGACGGCTCCACATTGATCCGTAATGAAGCCATTGAGCCGCATGACGAATGGAGGGAAAGGAAATGTGTGAGCACATGATTAATGAAATAATTAATTAAGTAATTGGATTGACTTAATTATTTATTTCTCAATCCTTGAAGTCAGAGAAAAGTTTGATTGCATATTCAAATTAGGGAGAGCAATGAGGTGCGCTGTGTTCTGCTTTTGATTCTCAGACAGAGTTGCTCATGTGTACAGATCAAAGGCATCAAGTACAAATGAAAAAGTATCTATAATTCAAGTGTAAATGAGCACCCATTTTTTATTTTACCTGTCTTCGGCACATTTTAGGGAAGTTTTCCAGGGAGCAAATTCCTCTACATGACGAAGTGAAAGTGTCTTCCAAAGTTTTGGGATGATTTGTTGTTTAGATGATCAGATTAATGAACATCTGGGCAGTCCGTCTCTTGGGCTCTCCAATTTGAGCCAACACAATTGTTTCAGTTTTTCATATTGTTAATAATATAGATGATTAACTATCTTAATGAAGAGTTAAGTCTGTGATCCTATTCCCATATGTGACTCCCAGTACGTCTGGAAATAGATTTTGTGATTCCACGTAGTCTTTTCCATCTGTTGCCTGCTGTTGCGGGGTGTGTGGGATGTTTCCTGGACCTGCTGTCAGGACTGTGAGCTTTTCCAGGGAAAACATGCAGTAATTTTGGATCTTCTTTGAAAAGAGCTGGCATGGTCTCCCTCCATGAGTTTCTGCATATGTCATATCTGGCATTAGAGCTTTGACTTCACACAAGCTCAAATGAAAAGCCTGTTCACATTTCCCATAAGTCACATCATAAATAGGATGATATAGTGGTTGTTCAGGCCAGTTTAGTAGCATGCTGCATGTCTGCAAATCCCAATCCATGCTCTCCTGCTACACATCTTTTTATCACCTTCCCTGTGTCTACTGAAACATTTGAAAGTCTAATAAAAACAAGTCTGAATCACAGATTACTTTTTCCCTTCTTTAATCCTGGGAAGGACTTTGCTGAGCATGCATACTCTTTTTCCAGCTATGCCCCGCTTCACAGCCCTGCAGTTAGACACAGCCACACCTGGGAGCTGCCCACTGGTGCCACAGTAATCCACCGCTGGCCACTATCGCTTGCAGAAATAAAACTGAAACTATCTGAAAGCTATTTCTTGCATCTCTGCATACATTTACAAAAGTCAACATTACTGTGTCCAAGCCCATGTGTGTGTTTTGGTTAGCAAAAGTTAAGACCTGTTTAACACAGAACAAAAACACATGTGATCCCGGTAATATGATCAAAGATATTTTTTATGTTTTTCTCAATGTGTGCAATACTTTACATGACAACTAAGGTATGGTAAAAACCAGAGGAAGATCATGGTTAAGGCAAACAAACTAAGGTTATGGTTAGCCACCTAAAAAGTCAGGGAAGAATAATATTTATGGAAAATGTTCAAGTTAAAAAGACACAAACCCCTGCATAAAAGACAGACATGCTACATGCTTATCCACCGCATCCTCACTTTTACTTTCCACCCTCACTATATAAAGGGCAACACCACTTCCTATGTTGGTCTAAAGTGAGTGTTAGTCATAGGATACTGGGCTGCACAGGGACATTCAAAAATGTTTCCTGTGCGATCACACGCTAATGAAGTAACTGTAACCTGTAAGGAAACTGGACAGAGTGGTGTCTTCCTGCCATTATAATTGTGGTTGGTAATAAACATGCAGTACCCGCTAACATAACCTGTCCAGATTTCAGATAATTGCCTTGAAAAAGTTGTGAATAAGATGTAGCCATGAGGCTTATGTAACTGACACGTTCATATGATCCAGCTAAATTCAATTTCTCATCAACTGTCCTGCCAGCTTTGATATATTTAAAATAATATCCTCATAAAGAATGATATCAAATGAAAAATGATGACATCTTTAATATTAAAACTAAATATCTAATGTTTAAAATGAATCATCCACTGTTATTTGTTAAAACCGTGGGAGCATGCACATTTGAGTCTTTGTATTGGTCTATCAGCCTGTGTGTGTGTGTTATGTTCACGTGTGTGCATGTCTTTATATGCAGCATGTGCAGGTCTCCCTGCGTCTTATTGGTGATTATTGTGCATCCATCAGTATGCCGTTAAGCAGTGGCCAGCGAGGATATGAAATGGCTCTCACTTTGGGGCTATCACTGATCAATGCTCATAAACATTTAATGTCATAATCAGCCATCAGGCGGCACAATAACACATCAGCACTAACATCTTTGGGGCGGCAGCACGGCAGCACACGTCCACATAGACACATATGCTCATGCACAGGTTCCCTTCATCGGTGTAGCATCTCTGGTACATTGAGTATGTATATTTTATCTAACACAGCTATGGTGGTGGAAACACATGGACACATACACACACAAGCATACACACATTAGATATCTTGCCTCACACACCATTAAACAAACACACACCATCAACCATTTAGGCACTAAAATAATGTGTGTTTGTGTGTGTGTATGATGTTATCCTGTGGTCTGGGTGAGAGATGAAAGAGAGAGACAAGGGGAGGGTGGTGTGGTGAGGAAGGGGGGTATTATCGGGGGAGGGCTTTACAAAGTAAGCCAATTTATACAAGGTATCCCGGCTCGAATTAGCGGCTAATGACTCTATTAGCTTTCATTTTTGCACCGAGGAGATTTGCCTGCATAAATTAGGGCCCGATCATTGGCAAAGTGTCACGGCCAAAGGACAGTTTATAAATACAACAGCCAGGCCCTGTCAGCCGCGCCGGGCTCTGATATAGACGTCTCTGCAGACTTTGTCGTTGAGCGCAACAGACTTGTGCCAGTCAGACGGTGACAGGGGACCGTGGGGGTCCCAGGGGGAGCTCTCTCGCCGTCGTCCCTGAAAAGGTCAACTTGACGCGGGCACAGCCCATCGACCTGCCCCCCTGTCGGCTCCGCTGATAAAAATCAGATAAACTTAAGACCACTCATCGATCCAGGCTGCGGAGCCTTAGGCAAATGTTGGCCGAGCCCTCCTCCTCCTCTTCCTCTTCCTCCTCCTCCTCCTCGTCCTCTTTTCCTGTGCATATGATTACACACAAGCAAATTAAAAAGAGGGTTGAGGGGGGGTGTTTGGAGGGGACAACGATAGAGGGAAAGGTAGAGGAGAGATGAGAGAGAGAAAGGCAAGAATTCTTGTTTCTCTGAGGAGTGGAGGGGAGGGGATGTTATTAAGAGGTGAGAGGATGAGAAGTGGGAGTAGGCACAGTAAGATTAATCGCAGAAATTTGAGCAGAGACAGGGAAATTTCATTAACTATGAGAGCACTTGTTAGAGCTAAATGGTCAGAGAGAGGCGGGAGGTGGAGTGGGGAGGTGGAGGGGGGTGTTGAGACGGGCTGGATCTCAGAGGTGGTATAAAGGTGGCAGAGATTTACACAGAACATGCCCATGCAACTTATAGCGTCCATTTCCACTGCCTAAAAAACAGCACAGATGCTCTGCTCCCTAAAGTATTACCTTTCTGAGATGGCTACAGAAAAAGGGACGCAGACACAACTGACGAGCGAGAGCGGCTGTAGGAAAGAGTGAAGGCAGAAGGGGCCCCGCAGCAGGAAGGATACTGCAGAGCAAAGGGCCAAGAGTCAAAGCCAGTGAGAAAAGACCAAGTACAGACTGCTGCGGAGAAACAAAATTAGAGCAAAACTATAGAGAGAGGTACAGCGGTGTAGCACATCTGGCTGGCAACACTTTCGTCTCAGTAATCAGACCACACATCCTCTGCAGTTTCACTCGCTGTTCTCTCTCACAGCGACTCTCTTGCCAGGCTTGGGTGTCTGTCTGCTGCCCTCGGCACCCCCACTATCTTTCCACACTTCCTCCTTCCATCACTTGCACCCCTTTTTCCACAAACACACCTACTGTATGCACACACGCACACACTCTCACACACGCTCTGTCTCAGAGTCTCTGCATCTCTCTCAGGAGGATGAGCAATACAGCTCAGGGCAA
>JAOXYL010000048.1:7696837-7702779 GCA_028564955.1 Terapon puta
CGCAACGACAGCCTCAGATGAGCGTGATTAGAGGAGAGGTGGTAGTAGAGGTTTTTTTTTTTTTTTTTTCTCAGTTAGTGTCACCATAATATCATTACAGCATAATGTGCGTATTATATTCCTGCAGGTATTTGTTGTGCCTGTGCAATAATCCTCCTTTTAATTTGTTCCTATCTATACCGTTCATAACATTCATGTTGGTGTTTGGAGTCCTGCGGTGGCACTTTGGAGACATTCCTCCAAAAGTTAATAGAGATGTGCTATGCCTCCTTAAATTGCATGACTCAGAGGCTGCTACCTGAGAGAAGGAGCGTCACCGGGCATTTCTTCATCTAATATCCAGATAATAGGATTACTTCAGTCAATTCAGTCTAGTTTGTGAGGACATGCAATAACTATAAAAATACCTATAAGGGGTTTCTAATTATCAACTTAGATACCAAACAGGTGTGACTCCCAACCCCTGTGACAGATAGATACTGTATGCTGTTTAAATACTCAATATTCAAGACATTGTTTTTGAGACATACATGCCAATAAAGCCTTTTGAATTTACTTGAATTAGATTGAAATGGTTGAATCAGTACCTTACAACAAACATACATACATACATACATACATACATACATACATACATACATACATACATACATACATACATACTGTAAGTACAGTACATGTTCAAGAAACTGAAGGAGCTGCAGGAGTAGTAGAAACAGAGGGCCGTTTTATTAGACTGGTTTTATTGCTCTCACTCAGGACTCATATCCTGAGTTTAACAGGGCTAAAGGCAAAAGGTTTTAAGTATGTGAGTGTGATGTGTGCATGTATATATATGTGTGTGTGTGTGTGTGTGTGAGAGAGAGAGAGCGAGAGAGAGAGGAAAGTGGTGAAGGTGGGGGTTACTGTCCATTACTCAGGGTTGTACTTGCAGGCCAAGGCCACATGTTGGACTGAGCTGAACACAGTAATGTCAGCCAAAGACTGTGTTACTGTCTACTTAATGTGATAAGAGGCGAGCAGTTAGAGTTCATTTTGTGGGTGCATTTCAGCTTATATGGGGAAAAAAAATAACAGTAATCTCTAATTTTCCACTCTTTCCACTCGCTGCAGAGAGCAGTTTCAAACTTTGAATCAGGGAAAATGAGAAGACATCAGAGGAAATATAAAGCAAGGAAAGAAATAACCAACAGCTCATAATATGAGGCACCACCACCCCATCTCATTCTGCTCAAAAAAATGTTTGACATGAGCTTTTTCACCAGGTCCAACATCACAATATTTACAGATCTTGTTAACAGTGTGAGGGATAGTGTTTCGCAGATGGCCAGAGATGTATCTTTGCGCTGGATCGTTTTACACTTTGTTTATAATACAAGCAAACAAAAAGCCTCCTCCCCATTATCCATCCCGTCTGAGAATGGACACAATCACTTTGAAGACAGAGCAACATAAAATTGTTGCATTGTTTCATCCTGATATCACTGTGAGGTAATGAAGGTTATCTAAGCAGGGAGGGTTGCAGAGTTGGGGCTCTGCATAGCTTTTGGGGAGGCGTGAGCAAACATGAGCTACAGCTTTACTGCTTTTTAATGGCCATATGTTATCTTTTACATTCCTTTTTGATGGATTTCAAACTCTCTGCGGTTTTGAAAATTTGCAAATAGGGGTTTGAGCAGGTCAGTGCTTTGGCCATATTTTCTCCACATATTGCTGCCTCCAAGAGGTCAAGGTGCACACAGAAAATACCTTTGAGCTTGGTGGGGAGGTAGACTTGTAAATCATTACAGACTCACTTTATTGGAGCTTCTCGTGTTTTATCTTCTTTAGAACTACTGGGAAAATTTCAGTGTAGAACATTTTTAATATGAAAATGAAGGTTGGGGTTCACACATGCACACTGATGACCTCTGTTTACAGTGGCTACTTCCTCTTGGTGCAAGAACTGAGACATTGACTAAGGACAGTTTACATCCAGAGTAAACTTTGCTGTATCTAAACCCTTATAACTGCAATTTGATTTATATCAATACAATGTGGGAACCTTTCATTTTTGGAGGATAAATAAAATGAAGCTGAATTCTATATCATTTTGATCACATTCATTTCATTACAACAACCTGGCACAGGCCGTGTGCATGTATCTATTTCCATCACCCATTAACAGGTAACTATAATTATACAATTTATAATAAGCGCAGCATTGAAAATAAGATTACCTTCCCCAGTAATCACCTTTACAAGCAACCAGTAATGGAGATTAAAGTGGTGATTACTGCGATGATGATTATGGGAGAGGCACTGATGTCTTTTTTTTTTCTTTCTTTCTTCTCCTTCTACTATGAATTCATTAGATGGAGTAGTACAGTAACAGTAAGCACACGGTACTCCTCGGTTGCATCATCACATTAGTCAAAGGAGATATCTTGATCCTTCAGAGTAGGAAACAGGACAGCTGTTATAATTATGATGATAACATTAACCATGGCTGTGTTCCAGTCAAGTGTCCCGGGAAACCGTCACAGCGAGCCAGCAGGCACAACCCCAAGACCCTGAAACTGCAGCAGCCAAATGTAACTGGGCCTTCATTAAATGTATTATTTACACCTGTGATTTCACTGCTGTGGCATGTTCAAATATCTTCGGTGAAAGGGGACTATCAGTACAGATTCGTAGAACAAGGGGATGAGTAAAACGTGAAAAACACATACAGAAAGACAGTGGGAAATGATTCAAAATGAAATTTAAAAAAATATTAAAATCAACACCACTACACTGAAAATTGTGTGGCAAGATAACTGTCAAAAGACAAAGTCGACATTTTTTTCTGTACTTTTAAGTGAGGAGGACGTGGCGCACTTTGGCCTGTAGATGGCAGTAGAAGACAGACGGTGGCCCTGCCGCCTCGGTCATCCACCTGACGGGACCACGGGGTGAAGTGAAGTCCCCACCACGCGTCAGTCAGCTGCACCGTAAAGTCACATTGTGGGGGGGCGAAACGTGAACGCGGAACCGCGCCACATTTAAGAAAGACGCCACTCTAAATGAACACTGCGATGTTTTGATAGCCGAGATAAAACTCTGATTAGGCCCGTTTTAATACGGATGCATCAGTGATTCCCCGTATAGCTCACTATCATCATCATCAACAACAACAACAACACACACACACTTACATTAAAAAAACTCACAAAAGCCAATCTCCAAAGTGTGTATAAAGTGTTTACTTGGGAGTAAATGTACCTCGCTGCTTGATGATAAAATTACTCGGGCCTGCTCGTGTATCAATTCATCTGCGCTTCAAATTGACTCCATCTAATTCTATTACAAGCTGCAAAACCTGCATCCGCGATCATCTGCATATAAAAACTGTAATTGACAATCTTCCCGGCCGCCGTCATATTAGGGCGGCTGAGATGCGCGCTCCGGGCGGACTGTAATTAATATGAACTGTTTACGGCGTCGACGGGGCCACGTTGGTTAATGGCGTTGTTTATTGTGTTGCAGGAGCCCCGCGTTTCCGGTGCATCAATCCTCGTGTCAGTGCCCGGGCCCCGGTGTCGCCGAGGAGTGATGGCCGCGCGGTGATTATAACGGAATAAAAGGACGTAATGAAGTGCTTTCCGCCCCGTTATTCTCGCGTGCCCGGCCGCTGTCAGCCGCCTCCACGCAGCCTTGGCGCTCCACTCCTCCCCCTCTTCTCTCCATCACTCCGTACCTCCATCCCATCAGCTTGCTTTTTTTTTCCTTTTTAATTTTTTTTTTTTTTTTACCCCTCCTCTCTACATAAAGTTCATGCAAAGTTGAATCGTTTAAAATGTTAATAACGTGGCAGGGGCCGCAGCTGCGTGTGTGTGTGTGTGGCATTTACATTAATGCCTTCCTTGAGGTTTTTGTTAATATTAACATGTCTTTGCTTCTTTTTTTTCCCCCCTCCATATTTGATGCGTGCACACAGTTGGGCAGCTTCTGTGATGTGTGTGCACGTGAGAGAGAGAGAGAGAGAGCGAGAGAGAGACTAATGGAACAGGTTGGTGGTGATTAATTGAAGAAATAGAGAGTTGATTGTAGTAATTAAACAAAACAAGGTAAAGCAAACGACTGGGCTGCCATCTGGGCCCGCAGGCTGAGAGCACATGCATTTACCCACTGCCAAGCACACCATTTATTTACCCATATAAAGATGCTAGGGGACCGTCTGGGGCTCACTGTGCTTGTTTGTGTACGTGTGTGTGTGCGTGCGCGTGTGTGTGAGAGAGACAGAGCATTTTAGTCAGCGAGAAAGAGAGTTTTATTCATCATATGGCAACGTGTGAATGTGTAAACTAATGTTTTGTTTTCAAAGGGAGAACGACCACTTTGGTGTCTGGAATGGCTGCACTGGATGCGCGTGTGTATATACGTGTGTGCGTGCAAATGCGTTCGTGTGTGTTGTATGTTTATATCACATTTGCATCCGTGATGGTGGAGACATTCATCCCGTGTCACTCCGCTGATCATCTTTGCTGCTTTGCTGGATAAACACCACAATCAAGCGGCGCTGCGACGAAGGGTAAATGTGCAGAGATGCATAACAGAGACGTGGATGACACCAGATTAATTAACGCAAACGCAGACACGCACACACACACACACACACACACACACGGCCGCGTGCACGTGTGTGGGCCGTATTCGCCCAACTGCGAACGCTTTTACGCAGACACACACAAAAGCGCGCAGACATCTCCCCACACGCGCTCCCAGGCTGTGTGTTATTTTTGAAGTCAGTCAACCATCAGCTAAATCTGGTCTCTTCATTTTGCCGGGCGCTTCGGAGAGAAAGCTGTGAGAGGTGGTGTGCGCATATGAAATTGCTTACATTATATGCTGCAATGTTTTTCCAATGGGCTGGAACATATTAAGCTGAAAATGAATAGCAGGTCTTCTCGACACCATGTTGAGCGGTGGCTAAGCCTTCACTTCCCCTTCTCCGAGTGCTCCATCATAGCGACAGCTGTCACTTTTGTGGCGCGTGTGTGCGTCTGCTGGTGTGCATATACTGTGTTTGCGCCATATGCTTGGATTTATCCGCGTGTGCGCCCTTGTGAGCGTGTGCGCCCGCTACTGTGCAGTGGCCCTCCGTAGCAGGTCAGGTGTTGAGACAAAGGATCACATCTGCCTGACTCCCGGTGGAGGGGAAGCCATGCACATCTATTTGTTTTAGTGCCGCTCGCGCAACGCAGAAAGATGTTCAAATGATATGCATGCAGATGATTATCATAAATATGACATCTTTTATATACCCCAGCAGGTACAAAGGGTATGCATCTGAGCATATGCATGTGCCGGGGTGCGTGTGTTTGGGTATGTTTGTTATCTTTGTGTGTTCACATATGCATATTTATGTGTGTGTGGGTGTGTGTGGGTGTGTGTGTGTGTGTGTGTGTGTGTGTCAGACGGTGGCTCATTGGTATGCTGAGTGTCTCCGGTTCCCCTGTGGTGCTGGGTGGGATAGGAAGCATCTGTCACCTCTGCAGAGATCCAGCATGCTGCCGACTTAACCCTTAAAGCGCTGCATTACCTGAGGGCTGCTATCAGAGAGAGAGAGAGAGAGAGAGAGAGAGAGAGAGAGAGAGAGAGATTTCTATTGGCAGAGCCACCCAAAGGGGCGGGTCTCGTGTCAGGATTTAGCCTTGATTGATAAATTTTGAGGGAGGAGCAAATCCTGACAGACGTGGCCTATCCCAGCAGGAGGCGGAGCCTGGTTGCCGCAGCAACCCAACACCTTGACAACCTATTGGAGGACCAAGAAAATTGCTGACATATTGCTCTCTCTCTTCCACTCTTTCTTTTCTGCCCTTACATCCCTATTTCCCTTTCTCAGTGTCTCTTTTTGCCTCTCTCTCTCTCTCTCTCTCTCTCTCTCTCTCTCTCTCTCTCTCTCTCTCACACACACACAC
>JAOXYL010000048.1:7724040-7750895 GCA_028564955.1 Terapon puta
GGATACCATGTGCTATACACCCAGCCACAGATAACATCATGGTTACAGAGTTTGAGATGATTACACTTTTTTTAGATGTAAATTTTACATTACATTGATGTAATGTCTACAACAATGGACACATAAATATTCAATATCTACTACAGTTCTTCTGGTCTAATCTTCAGTTTGGGACCAAGATATGCCATTCGGTGATCAGTAAAACCTGGTTACCTTTGGTCTTGATCTTGTGGTAAAATAATCTGAAAGTATTAGCATACAAGTAGTGACTTTGCTGCACTGATAAGAGGTTTGACTACATCAAGATATTCCATATGTAGCATGCATCGTGAAAAGTGGAAATTTTTTTTTTTTTCCATATAAGATTCTTACATGAACCATCTTTCTTGTTGTTCCTCCAACTTATTCTATTTATATAATAAAGTATTATAAATTCACGGAGAAAGTGAATGAAGCTCTTACTCTGACTTACTTTTCAACCATTATACTCAGATGATTCACGGCAACATGGACTTTGGTGCCGACTGTTTGCTACTCAACTTGTACTCCTGCTTTCAGGTGGGGATTGATAGTTGTTTCCAGGGAGGATCATTCTCAGTAGGGTTTTCTTTTTTATTGCATGACTTGTAAGTGTCAGCAGCTTAATCTTTATCAGCGTAACTAAACATGTCACAATGTCAAACAGACTAATTTAGAATCTTTTTTTGGTACCATTTGGAAAGACTGAGAACACAGAAAATCCTGAGTTGCCTTAGAAACGTCATCTACACTAATGCACAGAGGTCCAAAGTCCATCTCCTGTGCCCTAATACCAGTCATGAGACTGTTTTCCAAGCTTTTGCAGAGGTAACCATGCCATCTGGTGACATAGCCCAGGAGAGCGCTATTGCTGCTGATATCAGCTGTTTGTTAGAGATCGTAATGAGAGGTACTAGACTTTAACGATATTAGAGAAAGTCACTACAGTTTGCCAGGGGTGGAAATGATTTCCTCAGGTGTGTGCTGTAGCCTCAAAACTATGATTTAGCACTGTGACTAAAATTACTTCCCACATACGTAGACATGGTAACACATTTGCTGATGATCGTTCTAGTGAGTCTGGATCATCACGTTCCTATCACACTGACAGGTGACAAATATGAGTCGGTGCTCTACTCCTGCAAAACTATTAGAAATCCTGACTAATCAGTCATTTTAGACTTTAAGCTTAATTGAGCATGCTGCCACTGAGGCAAGGATTTAAAATAAAGTTAGACTTGAAATGTCATCCAGGGAACTTGGAGGACAAAAAAAATTATAATTAAGCACTTACATGCAGGCTCTAATTTGGCAACACTTCCATTGTTCAGCTTTTCATTCAAACTAGATGAACTAAATGAAGTTGTAAAAATCCAAATGAACACTTATTGCCAAGTCTGCATTTGTATTTCATTCTTCCAATCCTTCATACACATTTCCTTGGTACCATAAAAACTAAGTAGTGAGATTTGGTCACATAAAACCTTTATTAGAACTTCAAACAATATTTACAAGCCAAGTATACAAAAAGCACATTTAGAACAAAACATTAGCACTAGTGTGGAAAGAAACATAAATCTGAACCTTGACATGTGATTGTGATGGTAATACAAGAGTAGCTGAGTGCTGAACAGACCAAAGTGGGCATTTAGAACTTACAAAACTTGACCAGGTGTGAATATGGTCTCTAAACTGCCATCACATAACTGATAATGATACTGGAAGACTTCGGTATACGCCACAATACCATCACCTGCTCTCTTACAATCAGTTAATCTAATATGTACAAGAACACAGCCCTGCTTGACTGCCACACATAGCGAGGGCTGAAACATCTTCAGAAATAACTAAAGTTAAAAGATAAATCTACAGGGCTAGCCAGAAGAGAAAAAAATCAGTCCTGAGGAAAAGGGCGTAAGGGGTGTGAGGAACTGCAGAAACCAGAGGAGGGTCTACTGAGCTTCATCCTCTGGACAGGAATGCCATGTCAGCCTCTCCTCATAGAAGGAAATGACCACCTGAGGGCAGCGAGTGTTGGCCTCTCGGGCTGGGACCAAATCTGCTTCATCTGAGTCTTTCCTAAATTAAAAATGGGAGAAAAACATTACAGGTAGGTGTACGAATCTTCTTATTTTCACTTAAGGGTAGAGATTACTTAACGAGGGATATATCAAAACCAGAATCACAGAATTACTGATGGGAAGATTTAACATAGCAAGAGCAAAAAAAAACAACAAAAAAGGACAACAGTATGAACGATTTTCCCAAAAAGAGAATAATTTCGCTTTGTGCTTACCATTTCATCAAGAACATCAACTCCCCGCTACTGTCTGTTGCACCAATAATCCGTTCTGGATCGAGGTTCCTTGCAAAGCCACGAGGTTTCTCTGCCTGTAAGTGGTAAAAATAGGACACATGAGAATATGCAAGAAACTGGAGCAGTGATTTTTTTTCTTTTTTTAGCCCAGCACAAGAATGATTGTTTGATTCAAAACACAGGTTCAGTAGCTGCAGCATTAAAATAACAGCTCTTGATTGGACATACACATAAATGACAAATCCATTTACATTTATCTGAATTTTGAAAAATGATCCTCCTCATGCAACGGATTCCCACTACTAAATTCTACCGTATTTTTTGGACCATAAGGCGCACCGGATTATAAGGCGCAATATCAATGAATGGGTCTATTTTCATAAGGTGCAACGGATTGTAAGGCATATTAAGCAAAACAAAGCAGTTGGCAGGTATCACTTTGCAAGTCTCCTGACTACAGAAGCCGTAATGCTCTGGAAATCCATCAAGTGGTGCAGCTGAGTGGTTTACCAAAGTCGTACTAAAGCATTTTGATAGATTTGAGCACCGTGTGCCACATAAAATCGGTTCGAGGTCCGTAAGCACAACCAAAATTAATTCAAAAAGAGCACCAGATTATAAGGTGCATGGTTGATTTTTGAGAAAATGAAGTGATTTTAATTTTAAGGAGAAGGTGGTGGATGAAGAGGTGCATGAAACGATTCGTGAACTCACTTCTTTCTTTTTCGCCTCCGTCTCCTGCTCATCTGTTGATGCCTTCCTCTTCACAGGTGCCGGCTTCTCCTTAACGTTTTTCTGTGCTTCCAAAAACCCAGAAATCAGCTCGGGGCAATCCAGGTTCTCTTCTGGCTCCCAGGTATTGTCGGCACTACAGTGAGTGGGAGACAGGGTCAAGAATTTTGCATTTCAAAACACAAGATTTCAACTGCTGCAGATGCAAATCGGATGTGAATCACTTGCGAAACTCATGCAACCAAAATGACTGTGAACAAAAGCATAGCACAACCCCATACCAGGGAAGCACTTCCAGCTCAGCGGGGGCAGGACTCCAAGGCAACTCACTCTGTAAATCCTTTCCACTTCAGGAAGAACTCAACTTTCCCATTGACTATACGCTGGTCGAGCACTTTCTCCACCACAAACTCCTCGGGTTCCTCCTGCGTCTCCTGCGAATCCCTCTTCCCCTTGGTGTTCTGTTTCTTCCCCATGATGTTCACTAGAAAGAAGGAAAAGGATGACAACTTTAGGAACCTACTGGCTGGTGCTTTCATGCACATCAAGTTGAACAGAGGAGGGATTTGGGGGGGGGGGGGGGGGGAATCAAACCAACACGCCCAATGTAAACAAACTCAAACTCAGTGATGGCTGAGGTTAAAAAGTAAAGGTGGCACCAGATCATCTAGCACCAATGCTACCATGAGTTGCAATCACAAATTCAAAAAGCTCGCTAAATCACGACATGTACTTCTGTATGTTAGCTTGTGTGTGCTCATTGTAGCTTATAATGTTTCAGGTCTCCTGACTCGGTGTGAAGAAAAAAACCTTCAGCATAGGTTAAAGCAATATTAGCATGTCCCGAAATGGGCCAACATGAATGAGCAGAGTCAGGTTTGACGCCAGGCTAGCGACGATTAAATAGGATATAAAGGCCCGACCATATAAATACAGTATGTTTTTAGCTAGCTGGCGTTCATATACGCTCACCAAATGCGTTGTCGTAAACTGTAAAATACATTAGGAGGCACAAACGATGCCCTCATGTACACAGGCGCAAACAGTGGCTAACATCATAGCTCTAACACTGTAGCTTACTCAGTCTGCGTAGCTGGCTGTAATCTTCAACTTGTACAACAAAGCTGCTGTTAGCCTCCCTCTGTCGAGCAACGCTATCACGTCCCTTGCTTCACGAAGCGGCGTTTTAAAAAAAAAAGAGGAGGCAAGTGTCTGCATACGCACCCTACAAACAACGGGACTTCCTTCGGTGTCGCCTCCTTACCACGCGGTCTACCTTTGCTTTATGTCTTATCTGCAGCGCTGCAGGGCCGGCGCCAAAAACTAACGCGGAGTCTTCTACGGGAGCCTGCAAGGACACCGCGCTTCGCTTTTTTTTTTTTTTTTTTACTTTGAGCTCCTCGTGGCCAGGTGACATTTTGAGCCCTCCGTTCTTAAAAAACTTGTGGTACACGGCGTCCTTCTAAGAGTGGATTACAATAAAGTAAAAAGTGGAATTAACATGTTGCTATTTTCATCGCGGATAGGTTTTCCAACACTGGTAGATATGCTTTTTTTTTTTAAAGTGGCACAATAATGAGTCAATCTGTTCATTTTTTTTTCGTTCTTTCTTTTTAAAATCAGGGAAAAAAACAATATCTGCAAGAGCATTTCAAAGTCCCTAAGCAAAGTCACACTTTCAGCATTCAAAAATCACCATGCAATCCAAAACATTTTTCCCACACACAACAAAAACAACAACAAAAAAGTTTGAAATTTACACAAACAGCAAAGTAAAGTCTTGGTTAAACCAGGAAATTAAATACAGATTTGTGAGGAACCAGGGGGAAAATATGATATAGTTAATGAGTCACACTATTAACGGCTTTATGCACCTTCCTCTATTTAACTCACTAATTTCATTAAGTGATGTGCCTGTGAATAACGTGAATGAAACTTAAACTACATACTTCATTCCACTCAGATAATCTCAAATATATAAAAAGTAACATCCAAACAGACATTCGGTCATATTAAATAGGGTTGGTGATTGTATTTTTTTTTTTTCAAATATGTCCATTAAATAATGAAAAATTTGTAGTTAATGAGTGCACTTGAATTCCCCTAAAAGGTTTTTTGTTTTTTTCACTTAGCCAAAATCTATAACAAACTAAGGCATGAGGTAGGATATAATGTTGCCAAAACTATTAAGTAATTGAAATACAAGGGATAAGCGATGTTTTGCTTCAAACAAATTCTAATTCAATATTCATTTAAAACATAAAATGATAGCCTTTTAAAAAGTTTGAGATGATAATGTGCATCTGTGGATCATGTACGCACACACACACACAATATCACACTTATTAAATGCAAATTAAGGCCATGTCAGTTTAATCATTGGTATATTGTATGTCATCCAGACATAGAAGGAAAACAACAAAATCTTTTTTTTCTTTTTTTTTTTACATTTCAGTTTAAATTTCTATTGAACAGTACATGCCCTCAAATCTTTGAAATAATTGTGTAAACTTTAGATAGGTAAAGTCCCAATATTCTTACCGCTTTGACAGAAACTTACCATTTCGGAAAAAAAAAGAAAAGATACTGCCCTTGATGGTCTCATAATGCATATAAGCATTTCAGAAACCTCAGAAACTTTAATAAATACAATGTTTAACCTCCTCTTCATACTGAATAGGTACACATGGAGAGGAAAGATTACATGGACACAAACAAACAGAATCCTCCCTCTAGATCTCTATCCAGTAACTGTCACAATGTTGACTTTTTTTTTTTTTTTAAACTGAAAAACAAAAACAAACAAACAAAAAAAAAAAAAACGGTAAGACTCGGTTACTTAAATGTTAACAGGCACAGACACTGTTAGCATCACAAGCAGCTCGGCTGTTGTTTTAAACTGCCCCGGGTGCCTTGTCCATCTTCCAGAAGTAAAGAATGTCCAGTGTGTAAGCTACATGTTTCCCCTTGAGAAAATTTATGTACAGAGAATGTTTTTCTTTTTCATGTTCAGAGTTTCTTTTCTTTTTGCAGCTTTTGCTGATTTAGTCTCCCAACAGCGGTGAATCCACACACACTTTTACAAAAGAAGAGATCCCAAAACCAGAGTCAGGCAAGTAAGTTCAGGAATATCAGAAAACATAAAAGCTCAAGTCTCAGCTCTCAATACTGCATCATTGCTTTTTCTCCTTCTTCCTCTTGTCTGTTTTGTTGCCTGTTGATGTGGAGACAGCAGGCCGTCTCACAGGTTGAACCACCACCCTTCCGTTAGCCCCGCACTGCAGGGTGAATCGCTCTGGATTCAGCGGCTGTCCTGAATCATCCCTCAGCCGGGCCAGGACGTCTCTGGTTAGCTGCTTTATCTGCTGGCCCACAGCACCCATTGTCTTGGCTGTAAGCTGTTTGTCCCTCAGCAGCCTGTCTCTCTGAGCTTGCAACCTTTCAACTTCCTCCTGGAGCCCTGTGATGGCATCTAGTTTGCGCTTCCGGCAGTTCTGTGCTGCCAGCTTGTTCTTCCCACGCCTGCGGATGTCCCTCAGGAGGGTGACCTGTTCAGAGGAGAAGCCATGACCGTCAAGGACCTCCAGGAACTCTTCTACGGGCATGTTGACAATCTGCAGGACAGAGAACGGGATGCACATGGCACGGGCACGCAGCTCATCGCGACTCAGCTCCCTCTCCTCAAACCTTTGCCCATCATCGTCATCGTCACTCAGAGGCTCCTCTTTGATACCTTTGTGGGAAAGCGTTACCGATGGTGGGCTGAAGAAAGTAGGAGATGAGTAGGTGTGGTCATGCCACACGCTCTCACTAAGATCAATAGGTGACCACGTCGTGGTGTAGTCCATGATGCCTTTTGCTGGGAGTGAATCCACCTCACTGCTGTAGCCTGTGGCTCCACACTCATCCTCACAATAAGAACTAGATGATGATGACATTTCAGATGAGCCTGTAAGAGTGAGGAGTTCATTACTGTATTAGTACATATAAAAATGTCTATTGTCTTCACAACAAATAGCAATTAAGACATTTAATACACTAGTATTTATAGAGATCTGAACCAACCTGGGGAAATAGGACCTCCAGAGCTGCTCTCTAAGGAGAGACCGGAGTCTGAGTCCAAGTCCTCAAGGACCTGTGGATCCATGTTATCTAGACAGCCCATCAGTTGGGTGTCTATAGTGTCCAGGCCTTCCAAACCCAGCTGATTGATCTGGTCAAACACTGCCTCATCCAGACAGCCACCCAATGTGCTATGCTGAGACACATTTCCAGTTAAATTACATACTGAAGCAAAGGGAAGAGCGGCCAGGCCCACTGCCATCCCTGGTGATGCATCTGAGTGCGTGGAGCCTGTGGATTCCAGTCGGAAGAGGGCTCTTTGTTGTTGGGTGACCGGCCTGGACTCAGCTCGGTCAGATGCCACACCAAACACGCCAGCACTGGTTACCATAGCATCATGCAAACTGACATCCTGGCTGATGGCGCTGGTGATGTCTGTATCTAGGTCTGACAGACGCTCAGTCACAAGGGAGTCCAAGTCCTACACATAAGACACACATTTCACTGAATTATGGTCTTTGTCAATTTGAACATCCTCTGCAACTTCTTATGATATGATTACGATCATTTAAAATCTCTGTTGAGAATACTGATTGTTCGTAGCTTATGCAGTAGAAGTACAGCTGAAAACTGACAACAAGCCTCGTGTAAACTAAAAATTTCAAGCATCTGCAAAGAACATCAGCGGACCACTTACATCGAGGTCAGTCACAGACAGAGAGAGCAAATTGCTCCAGTGCTGGTCGATATCAATCGTAGGAAGATGGTGACGTGGTGGATCAGAAAACGCGTTGATACCTTCAAGCAGACCCTGAAAAAGGCAAAAGAAAAAATGCATGGAAAACAACATTGACAGAATAAGTGTTATGTTTTGTTGCCAAGTATTTGTGTCAACGAGGGCTGAATAGATTATTAGAAAAAGGAACTGAAATACAGGCTTTCCCTGCGATACCCACAGTAATTATTGTGCTTCAACATCCCTAATCTTATAGCAAACATGCACTGTCATCAGAATGGCGCAATTTCAGAGATGAAGTCATGTGAGAACGTGCTTTTGAAGTTTTAAAATAGGTTGAACATAATTTCCAACAGTGTAGCCTGAGTGGTTTTATTCCAACAGTGATACACACAGAATTGTGACAGGCTGAAATCAGAAAACAGGAACTTTATTTAAACACTGCTTCGATGTGAAACATTTTCAACAGCATAAAGGCAACAGTGACAAACCAGGATCATACCTCTTGTTCCAGTGTGGAACTGTGAGCCAGTTGGGTAAGTGAGGCAGTTTCTTCCTCCTCTTTAACTTTAGCATCTTCCTCCTGGTCGGGCAAGGAAATGAAAATGGAGAGGGAGGGGAGAAAAAAAAGGGGGGGGGTTGTTAGCAGACATCCAAAACCTTAAAGAGACTTAAATTTCTGGTTTGGTCACCCCAGTCCAGACAATGCAGATAATTAGATGGCTAAGAATATGACTACTATTCTGACAGATGAAAGGTTTGTTTTAATGAACAGTTGTTGTAACTCTGGGGAGGGGACCAACTGAACAGACTGGATTTAACCTATTAACTTCTCTCCACCTACTGTGGCGTTTCACAACACTTTAAACATGTGTGAGCTGGTGTATCAGAGTACCAAAGTGTGTCTTAGGACCTTTTAATATACCTAATTACTATCAGAGATTACCTAATCCTGTTTGATGTTGTAACACACTCCTGACGCACCAGGTACATTATTTAATGTAGGTCCCCAGCTGTCTGTCACGGGAACAATAGTCTGGATCTCTCCACATACATAGAAATAATTGCGGGTGGATTCTCACCTGTTCCAAGAAGAAAATGATTGCTGAGTCGGTTTTTTACGTTAATGCTAGAGGCAAAAACATGACAATCTGTACACCAGCTCAGTTATGCCCAAGCTTTGTCTGAGCTTGTTGGCTTCTACTGGAGTAGCTCAAATGTCCCGGCTAATGTAGATACTCATTGATTGTTACTTTCAGTTGTCCTCTCCATTCAAACATTGTATTTCCACACACCAAATCATCTTTCCATACAAGCAGTTAAGCTATTAACTACTTTACAAAAGAGAGGGCAAAGAATAAAAGATGTGTCAACATCATATTATCCAAGTGAACAAGAACCCTGGGAGGGGGCAGTGTTCAAGTATGGACCACCGCTTTTGTGTAAGCAAACAGGGTGTGGGTCTTAAGCCTCACTTCTCCACCTCTTGAGGCCCACAGCTGGCGGTTGAGTCTGAAGAAAGGGATATAGTTACACATATGGCGACATCAACTGGCCTCAGGACATAATATCCACCAAGCAGCTGTTTCAACCCTGAGCTAGAAAAACTGGATCACTAGAAGAATTAAATATAAAAGGTCTGGGTGTG
Organism: Terapon puta; assembly: GCA_028564955.1. Lineage (NCBI taxonomy): Eukaryota > Metazoa > Chordata > Actinopteri > Centrarchiformes > Terapontidae > Terapon > Terapon puta. Next base: position 7,733,554 of record JAOXYL010000048.1, read on the forward strand.
ATTACAACCCGAATAACATAATGGTAGATGACCCAGATTACAGAGGGCAGTTACACAGAATATGAATCAACATATTTATCATTCAACTGTTCACAGTAACAAGTAGGTGAACGGCTTTGCAAAGACTACTTTTATGGCTGTGTGGTCACCCAGTATACTGGTCTTAATAGGGTCTTATGATGTTAATTCTATTGTCTGGACTGTTCAGGGAGGGCTTAATGTGACAACTCACATATTGAAGGGTGACAGGTGCAGCAGACAGTCTGTTAAATACTTGATGCTGAAGATTAAACTACACTGCCTTGTTAAATGGCTATACAAACTTGTGATTTATACAACCCAGTTATTTTCCAGTTAAGTACTTTTTAAACTGAGTTACCACACCGCAACAGTGACTGAGACCTCTGACCCCATTAGGTAATAACTTCACTGCTGAATTGTCGCTTGCGACCGCACAAAGTGAAAGCGAATGCACTTTTCCAGCTCTGCCAACCTGTTATCATATTGTGTTGTCTTGTTTCCTGGCACAGTGAGGACTGTTATAACATAATAAGTTACTAGCTGAGTGGATACCAATCATAGTGTGCCATGGGTTAGTGCTGCTGGTTATGTGGGTAGTGATAACATTAGCTGCTCAGCAATGAGGAAGTTTAAACTCCACTTCATCATCTCAGCTTGTATATTATCTGGCGAGCCAGTCTTGGCCATATTTGATCTCAATTTCGGCAATGAACTTCATGTTACATCACACACACACTTGCCTCTTGCAGAAACCTGCAGGCTCCAGAGTTACAAGGCCCTTGTCCGAGTCCAGGGGTCGTTTGGCACACCTCATGGCCACTGTCAGGCAGGTGTTCACGGTCATCCCCGGCCTGGTCCCCGGGGCCGTCTGACCCCGAGCTGGTGTCAGTGTTGTTGGTGTTTGAGGGCCCACAGTCAGCCTTGTCAGTGGCGGACACCTGGTGCACCAGCCATGCGCTCAGCTGTGTGGGGAACCGAGGGGAGCCGAGGGTCCTCACCTCATCCAGCAGCCGGCGACTGGCGAAGAAATAGTCCAGTTCGGGACATTTCGGATGCACGCTGTACCCGTCAAGAGTGTCTCTCAAATTATGAAAGGGTGTCTGGGTATAGGCTGAGCTAGGACCCAAGTTAATCTCTATCAGAGGCGTGTAGTAGCCGCTCAAGTAGCTGTCGATGTCCACACGAACTCCTATCAAACTGAGCAGGATTGTTAATTGGATCAGGCCTTCTGAGAGGTATTTTTTCGCGATTTGCATTTTCTAAACACGTTCAGGAGCTGCAGATAGTTGTGAAATACTGACCCGACAGTTCCTCTTTCCCGAATGGACAAAGGGAAAAGCCTAACAAAAGAGCACGCCTTCCCCTGTCAGACAAAGAGGTCCGCCTGTACCGGCGAAATCGTTACACAGCTACGCTAGCTGTTAGCAGTTAGCTATCCGCTTCAGTTACCGGTTAACACAAACCCCTGAGTGCAAACATAGCGAAAACGTCGCTCTTCGGTCCCTTATAGCAGAGGAGTTATTCGTCTGCGACACTTGTGGACACCTTGATGGCGTTTCTAGCTCAACAGAAACTGAAACATCTGAAAAGCTAGCTAAATGCTGTCACCGGAGAGTGCTGCTACTGGGGAAACTTCGGTTTGAGATTTGCATAGCTCGCACTGATTGGCCCAACGCGTTAACCGCAACAGCATGTGATTGGACAACAGGGATGTCAGTTATTCTTTTGGCCAATAAGAGCAGGGGACGGTTATAAGTTACTCCCTTGCCCCCACCCCATTTATAAGTGCACAAAATTAAAGGAATTATAGCGGAAATCAAAGCGGTATCACTCCAGAAATGCACATCAAATGTTGTCCTTTGTAGTAGTAATCTCCAGAATTCAACAGTTCATCGATCTCAGTGGGGTTTCTGGAAAGCATGGTCAGACTGCAGTTCCGGGACGGTTTGTGCTACTGACCTGCATTTGTCTCATGCACGGCCTACTGGTGCGAGGCTGAACTACAGTTTGAACTTGTTCCGTTCAGTGACTAACTCACAGGGGGATACTAATGCAGGAACCCTAGCGTCTACTAAACACATTACCTGTTGGGCATTGAAAACAAATCCAGCCAGATCTCACAGAAATCAGTCCATTCTTTATTCATGACAACTCATGGGAGGCAAAAAGCCAACATACAGAGCTACTGTAGACATTCTTTACAAATAGATAGGCCTACTTGGATCTTGAGTAAATTTTCTCTCAAAACATGTCAGGTCCTGAAGTGCATTGTTATGAATGAACACAATGACGCTCCACATCCAAATTATTTCAACTTTAATAAATGTATAGATATCATGTAATTAACCTTTATAACAATCTAAAAGGGCAAAATTGCATTATGAGGAACAGATGGGTGACAGATTAAAGGAATTAAAAACAACATGACACTCCAAGCAGCCTAACACAGCCTTGATGCTCCTTGTTAAAAAAAATGAGAAAACAGCCAAACATTAAAACATGGCATTCAAAGAAAACTGCGGCCACTACTAAGTAGATGTGAAGATGAAAGTAATTTGGTCTTACGATTATGGAAATGAAGACCATTATTTTATGCACTGGTCCAAAATCTTCCAATGGTATGACACTGGGTTGAGATCTGATGACCATTAAGACTGTAACATTCATTGTCTTGTTTGTCAAATCATTCAGGGAGCCTTGGTGCACAGAAGCATCTTATCTGAAATGTTTCTCCACCCTTGTATATGGGTTTTCCCTGAATTTGTCCCCTCTCAGTACACATGGTCCAATTTCTGCAATCACTTTGTAAATGCAGCTCTTCTTCAACTTCATATAGTTGAGACAAATTCATTGTTCATAATATTACAATGTGAATAAGAAATTTTAGGCATTAAAAGTTAAATATGGGATTGAATTTGTGCAAATATACCATGGGTCTAAGTAATTGAAGCTTTAGTCCAGCTCATATTGGTATGTCAACATTCAGACTGATGATGTTATTGGCAGTGTACTAAGGTCAGCTTATCTATGGCCATGAAGCAACCATTTGGATATTTCAAGTTCTGTTTTGTGACATGCTGTGCATTTAATATGAATTGCAATGTTTGATCAAAACTAAGCTTTTAAATATGTGTATGCCTGTTCATTTCTGAAAACTCCTCATATTTCACAGTGAACTCACATTATGCATGTACATTTTCTGTCACCCTGAAAATGTTGAAACAAGATGTACTTGCCCTTTATAACTATATGAGGTTGTCCCCCCCAGCTGATTAAGATTGACAGCCTATAGGTACTATATAGGCTCCTACAGAGTGTACTTCTATTGCAAAGGAGACACGAAGTACACCCCCCCCCCCCCCCCCCCCCCCCCCCCCCCCCCCCCCCCCCCCCTTGCCCGTAAGTTATATAAGAAGAACCTCATGCACAAAACAACTGACGGAGTTTACACAGAATCATTTTCATGGAGGAGCTCTGTCTGCCCTTCACCAAGATCTCTGGCATAAACATGTCTGCTATATCTTGGCAATATCACAAGGACTGATTTTGTAATACTCAGGCTTTAATACATTCAGGGAGGGTTTTCCCCTGGCCAGATCAACGTTACTTCGTTACTTATCCAAGGTCCATGCTGGTTTATGTAAGTGGTGTGATTAGGGGTAGCCTTGGGTTAAATCAAAAGAACAAAACCAAAAAAACCCTACAAAATTAAAAACAGACAAACAAACATCAGTTGTACCTTTAGAAAACATTTATTATTTCAAATAAAGTAAAATACATAATATGTCCTGGACTGTGGTGAAAGAATTTGCATGCAAACTGCATATATGATGCTCTAAGCTCTGATTAAAGAAAAACGTTACATTCTTGTCCTTTAATGTTGAGATAACGATTGATCAGGACTGGGTGCAGGCTCCATCTCCCTCAACTGCTCATCGAACAAACACCGAAAATAAGTTACTGAACTAGCTCAACTGCGACACCTGCTGGCGAACAGTTTAGGGGTCTTTTTCCACACTGAAATGAAAACAAGACAATAATAACGGAAACATGACTTATATTTGTTAAACTTAGACTTTATAGACTTGCAACCTAACTGCCCCATTTTTAAGGAAGACAGACAGCTTAAATATTTTTTTTATGTCTCTTTAACAGCCTGCGGAGTTCTTTATGCCGATTGATTAAATAATGATACACTGGTTAAAGGCTGTTTCACCGAACGCTATGTCGTTTTTTCTTATTCTTATTTATATAGTTTTCTTATTTCTTTATAATGTAATAATGTGAGGACCGCGCGCGAGATATAAAAGAAAACCGATCCATTACGACATTGACATTACTTCACCCTATAAATGCAAAGTGAGAATAAGCTGTTGAAGTCCAGCTGGATAAAAACACTTCCTCTGGGTCTTTCTGCACTGACCTATTCACCTCTCAGTGTGGCTGCTTTTTCCGTGAAATGAAAATCCACAGTAAGCCCTTTGGAAATAGACTTTTAAATGCCTTAATTTGCACCGCGGAGGGATCTAGAAAAATCGCGTTCAATTACAGGGACAACAATGAGCGTCTATAACGAGGACACGACAACAAGTTCAACACACATTGCCTCTGTCAGTTGGACAATCTGTGGCGAGCAGACGACCGAGCCCACCTCCAGGACAGACACGCAGATCTGGTGCAGACAAGTCGGGGCTTATCTGACGGTAGCCACCCCACACTTCATTTAGGATGCAGCTGCAGCATCGTTACAGAACAACTGCAATAATGCAACACCCACACAATGAAATGTCGACAGAAATAAGTCAGCTATTTAAAATGCCACGGTCCATCACTGGAGGGAGTGTGATTTAATCTCGTCCTAAACTGTTTATGTCCTGTATTAGAGTCTTACTAAACTACAACAGGCCCCACACACTGAAAATAACAAGTGACATTTGCGGTCCGCCTCATGCAAGTCGTACAGATCGACTTGGCCCAACAAATCCGGAGTCTAAACGCTCCAAATAGCGTCGCTTTAAAAAAAAAAAACCCGTGAAGAAGTAATCTGCTCCAATTGATCTGACGCCAGCGTGCAGTCACTTGATTAATCCGCAAGTATTTTCATAACGATGTGAAACACATTTAAATCAACTTTGTGAAGTTCTGACAGATTTATTAGGGGGGAGCTCTTAAATCACCCCCACGTGCTCCTCCGAGGGCGAAGCTGATTGGTGGAGCTGAACGCGACGTGTAGGGGGACTGAGCGCGTGCGCAGACGGACGGCTCCCGCAAAGACTCACGGGAAGCCTGAGGGAAATCGAGGTGACTTCCAAGGGACTATTTTCTTGTACTACATTCTATGGTTTTTGGGGTTTTTTTTGTTTTGTTTTTAACCTTACGACTAAATGTACCTTTGCATTTCAGGTCTTTGTTACACGCTGGTCTGGCATCAGATTTAAGGCTGTGCTGAGTAAAAAATGAACAATAAAAAAATGGTGTCATATCATATTCTAATGAGTTAATTAGAACTGTTTTATTTTTCATTATCAAGCTTTTGGAGCAGAGAAGCACTTAATTCTACTCCTTATGGGATTTAGAAGGGAATTATTAATTGTCATCATTTTGATTGGTAGTTTATTTATTTCATAATCTACAATGGACACACTCTAAATGGTATTCTTGCGTGTTAAATGATTAAATAAACAGGGCAAATGTATTTCAATACTGTGAATATAGCTCAATTTAATCACTTGATTTTGCAGGACTGATGATGCAAGTGAAATATTTTTAATATACTGAATGTTTTGGAAATCCTATTTTTAGTTTAAAAACAACAACCTACTACCTTTTTTAAATTCTGTGTAGTCATTTGTGTTTCAAAAGTTTTACTTAGCTATTTTAATAAATTTTAAAATGTACATTTTTTAATGAACGTACAAAGTAAAAGTACCCTCATCATGATAAACTTTACACAAGGAAAGTAATAGGGTTTTCTTACCCAGTTATATATAAAAAAATATAAAAATAAATTGTAAAGATATAAAATAAAAGTAAACAGACTTGGCTGATAGAGTAATATTGGTGTGTAATTGTTTGTTGAATAATTAGACCTTGTGAATAGCTAAAATATATTATTAATAGTTTACCATTACTACAATTAATAAATCTACATGAATAAATCTACATCTTCGGATATATAAATATGCCATAGTTATTAACTGAATTATTTCAGTTCATCAGGTGTAAATGTATTTGTCATGTGTAGTGTGTGTGCAGCACTTGTGTGTGTGTATGTGTGTGTGTGAGTGTGTGAACAGGCTCGGGCTGCGGAGCTCCGCTCTCTAGAGAGCAAAACAACAGACTGGCCGCTTGCTGCCTTCAGACCCCGTCGCTGCTTGATTGACGTCCACGTTCAGCCAATCAAAGAACGAAGGCCGACCCCGGCTTCCTATTGGTTTGCCGGCTCCGGCTCCTCAGTCAGCCAATCAGAGAGCGCAAGTCGCCATAAAAACTTAATATAGCCGTCCTGGCAGACTCTGTGGCGCCCCGCAGCGGAGGCATATGGGAGCAATTTTGCATCAGGATAGTTCCCTGCAAATTGAGTTGTAATAATGAAAAATGCGTCGCTCTTTTCAGAGCTTTATTTCTTTTCCTTCTCAGTGTAGGTTTTGTTCTAATACTGATGGACTGTGCAGACCTCCTCTACATTATGTGTCCCACTGGTCTGCAGGAAACTGGCTGCTTTGTGTTGGTCCAGTTAGCAGTGTTTCCGCTTTCCTCCATCAGCAGTAATACATCTCCTATTGACAGTAATGTAGGGTTGCTATTTTTTATTACCACACTTAGTGATGTAAGGCAATCATTTCTATCTTTTAACACGTGAAGCAGTTGTTTTGCCCAAAAAGTACTGATGCAACATTGGCCACGAGAGGGCGCTACTTCCCAAGTTTTGTGACTCAGGCGGTTTGACCTTTACTCACTTCTCACAACTGGAACCTGAGGTCACTAATTAAAATGTTGCAGCTCCACAAGATATCAGTATGATCAGGAACATCTCATTCAGAATAAAAAATATATATCAAACTACATTCAAAATGCACAGGTTTTTAGAAAACCTCGGTTTCTCCTCCCTCCTTCCTTTTCTCTCACCATCTCTCAAGAGTCCAGAGGCTCCAGAGAGGGGCCAGCACTGGGGCGAGGTGCTGACAGTTTTTTTCCCCTTGCAGCATGAGAAGCAGTCATGGATCTGATGTCAGAGACTGCGATGGCTGCCTTGATAAAGTCGGTCTGGCTCGCCGAGATTGGCAGCCTTCTCCTCGGAAAAGAAAATAGAATCGGCCCTACATAAACAGAGGAAAACGGCCCCGGCCAAGCAGAAAAACAGCCCTGTATGATGTGACCTGGTAACACTTACTATATAGGCACACCACCATATGCAGTGTTATGTTAAAATGATGCTTATCTGTAACTTGTAGGAAGAAAGTCAGGGGACTGATATTCATTTCTGTGCATATCATGCGTGTGCAAGCATACAGGATGTATGTGTTTTCAGGCCTTTCGTGCCTCTGTGCCTTTTTCTGTGCTTGAAGGAAAACTCCCTCTGCCCGCTCTGTTCCTGTAGCTATTGTGTCTGCTTCACTAATGGACTCCTCTCACCCTGTCTCCTTTCCTCCCTCTGTCTTTTTCTCCCATATCATATCCATGTATTCCCCCGGGAGCTGATTAAAAGGCTTTCTAGCTGGGGTGAGGGGAGAAAAGAGGAGAGAGATGAGGAGAGGAGTGGGGGTTGGCAGTGGAGAAGAGTGGTCCTTATTACCCCATATGTCTGGACAGGAGAGGGTGGAGTGGAGGTCCTTTTCCAGTTAATCAATAGAGATACCGTCCTTCTACGCTCACTGTGTCTCTCTGTTTCTCTCTCCTTCTCCCTGTCTCCTCTTCCCTGCACCCTCAGACTCCCCCATTAGAGATAATGTGTCTGCTATTGACACTGCAAGGTCTGGGATCTATGACAGAAATACAGTTGTGCTCTGTGAGGCCGACTTCCTCATCCAAACTCTGTGGTCAACCAAATGACCTGACTCATCGACTTGCTGTTTAACCAAGTTGATTGTGTCTTAGATCCTTTCATTGGTGCCCATTCACTGTGAAATTTACCACCAGTACGATTCATTAAAAAAAATAATTCCACTTCTTCCTCCTCAATGTCTTTGGTAAAATAAATTTAAAGACATTTATAGTGCTAAAAATTGCTGCAATGTGTAATTCATATTCCTCTCAGAAGAAAATGAATGAAAAGGCATTACAATTTATTACATCGCAACTTTTTTTTTTAGAAAGGTTTGCACAATATACTAGTGTTTCATGGGCAATTGATGTTCATAAAACCTCTTTATCCCATTAGACACTGATTTTCATGGCCACAATCTCACAATCTCCACATTCACATTGTCATTGTTGTTTCGGTTAAATATATTGATTTTAGGTCATTTACTTGGAAGTATGTCTTCCTATTGTGATGCACATGGGGTTAGGGTTAGTTTTCCCATTTCTGTTTTTTATTTTATGGATCTACAAAACACAAAGAACAGACACAGAAAAGTATTTGCAACATCACACACTAAATTCTTTAAAAAACAAACTTTAATTGGTTGAACCAAAACTACAACATCAGTTATGACATTGCAAGAGTGATTTACTCGAGGTGAAAAGTGCTTTTGGGGTGGTTTACTGACCTAGTAAAGTAGCAGTGTAACATTAGAAAGCGATCACATTATGGAGCATGTTATGTGCTTAGTGGTAACTCACTTTCCCCACTGACAGGCCACACTGATGGAAATTACAGTGGGAGTTCTGGTAGGTTACTGGATAAGAGGACACAAAACATCATTATCAAAGGCAAAATTGCAAGTGAAAATAATTCTTTGGAGAAACAATTAGCCTACTAGAGGAAACGGGTTAGATCAGACCATTGTTGACTAGAACGGGGGGATTGCTGTCTCCCCTTGCTGACTGTGGGTCGTGTGGGTGTCGCCCTGCAGGGTCGTGGGGCTTCAGATGCAGAGACTTCTGAGAGATGCCTGGGGTAGCTGTAGGGAGAACAACCTCTGACCTTTCTGACTCAGTAACCCCCGAGGTCACAGAGGGAGGGGCCGGAGCTATGGGGTATAGGCTGTAATTGATGTGGGGAAAGAGGGAGGCCTGCTGGGGCTGCTGGAAGCAAGGAGGGTGGGAGGGATGGAGGGGAAACCTGAGGCCCTAGAGAGGCAGGAGTAGGAGAGCTGATGAGGGCTCTGGCCTGTGTCCGCAGATCTATAGTGCCGGTCTGGATCCCATGGGTGGTAGAGCGGTTGAAATGACGGTAGATCAGAACCTCGACTGTCCAAACCACAGACAAGTATTATTAGTTGGAGTGACTGCTTAACTAATCAAGAATGAAAATCAAAATCTTTTCTGATTCAAAAATAATATATCCCTCTTTTATATGCAACAGCTTGAATTTCTCTGCAGGCTTATGCAATTAAAAATCTTTCAACTCCAAAATGGCATGTTTGAGATATTTCAGAAACTTTTGGGCATTATATCAAGTATTTCAGAATAAAAATCTTTGAACAGACTAAATAACCCGAGGGGTTTCCACTTTTCCACATTCTCCGGTAATCACCAATGTACAGCTGTACTCTTTAAAGTCCTCTTTCCCGGACTGTGAACCATGAGCCAAACAAGTATTTGCTGTTATGATAACGCAGAGTAATCCATATACAGACATGCAGCTCAATCTGTCTTTCCTTTTGAGGTAGATGTTAAAGAACTGAACTCTTTCCTAGTTGCTGGCAGAAAGTCACAGTTTCTCCTTCTTCAGTCGAAGGTCGAAGGGCACACTGAATTGCTAGGGTCTGGGAAGGAGGGGTGGATAGGGAGGCAATGGCTGACAGATGTTTGCAGAGGCCTGACTGCATTTCTGTGACCATGAGAAGGAAGAACGATTTTACCACCACTGCCAAAAATGCCGGTCCACTCTCCACAGCAAGGGACATGTGGTGAATGCTTGTCTTTGCTATGGCAAAAACACAGGTCTCCCCTGTCGGCCTCTTTGGCCCCTACCATATCCAGATGGCCTGGATGTATGTCACCAGGGGCCCAGGCCCAGTGAGTCCTGTGTGGGCCCCCTATACTGTCTAGCTCATCGATTTCTACCCGCCACAGTGTGGACTGCTTCCCTGACTGCCTCTCTTTCACAGCCATGGGATTCCTCAGTGCTCCGCGTTCAAGCAGGCTGCTCTCGAGTTACCAGCAACCCAGTGCAGATCGTGTCAAAGCTGTTATTTTAGAGAACTGGGTGAGGAGAGGGAAAATGTGTACGGTGTTTGTGAGGGAGAGAGATTCAGAGTTTCCTGTCCACATCATAGCACTCCTGAGGATTCCAGTCTTGTCACGGCTGCGAACATAAACATGTCCTCCCAAAGCCATAAACACATGGTCCAAAGAAATAGTTTGGAGAGGTGTATTGCTGCTGTGCAAATTCTCCTGCTGTGGGATCAATAAAAGATTATCTTATTGGTAAAGATCAGTGTGGCTAATCCAGTCTATGCTTTGGATTTCTGGTCATTCTTGAAAATTGTGAAACAATTCCCACACACCTCTGGGAATTGAAATTTTACAATGCCCATTTGGGCCATATTTCAACTTTTTATCCCATAATTCTTTGTCTCTAATGGCATTTTCCTACTTTGACTGTTTGGAATTTCAAAGGAGAGGTTTGAAATACAGGGAGTTAAATTTTAGTGTTGGTAAATTCACATAACCTTAAATCAACTAGGATTTGCTCAGAGATTACGTATCGGGATTTAGCAAGCACGCATATTAATGATGATGACCCCTGATTTGCCATGCTTGACTGGGAGAAAACAGATGGTGTTATGAGGGAAAAACAATTTGGCTCGCAGAGCTTGTTTCCTACTCCAGGACCACTGGTTCGTTAGGCCACTGAGACAGTATAGTTAGCATGTTTTCCAATCCCTGTATTTCAGGGTGGAAAAATAGAAAAACAAACAAGCAAACAAAACCTCATTGGAAAATATAACTACTCAGCCAGCCAGATCTGCTTAATACCAGGCTTTCATTGCTATTTTGTGTCGTGCATTCAAAATTGATTCAATTTCTTCTTCCAGAGATGGTAAAACAGGACCCCACAGTATGTGCTGTAAAATGAAATGAAGTGGAAAGAGCTTTCCACTTTCATAGAAAGTGGTGAAACCTATGATGAAAATGAAACAAAATTATAATATACATCTGGAGATGATTTAAATGCATAAAGATAGGGATAGATGTTTAGCAAGTAGGCAAAAGTAGTTTGTCCTGCCTGTGCTGCTACACTATTGTCCTTACAAACCAATTTAAAAGGGAAATACATCTAATGGATAGAGACAAAACTTCAAAGGTGCATCATCTGCAGTGGTTACATGATAGGCTGCAAAAGCACACCCCTCCTCTCTTGTTTAAAGCAATTGATCCCCATAGCTAATACCCATGATGGAGCACTCCCTGTGTCTCTTCGGCCGCTGTGAGTGACACCATTGTTGGAGGGGTAGGAGGAGTGCGTGTGTACTGGGGACACGGTGCTGGTTTCACAGGACTGTGACTGTTGGAGTGTAACGCTGATGAAGACTTCATCCAATCTGCTGTGTTCATGAAGGGAGAGCACAGAGGTTAACCCCATACTGTCCTTGGACCTCTCGACCCCACAGCGCCATCTCTCTTCTACCCTCTATTTTTTCTTCTCCCTCAACTCCCTCAGTTGTACAATTTGTGTATGCGCATGCCTCACACACAACCCTGCCTGGCCTTAAAAATGTATCACTGTCACTTTAAGCACAGTTTTAGTGTCCATTAATTATCTAATTGCTGCATTACAAGGTTTTTCTCCCCGCTAAAGATAGAATTATTGTGTTACACACATACACTGTTTTCATGAGTGCAAACATGTGCACATGCAAACACAGAGCACCATCCATCCTCTCGCCTTGCCCATGCATTAACACCATTTAGCATATACGCACTACATCGAGTGTATTTCAGCATGTCTTTGTTTGTAAATGGTAATGGAGGAGCTCCTAAAGGGAGATGGAGGGGGAATAAATGGAGGATTTTCAGCTTGTTAAACGGGGCATTAGAGGGCTTGTGACTGGGAGTTGTAGGCAATAAAACCCAACGGTTCGGCTGCACTCATGTTTTAGTGCATTGGCTCATGGGCTGACAGCTTTGCTGTTTGGGTGTCGTTTTGGGCCATGCCTTGGGGCATGCTTTACGCTGCTCATTTGGCACAGGGGCACTTTCAGGACCCACCGGAGGCAGATTTAGGGAGAAACCGAGGCCCACATGGAGACTCTCTCCCCTGCACCAATCTGAATGATATAAAACAGCGAGCGAAGGAGGAATGTAAAGCATATATCTCGCTCTTGCCGTTCTTTTCTGCCGCGGAGACTGTGTGTCTCAGTTTGTCTTGTGTTTTTTATTTATCTCTGTGTTGTCACAGGTTTTTTGGCTTCCCAGCCAGATGTAAAGCTAATTGGGTTACTGCTAGATATGATTTGCTATCAAGGTTTCTGAGAAACAGGCAGACATGTGTTTGAAATCTGCACATCTGAGTTCTGTGCAGATGTGGAGGCATACATGTGAGCCTTCATGCATGTACACACACACATTTATTTTTCTCCATGAGGCCTGGAGGTAATTTTAGGGGCGCTTAAATGATCTAGGCTGCCATAATGATGTCCGCATGCTGACATATTTTCATATTTTCAATGAAGTATTCCTCTTGTCTGTTCTCCATATAGCTCCAAGCCATCTGGAATAACAACATCACTTTAAGCTGAAGAACCAGCGAGGAAAAACAGATGAGGGAAAGGGAAAAAGGAACACAGAAAACTGTATAAAAGGCTCACTGCTGTCTGCTTGTATCTGCGGTGAAACATTCCCACTCAGCAGTTCTTACGAGAAATCGCTGGTTTTGTCCATGCTGTATATCATTTTTATTACTGCAAAGGTCAGTGCTATAAGAGTACAGATTTACAGTCATCAGCTTGATCTCATTCAGCTGATACATCAAGGCATTAAATTCAGAGATAATATCAGTAATAGCAGCATATGAGTAGCAGGATGTTCTTTTGTGAGCAGAAACCTTGTGTGATCCGAATGAGACGTAACTGTGAGAAACAGTGTCCGGGTAACCATTCTGAACCCTCTGAGCATCCATGCAAGGCATTCAAAGAATCTGTGGACTGTCATGGTGTATGAACAGCCTTCTGGCTGCTTTCGCCAATGGACAAAACTGTCAGCAGGCAACACATCACAGACAGAGCTGAGGACATTCAGCAGAGCAGCCTGTCCCCTACAAAGGATGCCTGCGTGCTTGTGTTTGATTGGTGTAAAATCAAGATCAGCGAGGTTACACAAAGACAATAAACATTTTTCCTTTCATGCTACCGGTGTAAATAAATAGTTAGATGAACTCTGATCCACAATCAGTAACGAATAAAAGACTAAACCCCCTACTCACATCTACTTTCATCTTTATGTAACTTTATTAGAATTTATGCCAAAGATCAGTCAGCCTAATGAAATTTAGAGGAAGAAAAATAAAAAGACAAATGAGCTGAGTGCACTACCTGTTTGCAGGGCCCAGGCATGTTTAACTTTTATCTTTTAATCATTGTTGCTTAATGGTTTCATTTTCTTCTGCAACCTTTAAAAAGTTGCCTTCTGACCTCAATACAGACAATCAGAGACAAGCCAGAGAGACGGAGAGTAATCAGACCTCAGAAGACACAAGTGAAGAGAGACATGGATTTCCTCTCTGAGATGATACAGTCATCCGTCATAATAGCTGTCACAGTGATATGGTTCAACAGTTCCCATTTCCCCATCTGCGGTGTGTGTTTGTGTGTGTGGTGTGTGCCTGCATGAACACCCATGTGAACCTGTGTGTATGTACACAAACCTGATCTTAGATCGCATATACAGTAATAAAAACACTGGTACTTTCATTTCAGTGGTGGAGGAAGTGCATTAATCACATTCTCTGATGAAGTAAAACTAATACAACAATAATAGATAGACAAACCCTGCATTCAAATCTTACCTATGTAAAAATACTAAGAAATAATATATATTATTAAAATCTGTAAAATATTAAAAGCTAAAATAGTCCTCCATCCATCCATCCATCCATTTTCTATACCTGCTTATTCCTGGCATGCAGGGGTGCTGGAGCCTATCCCAGCTGCTAAAACAGTCCTGGTACTGTTATTTTATTAACTATCTAATTTATTGGAATTACACATATTACTACTGCAATAGCACTTGAGAAATACTTTATTGCTACAGATGGCTGAGGAAGAGATGATTTTATGTAAGTATCTTACAACAACATATAATATATCTTATGAAATTATGTTTTTTATGCCATACATTTTGTGTAGTAATATAACTATATAAGGTAGAAAGTAGCAAAAAATGTAAATAAGTTGAAATTAAGTACAGTATTTAAGCAAATGTGCTTAGTTACTTTCAACCACAACATATCATATTGTCATTATCAGAAGTCTGGAATATTTACTGTGTATACTTAATTAGAGATAAAATTAAGATGATCATAACATCATGACAAAAAACTCTTTACCAGTAACTGAAATAACTTTTCATGTGATAACATAATGCAAACGTCTTGTTTTTATAATATAATATACACATTAACCACCATTCCCAACAACCATAGAGTGGTGGACATAAATTCAACGTGTGCACTTCCCAATCAGAACCTGATTCCTCCCACGCGATACAAGTACACAACAGAGGCTCACGTCTCACTGGTTTAAATGCGTCGACGTTCTGACCAAAACGCTGCATTGTGCTGCGTGAGCCAACAGAGACAGACAGAGTAAATCACACACACAAGAGCCAGAAGTGTTTCTTAGCTGACAGTCACTTCATCATTATTCACAAGACGGGCCTTTGTCTCCTTTGTTTTAGTGACCATGTTAAATTAGCTCAAAACAGATGGGTGCTGTCTCGTTGCCAAGCCTTCTCTATGAGAGCAATGTGTGTGTCTCGTGCGTGTGTGTAGGTAAGCGAGACCGGGTTTATTCATGTACTGAGCTCCTCCTACGTTACTGTGTGTGGCTAATTACAGCCAAGATGTATGCACGAATCTGTCTTTCGTCTTTGGCTGTCTAACTGTCCAGCTGTCGTATGTCCAGATGCATGTGTGTGAGAGTGTGTTTGCTTGTGTGCTCTGGTGTGCAGATGTCCCGGGGTTGTTGTCCTGCCAGTAACAAGGGCTTTTGGGGAGCAAAGTGAAGGGGAGGACAGCCAGGCCACGAGGTGCAGTCCACAGGGGGTCAAACTGTGTGTCCCAATGTACACGTGTGTGTTGTCAGGCAGCAAAAGGTGTTGACGCTATGTTATACCCGCAGTCTTTTAAAACTGAACATGTATGCGCTTATGTTCTTTGTCTCCTTCACAGTTTGTGTATGCGTGTTCCAAACCTGATCTTGGATGATGTCATATGCAGCTGCTGCGTGGCTGACAGACAGTTTCCGCACCACAACATGGGGCCCTATGGTCCGCCTGTCACGCTGATAGACAGGTGAATGACACCAATGAGAGCCAGCCGTCCCTCCCCCTAGGAGCCAGGCACTGAGTGACAGCCAGTAAGCAGCCAGAAAGAGTGTCCCTGAACCTGAAAGTAATCTTTTTAACTCTCGCTCTTTCTCTTTTTCTGCGCCCGCTCCTCGCTCTTTCTCCTTCTTCTTGGCCTCTCCTTCCTCTTCCTCTCTTTGGCTCTCTCTCGTCTCCTCAGCCTCCTTTCAAAAAATGCGCTCTCTTTCTTTCTGTCACTGTGGGTATTTTTCTCTTCCACTGAAGGCCTCTGTCTTTTTTCACTGTCTCTCCTCCTCCCCTCTCTTTCTCCCTTTCACTCTGTCTGTCACCGCACTGTGCTGTTTTCTATCACTGTGTCACTGAATCTTAAGGAGCAGCTTGACTGGCCCTCCGCTCTGTCTCTCAGTCAAAATGCACCATGAAGCTGGGATGAAAAATGCTTTAAACCAAGTCGAAAAAGGCACAAGGTAGTGTGAGAAGGACTTCTGGTTGTGTGTGACCGTGTGCGTTTGAGAGAGATGAGGGGTTGTAGTACTCATTATTCTTTTCCCTCTGTGCCCTCTTCCCTCCCAACCTCACCAAATACACTCTTGCGTCTACGCTCTCCTAAAACTTTTTTTTTTTTTTTGCCCAACATAAAGCTGTTCCACCCAAACACTGAGGTTTCTTGGCAAAGGTTGTTGGGTGAGATTTTACGGGGAGTATCACATTTTGGAAACATCACACGGGTGGGTTACTTTGATGCGCTGTTGGCTTTAGGGAATCCTCCAGTGTGTATCTCCACCCTTACGCCATGCACCTCCACCACCCCTCATGCCCCTCTCTCCCGTCAGCCTCTCAGTGAGCCCACCCAAGTGCCTTTCAGCCTGGCACTTTGCCCGAGGCCCACACACCCATCTGACCCCGTAGCCACAGGCCTATTGCCCAGGCCTTTGCACCCGCTGACCCCTCACCCCCTGACCCACTGTCCCACGCTCCCTCTGCCTCTCTCGTCACCTCAGCCAACCACTACCACCCACACCAGCCCTCCACCCCTAAAACTTACAGAAAAACCTTTTAAATATTTGTTTTGTACATGTGCAGTGCATATATTTGAGCGTTTACTTGGTATTTTGGGGTCTACATGTATGTGAGTGTATGTTTTAGTGGGGAAGGGGTTTCCAGCAGTGTTTAATGAGGCTTGGTAGGGTGTCTGGAAATGGATGAAAATTTGTCCCCCCCTTCTCCGCCTGCCTGTCTCTCCAGCTTCTCTCTCCTCTTTGCCAACTCTTCTTTAACTCTGCCTCCCAACCTCTTTATCTCAATATGTTTCTGTCTCATTTGTCCATCACGTCCTTTCAATCCATCTTCATCTGCGTGGCGTCTCACTCGCTCAGTCAGTCAATCTCTCTGCCTCGCAAGTGTTGATGATGTGTCTCTCGGTAAGTCTCTCGCTGTCTGTTTCTGTCTTCTTCTTTGTTGTGTTGCTCTGTGTGCCTTCCCTTTGCCTTCTGAGAAACTCTTAAGGGTCTTTGTTACAAGCTGCAGTCACTTCCATGGTGACCAGCACTGACTGACAGCTCTTACAGAGGTCTCTTCATTGCAGGGGCCAGGGAAGGCATGAAGGAATGTGTGTGTGTGTGTGTGTGTGTGTGTGTGTGTGTGTGTGTGTGTGTGTGTGTGTGTGTGTGTGTGTGTGTGCGTGT
>JAOXYL010000048.1:7814403-7832016 GCA_028564955.1 Terapon puta
CCTAAACGTTGTGCCACACATCAAGACATCCACCTAGAGCAACCCACCAGAAACCTCCAGCTTTTGCAACCACCTGCTGTTTCTGCTGTCACAGCTGCAAACTGAACCATCATCTAAAGTCTTTGACAGTTTCCTGCAGCCACCAGCACAAACTGCAGCTTAAATTTCCACCGCCTGAACCTCCACCTTAAGCCTTCGCTCTCAACAAGAAAATCACATCCATCACGTCCACTTTCACCTGAAAGCCCACATCCATCCTGTGAGTCCTGCACCAAATGCCTCCTTCTACAGATTCCTCTAACTCCAGTCTCTGCCAGAAACCAGCAACAACCAGCCTCATCTACCTGCAGATTGGACCACACAGAAATGAAGACTAAAAAAAAAAAAAAAAAGTAGGTTTTCACACCCAACTTGACAATTGCATTTTTTCTTTATAATGTAACCATGTCGCTAAATGTAAAAACCCTGCAGCAACATTTCTCACTCAGCTTTAAGTGATCTGACATGTCTTTTTCAGGCCATCAGTCTAACTTGGAGCCACCATCAGCCTCAAGTCGATGTCACAAACTACAACCAGTGGTCATCAAAAAAGGACAACTGGACTGTCACCATTTCTACCTGCATAGCTCCCGAAAAAACCCTAAAGAATCACAGAAAAAAAACAACATTCTGTTAAAAACTGTGTGTTTTAAAAGCTGTTTCCATGTTTCTCAATAAAATCCATCAGTATGTGCAGTTATCGGACCAGTCATCAATATCCAATATTTGTGATATTAATGATTTTTTTAAAAAAAACTTGAATGCTATTTTTTCTCAGACCCCCTTGTTTTATTGCCATATTGGATTTCTCTTGTTATGAGTTTGAATGCTAAAAATGTTTGAACATCCAAGGACTGGATTTCAAGTTTGATTTATGTTGATCATTTTACAACATTCATACGACAAACATAGAACAAGTGCATCCATATTTAGAATTCAGGCAACACTGTAATACATTAATTATTGTACTGTGCTGTGAAAATGTATTTTTATCAATAATAGGTAAAACTAGTGTGAACTTAAAAATATTAATTATGAGCATTTCAAGTAAGAATTTCAGTTCTAGAAACAAACCAGCCCCGGGTCATGAGAACACATTTTTCTAGCTTTATTTCTTTATGAAGTCAGAAAGTTGGTTCACTTGCAAACTGTTCGTTAGTTGTGGAACCATTTCAGTACTTATACAATGCATCTGTTAAAATTATCTTTTTTTTTTTAATCTAAAAGGGAAATTCTAACAGAAGGCTGCTCTGTATGTTTGCCTACATGTCTTAAATTAGTCACATGGTCCTCTCTCTGATTAAGATTACAACATTGCAATTCATGTTTAATGAAGGGAGGTATCCACTTTAATTTCCCCCAGACACACCTCACTTGTGTTACTGATCAGCTAAAACCATGCTCCATTGTTCCAGTTGTGGAAGTGACCGATTTCAGATTAGACAAAATAATATCTAGCAATCTAACCTGGAAGTGTTTTATGAACAAAGAACTAATACATGTGTGAATTTATTTCCTTAAACAACATACATTTCCCATAGACTCACATCCAAGATGCACTAATGCAACAAGAACATTTGAGACACATCTGAGGATAAACTCACCAAAACTAACTATTTTTATTTCTTAAAGATAGAACTTTTTCCTTTTTAGAAAACGTTATTTTTTAGAAGGATGTAAACTCAAAAGCTCAAAATGATAATTTGAGGAATACACACATGGTGTAATGAATATAAATATGGAGGAATGTCTGCTCTACATCTCTAAAACGCTGAAAGCCTACCATCAAGAAGGGGGCGCTACTGAGACAAATTGAATGCAGAACAGCTCTTCCAGCAGAAGAAGATTACATCAGCAGTTTCACATATCAAAGAAGAAGAAAGGAGCCCTGTCATGTAATTATGACATGACCAAGGTTATCCCGAAGATACTGGAGAGACACATGAACATCATTTGACAAAAACACAGCGTCTTTTTTGGTAAGAAAAGGAGCCCAGCGGCCAGTTGTTTGCTGTTGTGTTTTTTTTGTGTCTGTTACATAAACCGGCTTTGACTTGCTCGTAGCTTTAGCGGGTGAGCTAACTTTGATAGCATGAGGGATGAGGTCACTCCAAATTCCGTTTAAAATATTCACAATTATACAACAGGCAGCTTTGTGGTCCGTATGTGAGACTTTCGCCATAGTCTGACTCTTGTTCTCGTCAACCTTGTTCATCATTGCACAATACGGCGGGTGGTAGAGAGCATTATAGGTTACACTGAGCTCTTGAGGCACGTTTGCTGACATAATGAGGTGGCTTTTCCCTGTTATGAATGAGAAGAAGACTAGAAAATGTGAGAGTAGTTTGGTGCTCAGAAATAGCTTTACCGGCCAGGTGTAAGTAAAAGGAATCTGACTCTGGTCTTTCAGCACAGTTTCAGTACATGTACAGAATACAAAACAAAGCTAAGAGACAGACAGCTGCGTAAAAGGTTGGAAATCTGAATAAGATAGAGATAAAATAACAGCAGCTCAAAGGTAAAATTAAAAAGAGTAAGAAAAAGAAATAATTCATTAACGCAATTTACATAAATATAACATAACAAACCTAATATAACGTAAACTATGTACAGGTGTTGAATCTATTGCTGTGTATTTAAAAGTCATAGACAATCCAAAAACTAAAAACGAGGGGATTAATAAACTGGTAATAATGATACTGATGTGAGGCTAACTGCGAATAAACCCTCGTTCTCCAGGTCGTGATGAGTGTCCCCTGCCTGTTGTCCTCCGCTGCCCGAAGCCTCAGCCTGCCGTGCCCTGCCGCCGGGGTGCTCTGCCACCGACTGCTGGGCCCCAGCCCTCTCCCCAGGTGAGCCCCACGGTCCAGCTCTGTTCACTCAAAGTTATAAAGTCATAATGGTCAATGGTACAGGCTAATAGCAAGGTAACTATAACTTTATGACTGTGATGGAGATGAGGAGGTGTGGAGCAGTCCTGTGTTTCTGGCATTCCCTGAAGCTGCTCGATACATCCTCCTCGGTGTCTTTGCAATCTGTATGTTCGTTATCAAATTCTTTCACTGTGACGTTATTGTGGAGTTTTTTCTGTTAATTCTGTATAACATCTAATTCATGTATGTCTGTCTGCTGGAGGCAGAACCAACTTGGTTAAAAAAGTTGATCGAAAAAATATAAGGATGAAAGCAAGTCAGATTAAACATAAACAAACAATATTTTTAAAGTAGTATAAAAGATATATAAAATACGATAAAGACTGTGCAATATGACTGTTATTAAAAACAAATTCTCTCGCTTATCCTGAGCACTACATAGCCATACAAATAGTTTGTTTACTTATTTTAATGCAGTTTCACTTCAAGCACCACAAGCAAAAGGCTGTTTAACTTTGTTTTACTGCAGCAGAAGGGTCATTAGTCAACCTTTCAAGAGTGAAACCAGAACTATCTCGATGGCTTCACACAACTACGAGGTGTGAATGGAAATGTAGGCAAACTGGCCCTTTAAGCTTTGTTGCCATCTGCTGCCAATGAGGGCAAAGTCCACTTGCTGTTTTTTGAATATTCTCGTCACAATGCTGCTGCGTGGCTGCTCACTCTCTCACTGCAAAGCAGAATATTTGACATACAAGGCAAGTGACAAGACCTACCTCTTTTTTTTTCAATTAGGAGAAGAATGTCCTCCAAAAGGCAAACGGACCATTTAGAGAGAACAGCAAGCAACTACAGACAACACGTAAGTTGAGTTTTTGCTGAGTATAGTCACCTTGACTGCAACGTTACTTGGACCACTTTTTATATGTTTAGTTTGCTGACAGTCTATCCTTCAATTATTAACCCTCTCATCTGCTCTCTTCCTGTGTTTGTGTGTTTTTTATGTGCCTAATCGCCTGCTGAACACAGGCTCTGTATCCAGCTCAAGTATGTGGCATCATGACTGAGTCAGAAACGGTGAAGCGCTTGAGACTAGCCGTCCATCCAGACTTCAGCTTCAAAGCAGGACAGTGGTGAGTAGAGACTCCTTTTAACTTTTCACCAACTCATTAAGCCTTTAGTGTTTCTTGACTGCCATAACTCCATTGTCACAACATAATGTTACTGTAATCACTCTGGCATAGATGTGTTTTTATTCCACTCACTTGTGACCTTTTCTGTTGGGACAAATGAATAAGATCAGGTTTGTACCATTAAATAGAATGCACAGCTCAAATCAGCCATGGCACAAAACCCAACAAAAACATACATCATTTGCAGTGTCACGACCCGGCTCTGAAGCCACGACAAAGAAGAGGGAGATGTAGGTTAGAGGCAAAAGATTAACTTATCTATTTAACTCCAGCAAATACAAATCACTGACAGCATAGTTAACCAAGAGAATGGCATGTCATTGTCAGTAAGGTCACTGATGAACATGCATGTATGCGTGAGTGAAAAGGATGTTTATTGACTGAAAGCAGCATGCTAAGCAGAGCAGTGCCAGGTGAGAAATGAGAGCGTCGTGGCCAGTCAGGTGGGTTTTTGTAGCTGAGCACACCGGGCCCAGGTGTGCCCAACTAGCATGATGAAACTCCACCTTCCAGGTCCCTGCTGCACTATAAACAAAAACAAAACACCACGTGCATCTTACTTTAAATAGGCCAGGGGGCCGTCACAGCAGTCACAAAATGAGGGCTGACGGTGCGGTTTGAAAAAAATTTATATTAACCAGTGACTGAATAAAGTAACAGTGTTGTTACACAATGTAATTGCAAATTGCACTGTTGTAATATAATGAGTATACCTATAAACAGTCAGAGGCCCTTTCAGCCCCTGAATAAGATGCACACTTGATGCTGGATCACTTTCGTTTTTTTTCATGCAATAGACACTGTCCATCTCATTATCTCTCCTCCCTTCCTATGGAAATACTTTGTTTAACATCAGCAGTTGACAGGGGTGATGTTGAGCTGTTTGTGTCATACAGACATGACAGCAGTCATGAGCCATCAAGACAGAAAATCTGCTTGCATCACTGGCCAGCTAGTTGTGATTCTGAGCTGTAGATGTCAGAGAAAGCAAACCTGTGACAAAATTGCTGCAAAGCCACCACGGCTGGCTTGTTCATAAGACTATATATAAAATCCAAAGGATAAAATCTCACTTGATTCACAGAGAGCCGGGGTTACCATGGCAACCAAAGGTTTTCCTATCTATCCCATTCTTCTGACGTTGCATGAAGGCAACAGGAGTCTTTTTAAACTTGTCTCTGACCAGTAAGGCTCAAAGCAGACGTTGCCATAGTAACACTGTCATCATGAAATATAAATAGGCAGAACCTGTCAAAATATGTCTAGGTTACATCCTGAGTGTGCTTGGATTAACCTCCATCTACAGTCCCATTCATAATGCCTGTAGTGCTCATAGTAACCACAAGGTGGTGGTATTGTGTGTGATTTGTCCTGGTGGTTTTCTGTCCTCAACTTTGGCAGTAAACAGGAGGTATCACAGCAAACGCGTATTAAGCCAGGTCAAGATTATTGTTGATAAGAAGAAGACAGTTGTTGTCGAGGAATGTATCGTATCAAATAAAGGAAGGATCGAAGCCCGTGTCTTTCAGCTTTGTGTTAAATAAGGGTAAAACCAAATATTTGGGGAATCAATAGGTTTGTGTAGGTAACTGCTGTGTGCATGTTTGCACATGAGCAGATGAGTTGCATTTTTGTTTGCATCTTTGACTAGCTTCAGACACAGTGGTTTGTTTTTGACTACTGCAGAATATGTTTGAGCTTTCAACCCAACTTCTTATAATCAGAACAGTTAGTTACACACTTGTTCGATGAAGGCAGAGCTCTTGTTTTTTGGGCCTGTCTGCCAGTCAGTGTTGCCAATGTTAATTAGTGTACCCTGCACATGCGGTATATGTGCAGGAGCCCATACTGTAGGTGGGCGGTGGTGAGATATAAAACCGGCAGCCAGTTGCCCCGCGGTGACTGATAATGAATGTAAATAGATGGAAATCCTTGAGTTTCAGTGTTTCTGAGAAAAAGGACTGTTTAGTTGTGCATCTCCAGGTGGGAGAGGAGGTGGAGGGAGGAGGGAGGAGAGGAGGGAGAGAAGGAGGAGGAGGTGGGTGGAACATATGTGCGCGTCTTCACAGCAGATCCATATTTATGATGCCTTTGAGGGTTGTGGAGTCCGAGTCACTCTCTAGTGTAACAGTGGGTCATTGTGCTGGTGGAACATTAGCCCAACTGTTAAGCATTGCTGTTTTCCTTGGGGGTGGGGGGTGGGGGGCCGCCCGTCGACGGACATATGTGTCTGTGTTGGGTGTAAGACCGGGACGCCACGTTTTATTTAAACTCACTCGCAGGCAATTGTCCATCTGGTGTGGTTCAGTTCTACTTGTTTCTGGAACAGGCCACCTCCTCTCCCTGAGGTCAAAGGGCTCCACGCTACCTTCATTCACACTTTGACCCTCTGTTCAGCATGTTTTTACTCGTGAATTAACTATTGTTCGGGAAATGAATCAGATATGTTTTCAATCAGAATAGACTTTTGGGTTAAAACACAATTTAATTAAAGTAGTTCAAAGTTGACTGAATAACAAGCTACATGTAATGTAATACAGGTAACACAACACAGTGATGTTAGACCAACTCGTCTCAGCCTTTCTTTTGTCATGTTAAAACAGGGCCAGATTTTAACCATTAGAAATACAGTAGACTATCTGACTTCACAGGGTTTAGTCTAGCTACAGATATTAAAGAGCAAACATCCACTTAAATAATAAATCAGCTGACTGATTCAGTAATGAATGAATCAACTGTGCTTTGCGGTTTTGTGTGCACGCAGGGTGGATTTCTTCATCCCCGGGGTGGAGAAGGTGGGAGGTTTCTCCATGTGCTCCAGCCCAGGCTTGCTGCAGAAGGAGGGGGTTGTTGAACTCGCCGTCAAATATGCCAGACACCCCCCAGCACACTGGGTCCACACCATGGTGAGTGGGGCAGTCTGATGGATCATTTCTGCTCAAAGGGAACTGTAATGTTAAAAACCTGCAAAGACAGCTGTCTCAGAGAAATGGTTAAAGGTTTAGTTTATAATCCCCATCCTTTTTGCGACTTTCTTTTAAGTTCTTTTACCCCATATGACTCCTGATGTTTTTCAGTCATGTGCAGTTGTGATAGTTCAGCTAAAGACTCAAGAGAAGTTGGTGTTAAACTATGTCGTGCAATATTCTGAAAAAAGCTTTTATTCCCAGCAAGCCTAAACAGACAAGAAAGGTTGCATGAATACATAAATGATAGAAGAAGTATAGAAAGATTTAGAGTGAAGTTCGTGCAGCCTATGCTCTTTTCATCACATGTTTATTTATTCTAATCTGTCAACAAAAAAATGCTCTTTGTGCATAACATTGCATTTTGTCTACAAAGACATGCTCTGAAAAGTAGCTTATTTTAATCCAGTGTGTTTAAGTAGTTGCATGAATATGAACAATGTTTCCTCCCTGCGCACCTTTCTCTTCCATTTCTGTACTCTGGGTGTTTGTTTGCTGCTCTGTGTTTGATGATGGGCCTTAATAAATAGCTTTGAGCTACCACGTCGCGTGTAAATAAGTATCAGAAAGCGCTGTGATGTGCTCGAGCGTTCAGAGACTTACAGCTCTCTGCTCCGGGTTCGTTTGATGATCCATTTGTTTGATACTTCACTGCGACTCCTCTGTGCGAGCAGGAATAGTGTAGAGACCGTGTTAGCAGATTAAGAGCGCGAGCATTGTGTGCGTGCGCTCGCTCGCATGCGTACGAAAGCAGACAGAGGCATAGTCGCTGCTCCTTTTGACTTCAAAAGATCTTCTCTGCGCAACTTGTGAAATCGCTCTCACCCATACCGTAGCGCAGGCTTGGTGTGTCAGTGTGTGTGCGCGTGCATGCTGATCAAAAAACGTCTTTTTTACTGTTTCCTGAGGCTTCCATGTAGCTAAAGCGACGCTGTATTTTTCTGGGAATTTATGTATCTCTAAAGGTGTTCAGATGTTTAGTTTGTTGGGAGCTCAGGTGTCTTGCGTACCCAGCTGCAAACAATCTGTTGAGGTCTCCTTGTACATTTCTGAGTGTCTGTCTGTCTTATTTTTTCATTCCTCTCATCTCCCTCCTTCCTTAGTGTACGGTAGGTTCCCGTGTAGCCATGCGTGTCGGCGGGGACTTCTTCTTTGACCCGTCTCCCTCAGACCCCTCTGTGGATTTGCTGCTGGTGGCTGGCGGTGTCGGGATCAACCCCTTGTACTCGATCCTGTTGCACACCAGGGACCTGCTGCATCTCAACCATGCCTCTGGTGGGCAGGACTACAACATCGGCTCCGCGCACCTCTGCTACAGCGCCAAGAACACCCAGGAACTGCTCTTTAAAGTGCGTTCTTTTGTTGTTTTTGAGGATTTTTTAGGAAACCTGCTGATTTTTAAGTTGGAATATCGCCACAAGCCTTGCAACAGTCCATGCACTGCAATATGGGGGCAGGTGTGTTTACAAATGTATTATTATCTGCCCTCTGTGTTCCCAGAGCTCCATCATCGAGGCGTGTCGGGAGTTTCCTGACAAGTTCTCCTGTGACTTCCACGTCACGCAACAGAGCGCAGATGTCGACCCACACCTCCAGCCATTTCTCAACCGTAAGTAATGCCCCTACACACACAAACACACTCTTTTCTTTGTTTAGCAGCGATGATTTAGTGACTGTCACATTCTACCACAGTCTGCCTGTGTTGATTTATCTCTCTCATCATGTAGAACAGGCTCTATCAAAGCTCCACATGGGAGACTCTGAGGGAATCTAAGTCTTGATTAATTGATTGACTTTCCTTGTGTCTCGCCAGACGGGAGAATCACAGAGGAGGAGCTGCGGGCTCATGTGGACCCACAGAGGACTTTGTGTTACCTGTGCGGGCCCCCACCCATGATTGAGGCGATTTCAAAAACCCTCATGGACCTTGGCCTCACGAAAGACAGAATCCTCTTCGAGAAGTGGTGGTAGAACCTGTGAAGATTCAGAAACCTCACGGGGATGTCCTCCTGGCTTGTGATATTTTTTGCAGTCTTCATGGGGAGGATGTGTGAGGTGTGGCGAGAAGGGGAAAACAACTGTATTCCAGAAATATTCCAGTGATACGCACACAAATGCTTCAGGACATTGATCCTCCGATGCTTTCTGCTACAACCCGTGCCTGATCTGTGATAGAACACTGAGACCGCCCACTCTTCAGCTAGCAGCTGACTCACAGAGACAATAGAGATGACTTTTATTTCTTTTAATCTAAGAAAGACCGACTTTATCAAGATGTTTTTCAGCTCACTGCCTTGCTGAGTACTGCAATAAATCTGCAACTCCAGTGTTTCCTTTTACGTGTATGACACTGTCACACCTCTTCAAAGCTGACCTCATGTCCGACCTATTTTTTGCTTTGGTTCCATTTTAACAGATTTATAAGTGATGCCTAGGTTTTCCCATATTTTTCACCTCTCTGTTACAATAATTTCCTTGCATGCCATAAAGCAGTAATTTGTCTTGTGGTGATATACATTTGCTTCCTTTCTAAGAGTCAGAATAGAAGATTAATACCACTTTGTGACCTGTTTACTAAATAGGAGCAGTGTCTCTTGCACATGTACAAGAAATAGTCCAGCAGACAACAAAAATGCAACTGGGTGTTTTATTTTTACATTTTGGTATTTTTACTGTAATTAAACGTATTTAATGGTGAGCGCTAAGCCGACAAACTTTGACTAGACTCGCTGTTTTACCCACTTTCCATCCTTTAGGCCAAGGTAAGCTTAATGGCTGGCAGCTTCATATTTAACAGACAGTCTCATCTAACTTTTAGCAAGAATGTGAAATATATACCTTGTGACTGAGACTTATTTATTTGCAGAACTGCCTAAACTGTTGAGTTGTTTGGCTTGATTAACTAAGTTATATTGGAGTTATTGTTTATAACATTTTACTCACATGCAGTCTTCACACTGAGTATATTTTTAGAGTCAAATCTAACAATCTCCCACATATTGGCCAGTGTCCCCGCATGTTTTACTCACTTGCACGCTGTTATACGCATATACGCTTTAACTCAATCACTCGCATCCACATACCCATAAAATGTTTCTCATTCTGGGGTGGAGTGAATATCCCATGGTGCACTGTAATGGAACCTCCAGGTGGTCCCTGATTGGCTTGGATCACTGAACATCCCTCGGAGATGGTTGCGAGCTCCTCGTTGTCGTCTCTCAGTGGGGGGTTGTGCTGTTTAGACTCATTTTCGAGTTGTTTCTGCGTTTCTTCCTCAAATGAGGAAAACTGTTTTTGCTGGTAAGGTGAGATTTAAAGGAAATAAAGGAAATTGAGTCAATCTGTTTTCAAACACTTTATTGACTTCTGCTTTTATATAAAGACTTACATGTCACACAACTTACACACAACACAGGTGGTCCAGGAAATAAGGTAATAAATAGCTGATTTCTAATTTACACACTTTCTGAAGAGGGGAAATGTCAGTTCTCTGAAATTACAAAAAGGACATTTTACTTTCCTCTTGTATCAAACAAAGTTTGTTTGATTTGGCCAAGTTTTGGACATACCTCTCAGAGTTCTTCCACATCATCACAGGGGAGGTAAACGGACATAATGTGTGATTCGCCCAGCACTGATAAAATATATTTAAAAAAATTAAAAGCAACATGTCTTTCAGTAAGCAAATCCCAGTCACTCTAATGATCCCAAATAAAAAAGGTGGATAACTCAAAACCTGGAGAGATAAAGCCAAAAATACAGAGGTTCCAAAAGAGTTAGGTGACAGAATATGTTTTTTTTTTTATTTATTTACATGAACTGACTCTTTTATGTTTAGGCCTAATAAAAAGTGCTAATCTAGTATCTCAATGCAGTGTAGAGCCTGGCCAATTCTAAAAAAATGAAAAAATCATTACTGTAGAGTTAATAAGGACCCCTCTAATTTGGTTGTTGTGACCAAGATACTGTGTGTATTGAGTAAAATATTTTGGAATTTAAAAATAAACACTGGTGAAGAAACCACAAACTGTGATGAAGACAAAGTTTGTAACTGCCCTCAAGAATCTTTTTTTAAGCCAACACCAATATACTTCACAAGTCTAAGCTAAAATTGGCCACTGGAGATGTATCAGTCAGGCTCTAATGCACTGTACTATGTACCTTTGTTTATTTTTTTTTCCCCTTTTGTTTCTATCTTAAATTATATACTTTACATACAAAAATACAGCGAGCCCAGTGAAATTAGTACTCCCTTTTTAACAGTCCTATCACAAGAAAGTAGTAAAATACAACAGCGGGCAAGAAAATAATACTTAAGGCTTGGACCGGAGACTTGCTCTAGGTTGTACTCTATTGCCTTGCACAGTTTCATTTCATTTCGTACAGAAGGACACATCAAATAGTAACACTGACCCAAAGCAGAAAACTGCACAACACTTTCCCATTTATGGGAGCTACAACCTCAAAGACTCAACAGTGTTAACGCCCTGAACAAAGTCGACTGAAGCCAAAGGAACAGTACATGATGACTAGTAACAGTATAACCAACTACATCTGGTTTGTCCACAGAGGAGCGAAAATTCCAGATCAACAAAAGCTCATTTTTAAAGGGCTTTTTTTTTTTGACAGACTAAAACAGGTCACAGCTCCCAGTGTGTCAACAGACACCGGAAAACAGCTGCTGTTTGATCCGCTCTTCCATCTTCACCTCATCTTTGACCCCCCCGTCATTTCTCTGACACACATCTGTCCATCTCACCGACTTCTCCTGCCTGGCCAGTAGGATCTCATCAACGTTGGTTTCCTCTTCTTGCTCTTCGACGGACACTCTGCTCCCAGGTAGGAACAAGAGGCCCTTTTGATGCTGCGCTTCCTCCTCGCTCTCCTCTCCGCCCTTCCGAAGGCTCGCTCCGTCACTCCCTCCGCTCTCCCTGCTCTTCCTCCCGTCTGCCTCTCCTTCCTCCTCTTTTGAGTTTCTTCTCAACCTGTCCATCTCTGTCTCCATCACAGGGGATCTGTTTTCTCTCTCCTCTTGCGCGTCTCCAGTAGATTTTTTCTTCGCCTTGCTGCGACCCCTGAGGTTCAGCATCTGAAACCAAATAAATGTGTTTGAGGCAGTTTTGCACTTTGTGCCGTGCCTTTTTCTTTCCATCTCTCCCGACACCTGACAAACCACAACAAAGCCTCCTTCATTGACGCCTCTTTCCTGTACAGTTTGAGGTCGACTATGTGCTTATTATTAGACTTTTCCTGAGCTGGTTTGTACTTGCTGTACATCCCATATTTAGTAACATGACTTTTTAATGGCACCGTCTGTGACATAAAGTCACGTATCCTAAAGGCACAACAGTAATAAGTGACAGATTTGCTGCGGAGATGGAAGACAAAGGGGAGCAAACCTTGAAGTCTTTTCTCTTGCGCTGCAAAACGGGTCTCTGAAGGAAAAGGATTTGCTTGGTCGACAAACTCCCGTCACTGCAGAGAGAAAAGAGCAGCACTTTCAACGCTGTTACCTGTTATGTTATAATCTGAGGATCTCGCATATCTTTACATGTATTGAAATCCAGTTTCTGTTAGCTGCGATTCGCAAAGTGACAGGTTACAAGACAACAGCACATCAGCGACTGTGTTTTTGTTCGCGGCGCAGACAGATTTCAAAGGCGGTTTCATGTCGGGATGAGCATATGATCATGATTTGTCAGATTTCGAACCATCTGTCCTGTGTATCTAAGCCTCGCTGTCAGCCTTAATCCCAAAAAGAATGAGACAGGCAACGCAATTAGTCCTTGCTGATTTTAGGTTATTAAAAGTGATCAAATGTAGTAAAAAAGCAGACGACAGGCTTAGTAGGCATGTGAGTTTATGTGGTATCTTGGTGGGAGACTATACCTGTTGGTCTTTACAATTGGTGTGGGTAACACACACATCAGCCTCCATCCATATGGAGCCAGAGACTGGAGCAAGGGGATGTAGTCTGTCTTTACCACAACACCCTGGACAGGAAAGAGAGACGGAAAACCACTCAGACATATACAGTGCAAACACACACGGAGTTAAAGTGCACAAACACACTACAGTGCGCGTGCAGGTGAGCAAATCCAAGCTCAGCCATGAGCGCACACGCTGCTTTCCTTCATCTCCAGTCTTATGTAATGTTTGACAGAAAACAGCGTGAGCCTTCAGGCACAAAGGATTTCTCAAAGTGCGCATCTTCGCTGGGGTATTAAAAACTCAAAGACCCACATCAACAACGGTCCACTGCTCAACCACGATGGCGTCGTAGGAGGTGTTTGTCGTCTCCTCTGCAGAGCTCTGGAAGATGAACACACTATCCACGGATGAAACCCCATTATCTGGAGAAAACAGGACAAATTAGAGACAGTGTCAGATAAATAGAAGAGGGTGTGTGTAATTCAGACAGGAGTTACAAGCTCATCTCTACTCCAATTTCTTACTATTGATCCCCCGCTCCCGTTGGCTTAAGCCTACTTATTCCTCGGTTGACTGAACAGTGACTTACGGTGTAAGCCGTGGACTTACGGCACATAACTCCATGCGTGTCATCCATTACCCTGCAGTGGAGCACAGATCTACAGCCAGAGCAGCTTTTTCCTCCAGTCAGAAACTAGTGCAAAACCAGTGCAAATTCTTAAAGCCAGGGGGGAAACTGAAACATTTACTTTAAGGCCACAATAATCAATATGCTTAAAACTAGATCACTGAATTACTATGTTAAATGTTAATGCTGTCATCCATAGTGAGAAAACCCAACTCTGCTCTTCCCTTCAGCTTTTCAGAGTATTTCTCTCAGCACTTTTTGTGGTTTATTGACCCCTAACTTTATTATTTTGGTTCAGTCCTACTGCTTATATTAACCTTGTTTCAGATGTCACAAGTAGACATTTTCAGGAAAAAGCTATCATAAACCTCCTGTACACAGCTGTACAGTAACAGACAACCAACAGACACGGTTATCAACTAGCTAGTGAACATAGTGGGGCATTAAAGAGCAAAGTACTTTCCTCAGGAGTTGGTTAAAGTTAAAGTTATTGGCAGGAGGACAGAAATAAGCTGACTTTCTCTGCTTGAGCATTAAAAATTAATATTATAATTATTAAAGATGAACCCCCTACCTGTCCTGGTGTCCATGGGGCTGTATGGAGTGTGTGTGTGTGTGTGACTGATCTGGACCAAGTCAGATCATCACTGCTGAGTCCAAACAGGTATACAAATACAGTTCATAGAAGAACTCCACAATAGTCTGGGAGACGTATGGTCTCACCTGGTCTTCTTTCTCACAGTGTGCACTCGCTAGTAGCAGATAAAAGGGGGCAAGCCACTCAACGAGCCAGTGGAGATGAGGCCAGTCAGTAAAGTCAGCACTTCATTTAAAATGACTGATTTATGAGTCAAGAAGGCAAGTAAATAAGGGGATAATCTGTCAATGTTGTGTTCACAGCTTGTTGTGCTGCCCTCAAATGGCCATAAAATCTAGGATATAAATTAGGATTAGGACATCAAGATATTCCGTGGGGATGCAAGAATTTATTTCACTGTGCCACTTTTTAGTGTGACACTCATGCTGCCTAGATTAAAGTTACATACTTCTTGCCTTCTACATTTGACGCTTATTTCTGACCTTTTGTGCTCTAGTTTTAGTTCAAACACACCGTTTTCATCTCCGAGTTGGAAAAAGCCATCGATGAGGTGCGCGCCGCTGGTGAAATGCTGAGTCATGTGGTCGAGCCAGTGCGTGTCAACTTCTGTGATCAGCCCTGCTTCCTTTTGGACTCGCAGTGGCACCCTGAGTGAGTAGAACCTCAGAGAAGTGTTAATCTCCCCTGTGTGGTTGTACAAGGCAAAGAGCTGCATCCCTGCAGGCACACAAACAAACAAACAAACAAACAAAAAAAACTAAATGAAAATTGGACACCAAATAAAACCTTTCATGATGATAATGATGATGATTCATCTGATGACTCTACAACAAGCAGGAAATGTGTTACTTACTACCCTGCGCTGGCGGTGAAGTAGCATCCTTATCTTTCTCCGAATTCTTCAGCCGGATGTGGTTGTTGTTGTGCGTGGTCACTCTGCTTTCTGACTTTCTGTGATGGTTTCGATCCAGTTCCGGAGAGCTGAGCCAACTGTCTGAGCTTGAACTTTGTCTTTCTCTCTGGTTGTAGAGGTAAAAATGTTTCTCCGTAGACTCTGTGAGATCCGGCAGACGGCCCTTCTGCTGTCTGACTAAACTTGCAGTTTCTGCCGGGCTGGGACACAACTGGGTTTCTGCCGGGTTTTGATGCAGACACCCATGAACTCCTTCTACACTGGGTTTACTGTGATCTTGAGGTTGGTTTGTTGACTCCTTGAGGCTGATCTCTAAGGGCTGGAACTGATCAGTGGACTCTACTTGGTTAAGCTCTAAACTGTAGGTGGGTTTCAGAGGACTGAAGTCTGGTTCTCTTTGCGCCGAAGGCTTGTGGTCCTGTGTGTTATGTTGAACGCCTTCATGATCTAACCCCTGCGATTCAAAGTGAAGATGTTCAGCTTCTGTGTCATTTTGATGTGGTTCTGTCGGATCCGTTGGGCTGGTGTTGGCACTGAAGGGGTTCCGATGTATGGGCGAAGGGCTTGAATGTAAGGAGGAGAGCTCCTCGGGGTCCCAGTGCCCCAGAAAGCAGGGTCCTCCACCGGGCTGCTGGAGAAAGCCCACAAACATCAACCCTTGCTCTGCTACGTCCTGGATCTGCGGGGGTAAAATACAAACACATTAATATCCACGCACGCCAATAAGCTCTATTAGAATAAATCTGACTGACACATAAATATATAGGAAGTCATTCACAGCAGCACAAATAAATTTGCACAGTCTGTTCTGCTCCTCAGACAAACAAAGCCTCATTTACACACAAACAAAGGCTGATGTACGCAGGGTAGATAGTCTGCAAAATAACAACCTACCTAATCATCTGCAAAGATCAAATATTCAAATGACAAAAGGACCTCATTATCTCAATGTATCTGTGCGTGTGTGTGCATGTGTGAGAAAGCGCTTGCGTGAGTGTTTGCATATTTGTGTGTGTGCGCGTGTGTGTGCCGCTCCCTCCCGTGGAGATCTGGTGCTTAATTGTCAGCTGATATTTGGGATGACAGTTTTAGACAGGCTCAACGGGAGAGAAATCAAATTGCAAACTACCACCAAACAATAATGAGACACATCTTTCCCTATTAACCACTACTTTTGACACTTCACTCATCCATACACACACACACACACACACACACACACACATCGCATATATGAACAGCCTCTCTGTTACCATCCGGCACGCTCACAGTCATGCACACAGTTTCATCTGATGAGTATGTCTGCAGACAGATTGAGAGTGGGTGGGCTAGTGTGCGGGAAAAATAGAAGTATAGAATTTCAGAACTGGAAACACACATAAACACACACAAATACACACACACACAAACGAACGTGCACACACCAGCCTGTCACTCTGTCTGCCCAGCATTGCTCCTGGGTTCTTATCTTGGACTCTCTCTGGCAGTTTGTGATCTGATTGGTTATTCATGTCATGCTGCCGGAGCCTATCACATTATACTCAGTGATGTGCATTTCCATCCAATCAGGTTTCCCTTTGTGCTCTTTGGGTGTTCAGATGCAAATCTATTCAATAGAGCACATTTTCATTTCCCATTGTAGGACCGTTGGCAAAATTCATGAGCAGAGGGACTAAAAGTGAGTTTTACAGCTGATAAATGCCAGTGATGACGCTGTGGTTGGCCAGATATCTTAGGGTTAAGTCTCACGATAGTTTAACATAACTTCTTTAACCTTCCATTCATTAAACAGCCCCTCTTTTGGTATCCTAGTTACGGGATAGTGAGCAGGGTGTCACAGGAGATGCAAATAGCAGAGACCCAGTATTGCTAAAAAATCTTCCAATCAGGTAGATTTCGCATATTTGAAATGGAAAAACACTCATCAAATTTGCTCCATTTGAATTGGAGAAGTTCTGCGTGTCAGGACAAGAGGCAGGGTTACCATATGGACAGACAGGCAATTACAGGCAGTCGCCTGTGGCCTTTTGAGCCCTGTAATGTTTTCTTCACTGACTCACGCAGCGCTAACACAGGAGGCACACGCAAAAACATGGTGCAACAAGTATAGAGACAGAAGGTTGGACTGGAGCATCCTGAATACTCTCACACAGGATTAAGCTAATAACAAGTATAGATTTAAAATAATTCTCCTTTCATTCTTCTATTCAATGAGGCATTCAGAGTAATTCGGTTAGATTTGTCATTTGTTTTCACTAGAGGGCTTTTCCTCCAAAACATTTTATTAATGTTGCATCAAGACGATATTTGACCTACCCTGGAAATTATATAGAAATTCTATATAATTAATTTTGAGGTACAAGAGCAAACGCTGTTTTCATCTCAAGCCAAGATTAAGATAACTTCACAAAAAGGGAAATCATATCAGACCTTTGAGACTTTGGCATGATTTCACACTCCCTTGGACTCACC
>JAOXYL010000048.1:7837086-7847086 GCA_028564955.1 Terapon puta
CGGCTGCTCGGCTGCTGATCTCCCCGCTCCGCTATTTCCGTCTCTCCACCCCGAGCCTCGTCCAAGTGACGCCTCACTCTTTGACCCCGGTTTGCTCAGCGCGAGAGCCCCCCCCCTCCCTCCTCATCACCCCTTCTTTTTATGTAGCTGCTCGAAAGGCCTTATTAATTCCATGCGCAAATCCCCGACTTTCTGTGTGTGACTGCAAGCCCATCCTTCTTTTTACTTATTTATTTTTTTATTTCTCTCTCTCTGTTTTTTTTGCGCCCAGCTGCGAGCGCGCGCGGGGAGAAAGAAAAGAGTTTGTTCTAAGCCTGCTAGGTGATGCATGGGGATTACTACTCACAGCCACCCTCAAGGCTTATCCCTCCGCCTGCCGGAGGTTCACGTTCATTTAAATGGCCTTCTAATGACTTGCAGAGGTTTTCTTTTTTTAGGCGAGGATGTGTGCGCCAAAACAGTGACTATAAAATAATCAGCTTCCTGGAGCCGGGAGCTCCCCCGATGTTTTGGGAATGCGGCCTTAAGGGGTAGTTGGGGTGGTGGTGGTGGGTAGTTGTTGGTCAGCATCTGAGTGTTGACTAGAGGGGTCTGATCTGCTCATGAAACGTCTGAGAAAGAGCTCATATAAGTGATAAGCAGAAGGGGGGGTGCTGTGGTGAGAACAGTGTGACGCTTAAGGCGCATACAGTATCATGTACTTGTGATGCTGTGAATCTCTGCCATCTTTGCTGGTTTTCTCTCTTTGCCAATAAGACTGAAACGGCTTAAAGGAGCTATCCAGAAAAAAATGGTTTGAGCTGTGACAGATAAGCGCTTTCAACAAAAAAAAAAAAAAGAAAAAAGAAAGAAAGAAATGTCTGTGTGTTTACCTGGAAAAGTGTGTCAGGAAGCAGAAATCTGTCAGGCTGATGGATCTGTGCTTCTCCAGCTCTCTGAGCAAAATACATCACACACAGGACCTGATAGCAAATATGTACCGCACGAGGCAGAGAGGATCTATATCACTCTTTGTCAGAGGGGGATATATCCATCATAAGATTCAGGTGTGGATCTCTCTCACACACACACACACACACACACGTGCGATGTACAAGATGTATACCTTCAAACTCTTCACAATAAACACACAGGGAATACAGTAGCACTGCCAAAAGCCACACACACACACACACACACACAGCTGAGCATTAGACACATGTTGTAAGTTTTAATGAGCCGAGTGGGTCTCCGTCTCTGCGGGGCGGCAGAAAGTCATCAGCAGAGTTCAGCCCCTGTCTGCTGCAGAGACCAGTGTTAGTCACACAGCATCACACCTAACTTACTTTCTCACACATGCCCGGGTTCCCGACTCCCGCTCGCTCTCACACCTCTGACTATCTCTCTCTCTCTCTCTCTCCTCTCCTCTCACCGCCCCTCCTCGTTCTTTCTTACAGCTGCTTGACTTCATTCTGCATCCCTCCTACTTTGTTTTATTTCCTTTTCTCTCCCCCTCCCTTCCCCCTCCTCACTCTACCTTTTTTTTCCTCTGCATGTTCTCCGCTTTCTCCGGTCTCCTCTGCTCATTATCGGAGCGCAGCTTTGACACAAAGGAGGCTGGGTTAAAATGTCACACCTGGCTGCTGCATTTCATACTCCACATTCATGCTGACATGTCAAGGTAACCAATCAACGGTGCAATGGGGATAATGAAGATTGTGGCACTTTCTGTAAGGAAGGGTGAGATGTCAAAGTGCAGCAGATCGCTGATTAGAGTCTAATAAGACAGTTCAGAAGAAAAAGAAAATGGTCTTATGCCACTCGTATGATGAGAGGGAGCTGAAAATCAAATCAATGTGTGTAGGGCCCGGGCCAAATGCCTGAAACACATTTCTCCTCATCCTCCCCGGATTCACCACGGGGTCGCTATGACCCAGAGTGAGCAAACTGGGCTTAGTCACATGGAAATATTTTCCAGCTAAGGTACTGCCACAGTAAGAGCGAGGCTCACGAAAAACAAGCTGTGTATATGGTGAGAGGCACCAGACACGGTGTCAGAGGTCAAGTCAGAAACCACGGCTCGCTCTTCGTTCCGAACATTAAGCTCCTCTTCCTGAGAACACAGCACAATTTAATAAACAGCCACCTAGTCTCACATATCTCAGAGGGGCACCGGTAGAGATATTTGTTTTTCATTACTGTGTAGGAGTCGTCAAGTCACGCTGGCAGGGAAATAATATCATTAACGGAGGCCAAATTGAATTAAAGCATGGATTTGACCGTGGGTTTTCCTCAATGTCATGGACTGACATACAGATTCCTCTATCTGCCTCCTACACACACACAAACACACACACACACACACACACACACACACACTCTGACGGACAAACACACAAATACAAATAAATCCCTTTGCTGGGAATGAGGTCTCCCAATCTCCACAAACAATCAGATAATCCTTCAGGAATCCTTCACTTCTCGTGGTCTCTCTATCACAAATGTAGAGGGAGAGAGAGACAGAGAGAGAGAGAGAGGCAGGCGCACACCCACTCACAACCACACACACACAAACACACACACACACAATCAATTCACAGTAGCTGTGTTTATCCTAAAATAGAGTATACTCATCTTAAGCAGCTCAGGTGGCGTCACTGAGTTTTACCATATAAATGACCTGCCTGTCTGCTGAAAGATAACACTAACTCTGTTGAATAAGTGCTATAAAGTGTTTTGTGTGAGCTTGAATGAGTCGCCCTCGCTGCTCGCATGAAAAGTGTGTGCGTGCGTGCGTGTGTGTGTGTATATATATGTGTGTGGTCTTTCTGGATCCATACGTGCGCTGCTGCCCGTGCGATTAGGCGATTTATCTGCTCCTGCCTTTAGCGATGAGAAAGACGAGCAGTCCTCATGTCTATTGTCTGTTTTGGTCACCACCAGCGTTTCGCATTGCCAGATCCCTCTCAGCCAACACTACAGCCTAACTCATTTGCCAAACATAACAGGGCTGGCTGAAAATGAAGCCGACTGGCAAACAGACCATTGCCACTTGGCTGTGGCGCTGTGCCTGCTGTCTGTTACAGTGTTGCATTGGAAACTCCTCTTAAAAAAAACAGAAAAAGGGATTTCAGTGAGCCGCTTGCACCTGCTATAGCTTGTCAGGTGATGGGGTTGCACAGTGCAGGCTTGGCAGACTTGTAGAAACATCAAGCCATAAGGCAAAAAAAAAAAAAAAGAGGTGATTTTTTTTTTTCATATCTGCTTTAACACTATCTGTTTCTCCTCCTCGCCTCTCTTTTTCCCTCGCTCCGTCCCCCCTCTTCTATCTCCTCACAGTCCACACCAACACAATGGCAGAATTAGTATTTTTAGAAACCAGACGCCTCTAGAGGATTCTCATCAAACGTTCTCAAGACGCTGCAAGCATGTACACACGCACACACACACACAAACAAATACACACCCACACAATATCAGACGCACTAATTTTCATATTCCGAAAAGGATACACACAAAAAAAACATACACTCCCAAAGCGGAACCCAAACATACACCAGGCTTCAGTATATTGTCACCATGCGAGGGAGAGGCAGAGGCAGAGGGGGGAGTTGGAGGGCATGGCTACAGCGTGCACAATATAGCTGAATCCGAGAATTAGAGAACTCTTTGAACTCCCCGCAACAGGAGCAGCACAAAGACGTAACTTGAGCTTATAAGCCACTTTATGCCCTCAAGATACTTAAAAAAATAAAATAAAAAAAACACGAGTTCTGCAGAGTTGCTGACCTAATCATTTAACTGGTTAGAGTTGGAATAGCAGCTGTGGCTATTTTATGGGCGGAACACGCACACAAACACTGCAGCCAGAGTTCAGGATGACAAAGCAGAGCAGGGTTTGATGGAAAACCTAAGTAAACAGACATACTTTAGAAAAAGAACAAGGTGCTCAGTCAGAAGAATTTCTTCAAATTACTTTGGATTATGACCAAATGTGGAGACACATTCCTTGGAGCCTCTTCCTCCCTCTGGACTGGAGCTGGGATGAACTTGAGTAATATCTGAGCGCTGCATCTCAAGGCCAACATTTGTTATTTTCATTTTCCTTCTCTATCACTCATTGATTCACCGCCCTCAACAGTACATAGGAAGTACTCAGTGAAGTAGTGTTCTGCCAATTATTTCATACTCTTATGAATCATCTTCATTTTGTCAGTTTAAGAGATGGAGGAAAATTTGACCACATGACACTGTTTTTCAAGGTTTACCATAAATAAAACCCTAATACGTCCTTTGTTGAACCTCAACATGTTTTTTTAAAAAAAAGCTGATTTAGAAAAGCTAAAAGAATATGGCAAAGATAAAGCTACAGGCAAAGACAAAGATGAGTAAATCTGCATCTATTATGCCCTTTTATGCCAAATATTGATATATTGTCTTGTAAAGGCCATATGGCTAATGTGATATCCATATCAACTGTTGTTAACAATTAGACGCTTATTAACACAGAGCAAAATTATCATCATTTGAAGTATATTTCTGGCTACAGGGCAAATGGAAGTGTAATATCTCCTTTTAGCTCTGTTTTTGGTCTCCACCATCTGTTGAAACAAATATCTGGCTTTTCAGCTGCTAAATGCCCACCTCCTATATGTTCACCTACTACTCGATAGCTTCGTCTGTCTGCAGCTTACTACTGAGGAGGAACAACAGACGGTAGTCTTTTTTTTCTTTCTGGAAACGAGTTTTTGATGACAGCGTTGAATCAAAACAGTGGCTGTGGGGCGTGAAACCAAAATAATGAACTGAAAGACACTAAAATGCTCTGTAGAGCTAAAGGGAAAGGCAAAGTTGGTTGATGATCCTCTGCGGGCTTGTCACCGCGATTGCCTCCTTTTTCACATTACACATTCTCATTTGATCCGTTGCTAATATTAAAACACTGATTACAGCAGCCTCGACGATTTAACATAATTGAAAGAATTAATCAGCTCTTGTGAGGATGTTTTTTTTTCAACCAGTATGAAAGAAAGAGTTTCAAATATCCCTTCTCATAGTCACTACAAAGCTGGAATTAATAATAATGACTGAATTTAAACAAATCTTTATTTTTGTGTCTATTGTCTTTAATAGAGAGGATTTTTATGAAGAAATAAGTAACACTTGACTATTTCAGCTATGCAAGTGTGGGACACATCTCACTGGGTTTCAGAAGCCCAGCCCAAAAAGGACAAAGGAAAAACTATGCACATAACTGAGCATATGGACAATATCACATGCTCACGGGACGAGCGTTACACTGAAGCGATACAGTACACGGATAATGTTACCCATACCTTCTTTCCCCAACAGGAAATCCAGGAAGTGGTAGGTGTAGGCGACGCCCACTTTGGTCTCCACCTGAGGCCTTCGAAGGGTGGAGTAGATGTTGCCTGGGCTTCGCCTCTCCTCTGCCTTCCGCAACTTAGGAAGCCTACACCCCATATCATCTGTGTTAGAGGAGAGGGGAGAAGGGAAAAGAAGAGAGTGGGAGATGAAATGAGAAAAACAGAGGAGGGTGTTAACAAAGACT
This sequence comes from Terapon puta, assembly GCA_028564955.1. NCBI lineage: Eukaryota > Metazoa > Chordata > Actinopteri > Centrarchiformes > Terapontidae > Terapon > Terapon puta. The sequence continues at coordinate 7,842,638 of JAOXYL010000048.1, forward strand.
TGAGCGAGAGACACGGAATTGATAGAGTTTCTAAATATACAAAACGCATTAGCACTTCCAGTAGAAAGAAAGTGTGCGTGTGTGCGTGTGTGTGTGTGTGAGATCGCCACACACAAGTCTAAAAGCTATTGCTCGCGTGCAAGCTCACACTGCCAGGAAATAATGTGCACATCTCCCTCATATGCCTGCACATACACAGGCAGACACAAAACACACACTGCAATAACGCTGAAATATGAAAGTGTCAGCCATTACCTGCTTGGTGGGACGTGATACGGGCATCTCCTAATCAAACAGGGCTGATTGGGAGCGACATGTTTGATCAGAACGAATTAAAGCAGAAATGAGACTGATTTCCTGCCCTGTCAAGCAAAGCGACATGAGACTAGATAGGCGGGGAGAAGAGAGGAGGAGAAGTGTTAAGCATGTTGTACTGCTAACCAATTTATATGTTGATCCTGGGGCAGCCCAGTTATTTTAATACTTTTTTTTTTTTTTTAAATAGATCGAGTAAGGACCGGCAGATACCCTGAATGGTAAGTCATTGGAAGCACGATGCTTGAATGTTTTTTTCTCAAATTCATACTCTCCTGTATTTCAACAGGCAATTTACAGCCAAATATCCGAGTCGCATAAAAAGTGAAACCGGGGTGAAGTGGCTTTTGAGACAGCTGATTGGGAAGTGGAAGCGGAGGGATGGCTCGAGGGTGCGAAAAACAGAGGACAAGAGATGGGTAAAGGACAGGAGAAAGAGGGCGTGGTCAAAAATCGTCAAGCTAATCTGATGTGACAGCGCCGGCACCCTCAAACCATCACCGCAGTTACGCTTAATATCCCAGTCTGTCATGGCTTGTAAGAGCCACACGGAGAGGTGTGCATCTGCATGTCTGTCTGTGTGCCTGTGTGTTTGCGTGCGCATTTGTGTGTGTGTGTATATGTCTTCCCCAAAGGCAGGACTATAACTGTATCACTGTATCTGTTTAGGGAGCATGGAGAATGACACAGTAACTCCCATTGGGCCAAGTGCATGGACATTAACTCGGCTAACGATCCTAACAGACGACATTAGGCCTGGCGTGTGTGTGTTGCTGCGCGCGTGTCTGCGCGTGCACATCTGGCGACTTACAGCTTTGACTGCATGGTGCGTGCGTTTCGAAAGGTTACAAAGTCGCAAAAAGGCAGCATCTTCGATACATTTTCATACCTCATCTGTCTTGAGACAGTGCACTCTGTCATTTGAAACTTTGCAAAGAACAAGCAATTAAGGGTCATTATTCTTTCAAGGCAACACGCTCTTTCATAATGAGGACAAACGAGGAGACGTGGAGGGGTGACGCTCTGGGAGAAGGCGAAGGAGACAGGCAACGGTATATCTCATCTCAGCCTCTCCTCTTCCTCCCACCATCCTTCTCTCTCTCTCTCTCTCTCTCTCTCCTCTTGACCTGTCTGTTCCCTGTCTTAAACTCTTGTAGCATTAGCTCTTCAGCATCTCTCGCTCATGATTTCTCCTAAACTCTCTCCCCTCGTCTGACCCTTGCTTCAAATCGCCTCTTTCTCCTCGGCCTCCACTCTGCTTCTGCCTGCCGTCCCTGATTAGCAAAACTCCCTTCTTTCTATTGGCACAATGGCCCTGATTAGTCTGACCGTCAACTACTCATTTTCGCCACCCTCTCTTTTTGTGTCCATCTGATTACAGGAACTCCTGACCTTCCCTGTTTCATTACCATCATCCTGACTTTTACTTTCGCTCCATTTGTGCACTTTGATTTTTTTTCAGCCTCCCACCAATCCCTTCCCAAAACTCCACTCTCGCCATCTCCATCCTTCCCGTCATTACATTATAATGTAACATTATGCTCTTCCACACTCCCTGCCTACAAACTTTCTCGTCCACAGAGCGCTCATGTCTGGTGGCCTCAATGAGTTTTTCGCAGCCAAAGTGCTCCCCTGCTGAGCATCCTAAGTCCCGTAAAACTATTACAATGTCTCCAGACAGCCAGCGAGCCAGCCAAGTAAGGCCTGGGTTATGACTAAGTTAGAGCATGTAGATCCGCTCCCAAACATTTTCGCTCCAGGGGCTGCGATTTAATACACTCTGTCTGCAGCGGGGACGACGGGCAGGTTAGAATGGGGATGTTCAGCAGGCTTCATCTCTGTCTGGTAGGGGAAAAGGTAGTCAAAGGTCAAAATAAAATAACGATGATTGATTTATGACAATGGGAATCTGAAGAGAGGCAGCTGAATGGAGAGAGAGAAATATCTGCAGAGTCATTTGCATCCTTCTGTCAATGGCTTTCCTCATACTCAATTCTCAACTATTTCACCCTTCTCTTAACTTCAGTATTTTAATGCAATTCCTACCCTGTTTCAATGCAAATTATCTCTTTTTTAAAAAAAGAAAGAAACACATTCATTGATTCTCCTTATTCATCTAAATGCATAATGCATTATGCAGTGCTAAAAAATCACAACAATTTGGAATAATTCGCAGACTATTTTGCTAGTGGCAGGTTTTTTTTCCCTCTCAAATAAAACCTGTTTGGTTCTAGTTTTGGTCTTGACTAGCCTACAGCTGTACTGTTTGATCCAACATCTCATCATCCTTTCCACTGTATGGCTCTGCTTTAAAACAAAGGCCTCCTTTTACGAGACGAACTCCGTCTGTGGGGTTTAGAATCACATCTCTGTAATTGGACACAACATAGGATGAAAATCTGCGGCGGATGTGGTACCGGTGAAACTTCGGTGCCTTCGAGACTCCAGGCCTTTCTGCTACATACGAGGCCATTTTTCCCTCTACATGTTGACTTCAAACAGAATCTTTCGCTTGCTCTCGCGCAAACAAACAGGCAGAAAAAGGCCTTGACAGCAAAAAACATCCATTAAACGGAGGGAGTCGGCAGAGAGAGACAGATAAAAGAAGTGAGAGCGAGAGAATGGAGCGGAGAGGAAGACAGACGGGGAGTAGCAGAGGGCTTCTCATTAGAGGATCTCTTGTAACGGAGAGTTTTGAAATGACAGCGGATTTACGCGGGAGCATAATCCGTCTGTGCTATGCCACTTCTTTGCTACCTCCTGTGCTACTCGGGAGGGTGTCTGTTTTCCAACGAGCCGTATTCATCTGCTGCGAAGGCAGAGCTACAGGCGTGCATGGGCTTGGGAAACTTCACAGTAAATATAGATAGAACCATCGGGGAGTTAAAATTCACATTTTCACTCTCTTCCTGCTGAACACTTCGTATCATCCTGTTTTTAGTGGGCTTATACGTAACCCGCCCCAGTCATAATCCACCACTGTACTGACTAGCTACAGGTAGCAACAGCTGTTATGATGAAAGATAAGAAAGTAGTACGTAAAAGGTGAAAGCCAAAGCCAGATTCCGTTATCCTGCATCTTGCAGGAAGAAATAAAAGGAAGCTCGTTTAGTCACCAAATGTGACTTTACCTTAAGCAGAATTTAAGAGTGATGGCTTCAATGTAAATATACTTTAAAGATAAAAGTGTCCTTAATACGGATGAATAATACTGGATTTCTTTAAGCTAATACTTAATGTGTGAGTTTTGAAGGATTTTATGAGAAAAATCCATCCGTTGAAGTAAGGCCAAAGATTATGGGTATTTTAACATTTCAGGGTCTTAAGTGAGCCGTCATCAGAGGGCTCAGCATTCAGTGTCACTGCTGACTACAAGCACCATATACCACCGGAGGAAGTGTAGTGCAGTTAATATATAGCATTGTATTAATTTTTTGGACCTGATTCACTAAAATGGTAAATGGCAAATATCAGCAAATTATCCTTTGGTATATGAATTTACAGGCTGCCTTTGCAAGGGTTTTTTGATCTATTGCCAATATTTCATTCTAAAGTATGTCGATTTTATTATTTTTTTAACATTCAAAAACACATACATTAAAACTGTTGAATGATTATCAAGCTCTTGTATCACATTGTATGCATCTCGCTGAATTTCAAAATTGGAGGTGGCAGACAGAGTCCCGGGGAGAGGGCTCCTCTCCCGCCGGGTTAGAGCCCCAGCCTGTTTCTGTCCAAGGATGGGGTACGCTGCTGATGGGGAAAGGGACAGAAAGCAAGAACAGCATGAGGAGGAGGGGGTGTGGAAGAGGGGGTGGCAACCGAGACAGTCAGAAAAAGCAAGTAAAGACAGACAGGGAGAAGACTGGGAGCATGTCAAGTTGCCTGGAGGGAGGCGCGATTCCCCCAAGCAACAAAGTAATCACCTCAAACGGTGTTTTAATGAGGCTGCATGGGGAGGATAAAAACAAATTGTGACATTGATGTATTGGTCCGTGGCGCAGCTCCTCGAGCACGGCCTACTCTGCTGTAAAGAAGAACAGTTTATTAACAAAGGGAAAGTGTTTGAAGAGGGGCATCCACTCACTAAACCCTGGGGTGGTCTCTCAAGGTACTTGAATCCATCGATTAACA
>JAOXYL010000048.1:7855023-7871200 GCA_028564955.1 Terapon puta
GTGAAGCTAAATCGCGCTTATTGTTACTAATATAGCTAATGTTAGCTACCGCAGCTAGTGCGCCTTTTTCAGGTTGGGTCGCTACCTAGCTAGCTAGCTAGCTATCACTAATATAAGCACATTAGTTAGCTTCGTGCTTATTAATCTAAAAAGTCAACATGGACCTTTAGCTGCACAACAACTGTATGGCTAGAATCGCTACGCCATAATACCGCGCACAAAAAAATGTAAGTTAAACTTACCATATCTAAAATGATTAAAACTAATAACTTAGCCAGACACACGCAGGGACAAGCCGCGATTCTTCTGCCCGACAACAACCACGTCACACGAGCCGAGACCACGCCCAGTCCACATGACTAATATCACGTCCTATCAAAGGTCCGATATTAGAAAGTTGTCACAAATTAAATATAAAGGTAAATAAAGTTAGATATAAATTACATTAAGCTACATATATATAAGATATCAAGGCTCAGATTATAAAGTTATATAAAGTTCAGTGTTAACTAACTTTAGTTGTTAACTCTGAACTTATTAAGGCCTAGTTAGAATAATATGTGCATTTATTACAGAAGATGTAATAAAAAGTCCTGCAGAACGATTTCTTAACCTACACAATATCTGCATTTTTTTACTCGAGAGGGACCACAATCCCCTCAGAAGAGAGGCCATTCAGTTAATATACAAATACTGCATTTTGTTTTCCTGTGAAAATGTATACCTTTAAATACAGTTTGTACACACACACATTGAGTGAATATAGGATATAAAAATTGATCTTTACAAACAGACTCAGACTGAAACATGCTGGACACTCCCCTCGGCTTCTGATAAACTTCTACAGGGCCACAATAGAGAGCATCCTCTGCCTCAGTGCAACAGTGTGATATGGCAGTTGCACAGCACAAGACCAAATAGACCTAACCCGGGTAGTGAAAATGGCACAGGGGATTGTGGTGGGTCCTCTTCCAGACCTGGACTCAATATACGCTGGCTGGATCCAGAAGAAGACACAATAAATTACTACCCACCCAGGCAATGGACTGTTTGTACCGCTTTCATCTGGAAAGCAATAGAGAAACATAAAGACCAAAACTACCAGACAGAAAAACAGCTTTTTCCCCAGAGCTGTACAATTCATTTCCCACTATTGAGAACTTGAGCAACTGACCCACCCGCTACTATACATCGCTGGTACTGCTTTAAATTTTTAGATATATATTAATGTACTTATTCTTTCTTTTAACATAAATTTATGTCTAGAGGTCACCACTCTTAATTTGGCAATGTGAAAAGATGATGACAATAAAATGTTTCTTGATTCTTGATATGGTTCATTCACGCCCCCAGTCCGATCTGAGCCCCCTGAGTCTGTTGCTACCAGCAGAGGGCGCAATGCACCTGCTGCGAGGTCGGTGATGCCTCCAGGTAAACCGTGAATGGCTTGGAATGGATTCATTTTCATCTCCAGAAACGCGATTGTATCGCAGGATTATATTGGTAAAATAGTATTTGTGACTTCAACCATATGACCGAGAAGTTTACCTCCGGGCCGACCAGTATGAGGAAACGAGCGCACGCTCAGCTCAGCTTTTCTGACAGTAACCAGGTTGGTGGGCGTCACCATGGAGACGCTCCCGGATGAGATCAACAGTGTTTCAGTTTACAGCGACGTGATGACTTGTCCTTTTGTCACGGCACTGACAGGGCAAAAACTAAACTCTCAGTACTTCTGTCAGCCACTTGCACAATAGGAAAGCGGCAAAATAACACGAAGTAGTTCTGACGGGAACTTTCTCATTAACTATGAGGCGACTGACACGCAGCAGTGAATGAAACCGTGCGGGCATAACGTTACAGAGCCACCGAGAGAAGGTAACCGATGTTAACGGTACAGCCGTGTTGTTTGCTCTTCAACTTCTAGGTTACACATTAAAACAAAGTCAAATGTATATCTTTTTCATTCGTACATTTAAGTTATTGTAGTTTTTTCTTTCTTTCTCTGGCAGAGAAAAAGAGAAAAACATGGAGCGGTTGAAACAGGTAACAAAGTCTGGCTCTTACCTGTCTCGATATATCATTGTGAAATCTCCCTCATTTTCCTAAATATCATAATTGACTGTGATGTGCCATATAATATTACTGTAAACTTTTACTGATAGCCACATTGGTATCTGCTGAACTTGTATCCATTGTGTTTTTCACATGCAAATGATATGTCCAAATTAAAGGGATGTCTGTTTATCACATTAATGGCATAAGAGATTAGATTTGACTTACTGTGGTGAAGTCAAATGATGGCATCATGAGTGCTTTTTGTTGCAACTCTCACTATTTTTGTCTGAACTGCAGATGGAGGATGACTCCATCTACAACATGAGTCAGAACAGAGGATACTCTGTTCCCCCACCTTTGCCCATGGCTTGTAATGCGGAACCCTCAGAACTGTATCAAGTAAGAATATGATTCACTGTTTCGTGGGAGGTTTTTCTCAGACGTCTGCTAAGTTAAACGTGCTTACCTTTGTGCCACCCAACGGCATCCTAACTTTCAAACTTCTATTTGACTTCAGATTGTCTTGAGGCACAGTCATTACCCACCCATCCTCCAGACCAATTCTTGGACTGTGGCGGTTCCCTTTAAAGAGCAACGTCAACACCATAGTCCCAGTGAGTCTATTGGAAACAACTACAGTCCCCGGGTCCAGGACCTTAAAATTAGTAAACTCCAGCACAGACGATGCACTTCCTTTGCAAAACCAGCAAAGGCTTGTATCCTTTCAAGTTCCTCCCATATCAAATACTGGTCTCTACAACTAAGAGAAGAGACCACCTGAAATCAAAAGGTTCTTGACTATTTTATCTGATAATGATTTAAAATGTGAACTCTTAATGCTGCTCTTGACTCTTATCAGAATTGATCTTAACGAGGCTTTTAGCATATATCTCACCTGGGAGGAAACAAGCAATAACACCAAGGAAAAGGTAACTACACTTTAAATTCATTCAGGAATAGCCCATTTTTGTATGAGGCACTTGATGTGATTCATGTTTTCACAGGGATGCATCTTCTCAGCCTTCAGTCTCACCTCGGCCAAAGCGAAGCTCGATAAACTTTCACACTCCCAGCAGCCGGCCTATGAGTCCTGAAGAACAGTTGGTCATCATGTACAGCCAAGAGGAGAAGATGAGGGTTGTGCAGAGAGAACCTGATGAGAGAGACTTGGAAGTAAGTACCAGTCAATTAAGTGATGAACATGTTAATTGATACTAGAGTCTTTTGAGCTATTTTTTTCAGACCTATTGTTTATGTTAACTCTACTCACGCAGAGGTATATCTACTATGTCACCATGGGTGTCCCCAGTTCTGCGCTGGCTCCCCAACCATGCCAGCAGATGGTGAACATCACATGCCTGCTGCCCCCCGACACTGAGTATAGTATTAAAAACCTTCAGAATTTGAGAGCAAACCTAGAAGAGGAGGTCAGGAGAGATTATATCTTCAGCCTCAAGAAAAGCATAGGTAAAAAGCCCAGCAAAGTGCAAGGGATTATTTTATGGCAGTAATTTTTTAACCATCTCAGACTTACCAGTTTAACCATTTCAACTGAACTACTGCTTTCTCCTGTGATGAAATGACTCCCCTGGCTTAAAACTAACATTCTGTCAAGCTGTTCAATCTACTTTGTCTTTCATGATCCCTTTTAGTGGACTACATTCTGATGGACCCAGACGAGCGCCAGCGACTGTCCATATCCAGCATCCCCAAGTCCTTTCCCAGGAGGCTGATCCGTGCACCGGTGCCCTGGGCAACTAATTACAAAGAGGCCCACATGTGGCAAAGCCAACATTTGTTTACTATCAGTCAAATCATGGTCCTACTGCAAGATGTCTGGCTAGACAGGTAAGACAGATGTGTTCTGTGCTGTGTATTCAGTGAGGGTTAGATTATTTCACTTATATATTCATCCCATTTTGTGTCAGCACTCACTGCTTCCTTAGACCTTTTACATTTTTTCCCCAAACTTCATTTTATTTAGCAGAAGATGTTATGTCCCTTGTTTCCATGTTTATTTGAATCCATGTGTATCTGAGCATATGATATGTGAAGGAAATTGTGTACATATCATATTTGTGATAAAAAAGTTTTTTTCTTAATATGCAAACAGTTTAAATAAATCTTGTTTCAGCTTCTCATCCTTGAGATTCGTCAGGCTGGAGGATTTTTTCTCCACCAGTCTTCCCCTCCTGCCATCTGAGTTTGAAAAGTTTGTCCAGACACAGTGCCAAACCACAAGAGATGAACTGGTCCAAAAGTGAGTACTGCCAATTTATCAGACTCAAAACAGCCTGTTTGTCAGTCAGAATGCAAGGTGATGTCCATGCTTAATTATTGTAGTGTGTCTTTGGCTTGAGAGCTAATCCCATTGTAGGCACTGTCTCATGTTTCCACCTTATCCACTTTGTCAGACCCATGTCGTGCTGCCTTTCAGGGGATTGCTTTACACACTGCCTCACTTTAGGATCCCACTGCATCTTTTGTTGTGGGCCTGTTGTAGAACCTGTTAGACCGTGTAGCAGCCCTGTAGGATGTCTGGCTCCATGACTGAAATATGATCCTTTGTAATTTGTAGAAATGAGCTGCCGTTTGTTTATTTTCGTGTTCGGAATTTGCACCCACCTGGATACCATTATTCTGTGTGTCAGTTTCCAATGCCATCTCAATACTGAGGCCATTTTATATCTCTGTGGGGTTGTTTAAATGTCAATAAGTACCAGGGATAAATAGAGAATATAATAACCGCAGTAACAAGTTCAGTCAGTAGACAGTGAGCTGAAGGTGTTCCGTTACTACACATACTCATGGAAGAAAATTATGATTAAAACAAAGAGAAGAACTATGACCACCAATAGTATGTCACATAAAACATCCAGTTTAGAATGGATTTTGGTTTGATTTGTGAGTTTTTTTTTTACAATAAATGGAGCCCTCTTGCTTAAACTTATTACAACCATCATCTTACAGGTGGCTGCCTCACTGCGCTTCACTCTTTGACACCTTTGAGGACCTGTGGTTGCCTCTCATACCCAGAAGTGGGCATGTGGCTCAAGTTGCTGTCCAGGAGTTCTTCAGCTCAGTTGCTGCTCTCATGTCATTGCAGCTCCGCAGTTTGGTCATAGACTCATTAGAGGACCTGTTATATTTCTTCACCCTCCATGAGGTTTGGGCATTTTTCTGTTGTTTTATTTCTTCATCGTGTAAAAACAGGCTTTTGATTTATGTGAGAGTGCCCAGATGTACTTTTTTATTTTTTATTTATTTAATATTTTAACTTTTTTGTTTTTCCTGTGTTCTGTATTCTTCAGGCTGGCAATGATTTTGGGGAGGAGTTTGATGAGATGAAGTATACCCAGTCTCAGGTGCTACTGGTTAAGCTACAGGTGAACGAGCATCACATTGAGTTTAGCCCGAGCTTTCAGGAATGTTGGGAGCTTATCTACAGAGCCTTCTTGGAAATCATCAAGAGCGCTGAGAGGCTCCCAAGGGTAAAGTATCATCATGGCATCATGGCACCACAAGATTTAATGATATTATTCATGTTAAAAATTCCACTATACTCATTGTTTTCTTCTATCTCTGTACAACAAATATTTGTATAATCTGTGACTGATGTGCTTTTACCAGGTGGAATGTAACCTATTTCCTGATATCAAGAACTTGTACCTTCGCACCGTCAGTCCCGATGAGTCACTGGTGACAAACATAATTGACAAAGCTATGAAAGTTTTCCACAAGAACACAGTGGGACCTAAAAAGTAACAACACATGAGCAGAATTTACATCTTTCATTAATTAATATTTACTAGTACATGCAAGGCCGTGTCTAATACGACATTACATTCTTCAGGTATTTGAATGTATATCAAAAATACAGCAATCTACTGGACCACACAGCAAGGCAGGAGATATCGGCTTTCCTCAAAGAGAAGCACTCATTAGAAGGATTTACAAAGGTAAATGAATGTTCCTATCTAAAGTCTATGCTGAACATGTCCTGTTCAACTGCCATTTGTCTGCTTGCTTTGCCACAAGTCCTCTCTCCCTCACTCAATCTCCAGAAAATTGAGAGCATTAATCACTTGTGGAAGGAGATTGCCTCACTGCGCATTACAGTGCCCCTGTCCATGTTTTGTCTGTATGCTGGCAAGCTGAATGATGACCTGTGTGACCGTGCCGAGAGTCTGAAAGAGATGATCATTATGTTTGAAGTGGAGGAGAATCGAGAGCTCAACAAGGGGTGAGAGGAAGGTCCCTGCCTCCAATAAGTGTCCGATAGATTCAAGATCTCATTTACTTTCCTTGTGAAGTTTTTACAGCAAACCAGCAATTTAATGTAAATGTGATGGGAGAGGGTGTCAACCACATGCTATCGTTTCCTTTCCCAGGATCTGTCAAAAATATGAGGAGATTACTGAGACTGTCAGAAGCACCCCACAGACCACAGATGAGTTGGTGGCTCTCAACCAATACATTAAAAAGACCAGTGATGTGACCATTCACAAGCTGATAGATGAGATTGATGAGGCAACATACCGCCTTAGCTTCCTCCTGGACTATGCCACTCTACCCTGTGCGTGGCTTCTCTTGTGCTGTTTTCAATTACAGTTGAAAGAAATGACATCTTATGTACACAAATACCATCCAACTCCTCCTCTCATACCATTTTCTACTTGTAGTTTGATATGTCATTCTTCCCTTTGGTCTTCTCTAGCTGATGACTTGAAGCTGAACTCCGATGTTTTCCAGTGGCCCAATCAGATCCTGATTGAGCTTGACGACTCGAAGGTTCGAATGGCCACCATGAGACAGCAAGCAGAGGATTATCTCCAAACGAGGTTACTGAATAAACACTTTTCCCACTCCTGGTTCCTCACACACGTGGCAACCGCTGCAGCTAAGGGCGATGTTTGTTAGTCTTTTGTCCCTCTTCTGCCTCACCCAACTACCACCAATTCTCCCACGTGACTATTTTTTTGGCTAAAAGATGTTCAAAGAAGAAGAAGAAAATTCCTACACCCCTTTCTAAACCTACTGGTGATGTCTATTTATTTTATCACATCACTCATGATATACAAGAACAGCTATTTAAAGAATCCAACTGCATCAGTAATGCTGGCCACACACCAAACTAATAACAGTCCTACAGTCTCCCCAAATACATCAGCACACCAATTGTTACATCTCCATTTGACCATTTCAGGATATTTGAGTTTGACCAGAGGCTTCAGGAACTGGACAAGGATATACAGGCCTTTAAGCAGAAAGAAGTGATGAACATGGATGAGATGAAGAGCAATGTAAGAAAACTCTCCCAGATCACAGCCAACCTGGAGGGTGCTCTCATTGAACTAGAGGTAAGAGATACTGCACCTTTAAAACGCAAGTGGCACAAGCAAGACCTAGCAAAACACTGCAGCATGTTTCAGATGGTGACTGGAAAATGTTTTACTGCTGTAATTTCTACAGGATATCAACAAAGAGCAGACGTTGTTGGAGAAAGAACAGAGCCAGTTCCCCATTCTACAAACTCTGATAGCTGACAAACAGCCATTTGAACAGCTCTGGACCACAGCGCTTAACTTTCAGACCATGTCAGAAGAGTGGATGAATGGTAGGTGGCTTATACTAGGGCCTTTTTATTTTTTCATAGCGACTGAGTAACATTTTAAAAGCTCTAAATGGTATGATAACACAGGAAGTGCAAGGATGATGTTCTCACACTGATGTAATATGTTCATTGTTTAATTCCTAGGTCCTTTCCTACACTTGGATGCTGAGAAAATCTCTGACGAGCTGGACGTCATGTGGAGGACTATGCATAAACTGACTAAGTCTTTGTCTAATCTCCCTGGTCCTTCTCGTGTGGCCAAAATCTTCAAAAGCAAGATAGAACAGTTCAAGCAGCATCTACCCATCCTGACAACCATCTGTAACCCAGGCATCAAAGACCGCCACTGGGAGAAGGTCAAGTGAATTATTTTTTCTTGCTTCACTACATCAGCTGACACTGATAGAAATCCAGTGTCAGATTCACTTTGTAAGGACCAAGTGTCCTGCGTGTCCTGTGATCCATGAAGCGGATGTGAATAATTTATGTCTGTCTACAGATTAGCAGCATTGTGGGCTTTGATGTCAAACCAGACGTGAACAGCTCACTGCTGAACATGTTGGACTTGGGGCTTTCTAAGTACTCTGATAAGTAAGACTCTCTGCTGATATTAGACCTTGCTGAAGTACATAAATATAAAGGTGTACTGTGTGTGAAGGAAAATGTTAATCGCTGACTTGCTGTACTTTATTTCTGTAATATTTGCCATGAACAGACAATAACGGCTTCTTTTCCTCCCTTTTTTTCACATCTACTCTAGGTTAGAGGAAATTGGAGCATCTGCCAGTAAGGAATACTCTCTAGAAAAATCCATGGACAAGATGAAAAATGAATGGGCTGAGCTCCGGTTTTCTTTCACTCCATACAGAGATACAGTATGACAAACACACAAAGAAACTGACACAAAATGAATACAACTAACACTCTTGTTACCTTATGCGGCAGAACACAGTGAGAAGATGTATTGAAAACAATTAATTTTTTATCACAGGGTACAAAAATTCTGTCAGCAGTGGATGACATCCAAGTGATTCTCGATGACCACATTATTAAGGTGCAAACCATGCGTGGTTCGCCCTTCATTAAGCCAATAGAGACTGAATGTAAGGTAAGACATGCAACACAAAAAGCCCCACTTAAACAGATGATGCTTAAGTAAAGGGATAAAACCTTTACTGTGGAGGCCATAGGGAAAGATAGTGTGATGTCTCCTTTCTTTCTTTGGTCATCATTTTGTATAAATTGAACCTCAGCAGTGTGACTCAGTAAATGTGGCTATTGGAGTCATAATATTTTTATAAAAAAGGAACAACCTGTTTTAGGATTGCAGGCGAAGATAATCACATCTATTTTGATGGACTTGCTTGTGTATGATTTTTGATCAATATTTCACCCTGTTATCTTATTTTTCCTTCTTTCCCTTCTTGTTTTGAATGACCCATCCCTTGAGTGTGTTATTGTTGTGCTTTTGATGATTGCTGCAGCATTTTCTAAACTGCACTTTAACACAGCTTATAGCTATTAGACACAACAACAACTTGATGTTGCAAAAACTGTCATTCTCACAATTACTCCTGTAACTAGGAATGGGAAGACAAGCTGTCCAGTATGCAGGACATCATAGACTCCATGCTGAAGTGTCAAGCTACATGGCTCTACCTTGAACCCATCTTCAGCTCTGAGGACATCATTGCCCAGATGCCTGAGGAGGGACGCAAGTTTGCCATTGTGGACAGCTACTGGAAGAACATCATCGCTGAGGCGGTAAGATCTTGATACTCGACCACCCTCTTGTTTCAAATAACGAAAATTGTAACTCTTGGAATTCACTTCTTTTTTGCTCCTGCATAATTTCACTGGTCCAGGTTAAGGATACACATGTACTGGTAGCTACAGACCAGCCTAACATGCTGGAACGGCTACAGGAGTCCAATGTGTTTCTAGATGACATCCAAAAAGGCCTAAACACCTACCTGGAGAAGAAGAGACTCTACTTCCCAAGGTTTTGACCAGTAAAACTAGCCTAAATAGAAAAGTGTAATTACGGAACATACAACTCACCTCTGTCAGTGTTCTTCTTAAGGGTCTAGTTAACTGTTTCCTCTCTCCTTTTCACCTCCATCATTTTACCAGATTCTTCTTCCTGTCCAATGATGAGCTGCTGGAGATCCTTTCACAGACCAAAGATCCATTGTGTGTGCAGCCCCACCTGAAGAAGTGCTTTGAGGGCATCGCAAAACTGGAGTTCACCGAGGACATGGCAATCACTGGCATGATCAGCTCTGAGAAAGAGACTGTGCCCTTCACAGAAAAGATTTATCCAGCCCAAGCCAAGGTATAAAATGCAGAGTTCTATTTGTATGGCCAGTGGTTGTGTAGTTTGTTTTTTTAATTGAATGGATATACAGGTATGTAGGAGTTTCATATTGTTAGATTTCTATGTTGTTCATTATTTTAAAATTACTGGACATAACATGCAAGACACGTGCGGCATGGTTACTGTCTGATCTTTTAGGGTATGGTGGAGAAGTGGCTGCTGCAGGTGGAGAAATTAATGCTCAGGAGTGTTCAACATGTCATCCATAAAGGAGTGATTCAATACACAGAGGTATTTGGGGATAATTTACCTTTGCAGTACATGTAGAGAATGGTATGATGTTTTTTTGTAAAGCCAGTCATCACTTCTTTGTAGCAGTATTTAAATATGGAGTGATAAAAGGTAATGATATAAATTGTGTAAATTACATATCATTACCATGGATTCTGGTTCAGATCAAGCATTTGGATAGATACAAACTGTGTAAACCCCCCCTCTCTACTGTGCAATATTTTATTTTATTGCCATAGCTGCCCAGGAAGAAGTGGGTGTTGCAGTGGCCTGGCCAAGTCGTCATTTGTGCCTCCTCCATCTTTTGGACTACTGAAGTATCTGAAGCCATCCAGACAAACTCTCTGCCTGTCAGTCTTTACATCTACCAGCACATACACTGCAAACTTACGCACAGAGAGGAGTTCTAAGCCCAAACTTTATTATTCATCAACTTTATTATTATGCTCTAATATAGCCAGTGTAGTGACATTTCATTCTACCCAAAGGCCTATGTGGAGAAGTGCAATGCCCAGATTGGTGACATTGTTGAGCTGGTGCGTGGGAAGCTGCCAGGAGGGGCAAGGATGACTCTTGGTGCCCTTACTGTTATAGATGTTCATGGTAATATGATGTAATATTATTTAAAAGGGGATAAAAATGTGTTTTCTTGATTATATCTAGCTTGTAGAAAATCTTGCACTTTTTTCCTGTCCTAGCTCGGGATGTTGTGGCAAAACTGGCAGAGGACCGTATCTCCTCACTGAATGACTTTGCGTGGATTTCTCAGCTGCGCTACTTCTGGGAGGATGGAGATGTGATGCTACGCATGATCACCACTTGTTTGAAATATGGCTACGAATATCTGGGCAATTCTCCCCGTCTGGTCATTACACCACTGACTGACCGCTGCTACAGGTAATGTACAATTAGTGTGATTATGTAATCCTTAGCTATGAATGGAGAGCTGCAAAACACAGTGTTGCCATAAATGTTGACGTAGGCAGATTTCTAGCATACTGTGACCCAAATATCCAAAATGTGTTCTTTCATTGTATCTTTTAATTAAATGACTTCACCAGAACTCTAATGGGGGCTTTGAAGTTGAACCTTGGGGGAGCTCCTGAGGGTCCTGCAGGAACTGGAAAGACTGAGACCACAAAAGATCTTGCAAAAGCCTTAGCTAAACAAGTACAGTTAAACAATGATCTGCTATTTTTTTTTCAGAATTTTTTTTCTTCGTATCAATATTAACAGGATTATGTTTTTCTAGTGTGTGGTGTTCAACTGCTCTGATGGTCTGGACTATAAAGCCATGAGTAAGTTCTTCAAAGGACTCGCACAGTCTGGAGCTTGGGCCTGCTTTGATGAGTTCAATCGTATTGAGGTGAGCACAGTAACTTATTGGTCACAATATACTATACTGTGTATATGTGGTAAGCCATATACCCTGTCTGCTTTAACTGGATAGTATCTTCAGATTCATGAATAATTAGTAGATTTATATCATATTTAGTGTTGTTTTGATTGTTGATAATGAAACATGTGAATGATAAATTAAGAATTTAGAATAAAGTTTGCACAACTACACAGTAATAAAGTCTGCTTTCTTACAGCTCAAAAACCTTACCAGAATTAGCATGTTTGCAGCTCATTAGGGTGTGGGGATGTTACTGCTTTTGCGTTTCTGCCAAGCTGCCTGGATTAATTTAAAACAGTTTCAACTTTAATATAATAATAAAAAGAATAATTGATCGATCGCAAGTGACAAAAAACACTGCTACTAGAGTTTAAAAAAACAAAAACAAAGAAACTGCATAACTTCAGTCTTGTCTGCACTTTTATATCCTGCATATTCATTTACAGATGTGTTCTCCAAGTTACTCGCTCACTCATATTGTGTTTGTGTCTCAGGTGGAGGTTCTCTCTGTGGTGGCTCAGCAGGTCCTCTGCATACAACAAGCCATTGCCAAAAATCTGAAAACCTTTGTGTTTGAGGGGACAGAGCTTTCACTCAACCCCACCTGCTCAGTGTTTATAACCATGAACCCTGGTTACGCTGGCAGAGCGGAGCTCCCTGACAACTTAAAAGTAAATCACTGTACTAGAGCCTTAAATGTCACTCATGAGAGTGTAATCTGATGATGAAGTAGAAATGGGAACAATTTGAAGAATACTTTTAAGTAAGATACTGGAATTGGATGCATAGATGTCTATCTTGTTTTTTTAGGCTCTGTTCCGTACAGTGGCTATGATGGTGCCCGACTATTGTCTCATTGGAGAAATTTCATTGTACTCCATGGGCTTCATTGAATCTCGCAGGTTTGTGTGAAAATCTTCCTGGACAACATATTTTAATTGTAGTCTGGTCTAGACTTGGTTCAAACTCTATACATCTCCAATTACAGTCTGGCCCAGAAGATTGTGGCCACCTACCGTTTGTGCTCTGAGCAGCTGTCTTCCCAACACCACTATGACTATGGTATGCGAGCTGTGAAGTCGGTGCTGACTGCAGCGGGGAATCTGAAGCTGAAATACCCTGAGGAGAATGAAAGTGTGCTGCTGCTTCGGGCACTGATGGATGTTAATATGGCCAAATTTCTAGCGCAGGATGTGCCACTATTTCAGGTGACAAATTTTACACTAAATCAAATTGTATCTGCTATATTTCCATGAATGCATCAAATGGTTCACTAATTATCCAATTCCCAGTTATATTCTCATGCGGTTGCCCACAGGGTATCATCTCTGATCTATTCCCTGGCGTGGTCCTTCCAAAACCAGACTATGATCTCCTCCTCAAGGCTCTTAATGACAACATTGCTAAACACAAGCTCCAGCCAGTTCCGTGGTTCATTGGCAAAATTATCCAGGTATCTAGGAAGAGAATTGATTGTAATCCTTTGGACGATGAAAGGGTCCATAAAAGTTGCTTTACTTCAACCACAAAAATGTATTCAGACTTTAATTTGTGATTGTGTATAGGTGTATGAGATGATGCTAGTACGCCATGGTTTCATGATAGTAGGAGACCCTCTAGGAGGAAAGACTTCTGCATATAAAGTTCTTGCAGGTGCCCTTGGAGACCTCTATAAAGGTAGGTAAATTAATTAAAATCTATGCAATGTTATCCACCATGTTCATCAGAAATTGGCACTTAGCAGGCTGTTGTTCATGAGAGTTTATTCTCTTTCATTATATTCAGATAAGCTGATGGAGGAGTTTGCAGTGAATTATTGCATCATCAACCCCAAGGCCATCACCATGGGGCAGCTGTATGGCTGCTTCGATCCAGTCAGCCATGAGTGGTCTGATGGTGTTCTGGCCACTACCTACAGGGATCAGGCAATCTCCACCTCAGAAAATCGACAGTGGATCATCTTTGATGGGCCCATTGATGCTGTCTGGATTGAGAACATGAATACTGTGCTGGATGATAACAAGAAGGTATTGGCCACAATGTTTTTTTGGTTATATCAATTAATTGGTGAGTCAGTCAATTGGTGGGTCAGACTTCCCATTTATTGCAACACTTTTATCCCCACCTGGTTATCCAAACAGTGCCAGTCAGGCATTCATAGTTTTTGTAAAGAGGTTAACTTTGATTTATAGGCTTTAAATAATAAGCCTCAGTCTCGTTCACTATATACTCTGCTAGCTTTGCCTGATGAGTGGTGAGATTATTCAGATGAGTCCCAAGATGAGTCTGATCTTTGAGCCTGCTGACCTGGAGCAAGCCTCTCCGGCTACCGTCAGTAGGTAAGCTGCACAGACAGATATATATGTGTATGTGTATATGTGTGTGTGTATATATACATACACATATACATACATTCGAAGCACATGTTTTAAAAGTTACTGTACCATCTTTTTTTAATGTAACCATTTGTCTGAAGGTGTGGTATGATCTACATGGAACCCCAGCAGCTGGGCTGGTCTCCTCTCAGAGATTCCTATATGGACACACTACCTGAAAGCCTAAGTGCTGAGCATAGAGAACTGGTGAGAATGAAAGCATACACGTCTCCTTTATTTTTTTATTTGATTTTATTTCCTTTACAGTGTCATATGAAGTATCTTATATCTGAATCTTCTGTCTTTCATCCTACAGATATTGGACCTGTTTGACTGGCTAGTTCAGCCCTGTTTGGACTTTGTAGAAAAGGAGTGTCGCTTTGTGGTTCAAACGTCTCCCATTCACTTGGCTTCTAGTCTAATGAAGTTGTACACCTGCCTGATGGGTGATGAGAATAATACTTACTCAACAATTTATACTTCTTTTTGTCAGTTTGTGTGTTAACATTTTTCTCTATTCTCAGATGAAATTTCCGCATCAGGAGGAGATGGTGTTCAGATGTCAAGTCAGCAGATAACCATGTGGCTGCAGGGTCTGTTCCTATTTGCAGTCGTATGGACTGTGGGTGGGACCGTCACTGGGGACAGTCGCAAGAAGTTTGATGTCTTTTACCGCAATCTGATCATGGGCATGGATGATGAGCATCCTCGGCCTAAGAGTGTCAAACTCAAAAAGAACAACATCTTCCCTGAGAGAGGTCATAGAATTTCATCAAAAACATGTCTACAGTTACTCTACCAATTACAAATATACATTTTAAACATAAGTAAAGCAGTATTACTTTACACATTTTTGCAGGCAGTGTCTATGACTACTACTTTCATAAGGAGGGACAAGGACAGTGGAATATATGGACAGATTCAATCACAAATGAGGAAAACGTCATTCCGGCTGCAGCCAATGTAAGCGTGTTCATGCCACAGAAGTTACTGCTTCTAAAGATGTCACTGTGGATGTCTGCACTGGCTGAAACTCTGCTTATCCTCACCAGGTGTCAGACCTAATCATCCCCACCATGGAGACGGCACGTCAGCTCTTTTTCCTGCGTACCTACCTGGCACATGAAATACCCATGCTGTTTGTTGGGCCAACTGGCACAGGCAAATCTGTCATTAACAAAAGCTTCTTGGTAAAGCTGCCTAAAGAGCAGTACACACCAAACTGTATCAACTTCTCAGCCCGAACCTCAGCGAACCAGACGCAAGACATCATCATGGCTAAGCTTGACCGCAGAAGGAAGGGAGTGTTTGGACCTCCGATGGGAAAGAAGTGTGTCGTCTATGTTGGTAAAGGACATACATTGTCTATTACGTGTCAAGAAGTGTTTGATCGGTATTTATTAATCATTATTGTCTTTTATATAGATGATCTGAACATGCCAGCAAAGGAAATATACGGCGCCCAACCCCCAATTGAGCTATTGAGGCAGTGGATTGACCACCGTCACTGGTATGACAAGAAGGACACCTCAAGACTGAACATAGTGGATGTGTTATTTCTGTCTGCTATGGGGCCTCCTGGTGGTGGGAAGAATGACATTACAGGTATTGGTGAAATAATTATTTGTTATCAATAATATACAAAAACGGCTCTAAAAAATTGACTGTAATTGACAAAATGTTTGAATTTCTAGGCCGCTTCACCCGCCATTTGAATATCATCTCAATTGATTCCTTTGATGACGAAACATTGACCAAGATATTCAGTTCCATTACTGACTGGCACTTCAGCAAGGGCTTTGATGCCTCCTTTTACAGGTAACATGTGTAAATGTACAGAAAGTCATAAAGAGGTATGATTATAGAAATTATGTTTTTTAGATAGATGCCTTTTGAATTGTGTAAAAAGACTAGGCAAGATCATGGTCCAAGCCACTATGGCGGTCTATAAGGACAGCATGGACAGCTTCCTCCCCACCCCATCCAAGTCCCACTACATCTTTAACCTGCGTGACTTTGCTCGGGTGATACGAGGGGTGCTCCTGGCTCCACATACACATATGCAGGTAGGAGTGGAAATGATAGTGAACTGTCTCAACTGCTTGATATGAGTTGCCTTAACT
>JAOXYL010000048.1:7871300-7888163 GCA_028564955.1 Terapon puta
TGTTGACCATTTATGTCAGGATGGAGATAAACTGATACGTTTGTGGATTCATGAAGTCTACCGTGTCTTCTATGATCGACTCATTGACAACGAAGACAAGGAGACATTCTTTGGCATTGTCAAAGAGAGGACCTCAAACCTCTTTAAGCAGAGTATGGAAAAGGTAAATATTCAATTTGTGCACACTCACACCAAAGCCAAAACAACAGATTATCTCATAGATTCTAATATATATTACTGAAAGATAAAAAAAAAACATTTGCAAGAAGATCACTTTGAAGAAATTGGGTCACAATCAGTTTCTTCCTTTCTACTAATAGATTTATTTTGTCCTTCAGTAACTAATTTTGTGTTCATATGCTAATTGAATGTACAATCTAAGGATTTCCAAGTCAAACCCAAAAACATGCACAGTTGCTGCCACTGCTTTGTGTAGTGCAAACTAGATTTTATCTGTATCTTTCTGTGTTTAATCCTAAATATCTCCCTGTTGTCTAGCTCCTGAGCCATCTCAGCCCAGATGGCAAAGTAGTGGACGAGAACATCCGTAGCTTGTTCTTCGGTGACTATGCAAAGCCTGATTCTGATGTAAAGGCCTACGATGAAATCACAGACTTGTGTGCTTTACAAGAAGTAATGGAGTTTTATCTGGATGAGTACAACAACTGCAGCAAGGCACCCATGTCACTTGTAATGTTCAAATTTGCCATTGAGCATATTTCCCGCATCTGCCGTGTGCTGAAACAAGACAACGGTCACCTGCTACTTGTCGGCATCGGTGGTTCAGGGCGTCAGAGTGCCACTAAACTGGGCACATTCATCAATGATTACGTTCTGTTCCAGATTGAACTGACCAAGAATTACAGCATGTCAGACTGGCGTGATGACCTGAAGCGGATAATGCTTAAAGCAGGCATTGAGGGAAAGAGCCTGGTGTTCCTTTTCAGTGACAGTCAAATCAAGGATGAGGCCATGTTAGAAGACATCAATATGCTGCTTAACACCGGTGATGTGCCTAACATCTTTGCTGCAGATGAACGTGCTGACATAATTGAGAAAGTGCAGGGAATTGCCCGGATGGAGGGCAAAAAGATCGATGCCACTCCACTCTCAATGTACAACTTTTTTATTGATCGCGTGAAGGCCAACCTTCACATTGTGCTTGGTAGGGTACCGTTACATATATCTTTTTTGAGATTTCTTTTTTTAATTTAAGTAGTAGTAACCGAGATTTAATGTGTTCAACAGCCATGAGTCCCATCGGTGATGCATTTAGGAACCGTCTTAGGATGTTCCCCTCCCTTATCAACTGTTGCACTATTGACTGGTTCCATGCATGGCCAAAAGATGCTCTGGAGATGGTGGCCCACAAATTCCTAGAGGATGTGGAAATTGACAGTGACATCAGACTGGAGTAAGGCTTTGAAACGACATAAACAAGTTACACCAGCTCCAGCTGCTCAATAGTGCAGGATCTTATTGGCAACTGTGTGTAGCATTGAGTAGTATGCCAGACTTCCTTTTTCTGTGATTTCAGGGTAGTGGAGATGTGCAAGACCTTCCAGACAAGTGTCAGAGACATGTCTCAAAGGTACTTCTCCAGACTGAGGAGACACAATTATGTCACACCCACCTCCTACCTTGAACTTATCCTGACCTTCAAGACCCTCCTGAATAGCAAGAGGAATGAAGTGGATACAGCAAGGAACCGCTATATTGTTGGTCTCCAGAAACTGGAGTTTGCAGCGTCACAGGTGATTCAGCCTTTCAAGAAAAATTATCATGAACACTGCCTCATGTCCTTGACCAAATTAATTATACTGACACATACTGTCATCCAACCTGATACCATGACAACAGGTGTCAGTGATGCAGGAGGAGCTGACTGCCTTGCAGCCAGAGCTCATCCAGACCTCAGCTGAAACTGATAAAATGATGGTTAAAATAGAGGGGGAAACGGTGGAGGTGGATGCAAAGAAAGAGCTCGTGTCCGCTGATGAGAAAGTTGCTAATGAAGCAGCAGCTGCAGCAAAAGCCATTAAGGTATACATATATTTCAGGAGCAAAGACATATTTTGACTGTTGTTTTCATCTATTTACATATTTAGACATTAATGGTTGCTTACTGGTTGTCTTTCAGGATGAGTGTGAGGGAGACTTAGCAGAAGCAATGCCTGCATTGGAGGCTGCCCTGTCAGCCCTGGACACCTTAAAACCTGCAGACATTACAGTAGTTAAATCTATGCAGAATCCACCAGGTCTGGTCAAATTAGTCATGGAGTCCATCTGCATCATGAAGGGCATCAAACCTGAGAGAAAACCTGATCCTAGTGGCTCAGGTAAGATTATAATTGTGAAAGAAATAACAAAATATCAGCTCAGTCTAAAATATTATAAGAGCATTACTATTTCACATGACTATGTTTCAGGTAAGATGGTTGAGGACTTCTGGGGCCCTTCTAAGAAGCTCCTTGGAGACCTGAAGTTTTTGGAAAGCCTCAAAGCCTATGACAAAGACAACATTCCTGCCCCATACATTAAGAAAATCAGAGATAAGTTTATCGACAACCCTGAGTTCCAGCCCTCTGTTATCAAAAATGTCTCCTCAGCTTGTGAGGGTCTCTGTAAGTGGGTGCGAGCAATGGAAGTTTATGAACGTGTAGCAAAAGTGGTAGCCCCAAAGAAGGAGAGGCTAAAACTGGCAGAGGATGAGCTGGGTGTACAGATGGAAATGCTGGCTGTGAAAAGAGCTGAGCTGAAAAAAGTCGAGGACAGGCTGCAGAGCCTAAATGATGACTTGGATGCCATGGTCAAGAAGAAGAATGAACTGGAGGACAACATTGAATTGTGTTCTCAGAAGCTGATCAGGGCAGAGAAGCTGATAGGAGGACTGGGTGGGGAGAAGGACAGGTGGACAGAGGCTGCAAGGCAACTAGGGATTAGGTATATCAAATTATATATATATATATTTTTTTTTCTGTTTATTACTCTATTAATCTTCTTAAATTGAATATTGATCAGATTGGTTCTATGTTTCCCTTCTACAGATACACCAACCTGATGGGTGACATACTCCTTTCTTCAGGAACTGTATCTTACCTTGGGGCATTCACAGTAGACTACCGTACAGAATGCCAGGAGCAGTGGCATATCTTGTGCCAGGAGAAGAAAATACCCTGCTCTGAGGACTTCACCCTCAGCAACACTCTTGGTAACCAGGTGGCCATCAGGGCGTGGCAGATTGCTGGACTGCCAGTGGACTCATTCTCAACGGACAATGGCATCATTGTGTTTAACTCCCGTCGATGGCCCTTAATGATTGACCCTCAAGGTCAAGCCAACAAGTGGATCAAGAACATGGAGAAAGCTAATAAACTTGCTGTCATCAAACTGTCTGATGGAAACTATGTGAGGATCTTGGAGAACTGCATTCAGTTTGGAACTCCAGTTCTTTTAGAGAACATTGGTGAGGAATTAGATCCAGTACTTGAACCTGTGTTGCTGAAGCAGACATTCAAACAGCAGGGTGTCGAGTATATGAAAATAGGAGAGAATATTGTGGAATATTCTAAAGACTTTTTGTTTTACATGACAACTGGACTGAGGAACCCTCACTATCTCCCAGAGGTGGCTGTCAAAGTCTGTTTACTGAACTTCATGATCACGCCACAGGGCCTACAGGACCAGCTTTTAGGGATTGTCGCAGCCAAAGAGAAACCAGAGTTGGAAGAAAAGAAGAACAAGCTCATTCTGGAGAGCGCTGCCAACAACAAGCAGCTGAAAGAAATTGAGGATAAGATCCTACAAGTGCTCTCGTCATCTGAGGGGAACATCCTGGAGGATGAGACTGCCATTAAGATTTTGTCATCCTCCAAAATCCTCTCTGAGGAAATCTCAGAGAAGCAAAAAATTGCTAGTGTCACAGAGAAAGAGATCGATGACACTCGAATGGGTTACCGTCCTGTGGCAGAACACTCCTCCATTTTGTTTTTCTGTATCTCAGAATTGGCCAACATTGAGCCCATGTACCAGTACTCCCTGACCTGGTTCATCAACCTCTACTTGTATTCCATTGCCCAGAGCTTGAAGAGTGATGATGTGGATGAAAGAATCAACAACATTGTGGAGCACTTTACTCTCAGCATCTACAATAATGTGTGCCGCTCGCTTTTTGAGAAGGACAAGCTGCTTTTCTCCCTGCTGCTCACTGTAGGTATCATGCAGGGTAAGGGCCAGGTCGATGACCAAGTCTGGCGCTTCCTTCTAACAGGCGGCATTGCTTTGGATAACCCTTACCCCAACCCTGCTCCAGAGTGGCTCTCTGACAAATCTTGGTCTGAAATCGTCAGGGCATCCAAACTTCCGAATCTGGATGGTCTCTTTGAACATGTCCAAGACAACATTTCCAAATGGAAGAAGCTCTATGATTCAGGAAGGCCACATAAAGACCAGTTACCTGACAAGTGGAGTGAGTTGGTGGGGATGGACAGAATGATAGTAATCAGGTGCTTCAGGCCAGATAAACTGGTCCCCGCAGTGCAGGATTTTATCGTGGATAACATGGGACAGGCTTACATTGAACCTCCCACCTTTGACCTGGCAGGGAGTTACAAAGACTCCAACTGCTGCTCTCCTCTTATATTTGTGCTGTCACCAGGATCTGATCCAACTGCAGGTGATTCAGTTTTCTACATTTCATTACACAATGGCCCGATCCAATCTATTCAAACACAGAAGGAAACTTGGTTCAGAAGTTATTTTGTTTTTGGATGCCAGGAATCATTAATACGGTATCACATTGATTTTTCAGGTCTGCTGAAGTTTGCTGATGACCTAGAAATGGGGGGCAGTAAGACCCAAACCATTTCTCTTGGACAGGGGCAAGGACCCATAGCAGCTCAGATGATTGACAAAGCTATCAAAGAGGGCACCTGGGTGGTACTGCAGAACTGCCACCTGGCCACCAGCTGGATGCCCACTCTAGAGAGGATCTGTGAAGAAACCATCAACCCAGAAAGCACACACCCTAGCTTTAGGTAATGGAATTTACATGATGAGTTTAGTTGAAACACAATACACAACAAAAAAACAATAAAGGAAACAATATTTCTCTCTCCCCAGGCTGTGGTTAACCAGTTATCCATCTGACAAGTTCCCAGTCAGTATCTTGCAGAATGGGCTGAAAATGACCAATGAGCCTCCAAAAGGAATAAGAGCTAACTTGTTGCGTTCCTACCTGAGCCACCCCATCTCTGACCCTGCCTTCTTTGGCAGCTCTAAGAAACAGGTCATTTGGCAGAAGCTCCTGTTTGGTCTCACCTTCTTTCATGCTCTAGTACAGGAGAGGAGGAACTTTGGACCTCTGGGTGAGAAATATAAACTATGACCCTTATTTTTAAAACTCTGGATCATTTTAATGTAGTTAAAAGTTTTGCATTTGATTTTTGAAACATTTTTGTATTCATTTAATATGTTTTTTTTTTTTACCATTATTCTGTCATTGTATGTAAAAACAATCCTTTTGAGGTTCTTTGTCCATTTGTTTTCAACTCAGGTTGGAATATTCCTTATGAGTTTAACGAGTCTGACCTGAGGATCAGTATGAGGCAGATCCAGATGTTCCTTGATGAGTATGAGGAGGTTCCACTGGAGGCTCTCACGTATCTTACAGGTTAAATTGTTATGGTCGTTAATGCAGTAGGGCTCATATATGGTAGTAACATGGCTCAAACTTCAAACAACCTCTCAATAAACACCACAACAGTGTCCTTGTGTTTCCAACTTTGGGGAGTTTCATTCACATCTTTTCCTCTCTTGTCAGGTGAGTGCAACTATGGTGGCAGGGTGACAGATGACAAAGACAGGCGTCTGCTGCTGTCGCTTCTGTCTATCTTCTACAGTTGGGAGCTGATAGAGAAGGAGTGCTGCAAGCTGTGTGAAGGAGATCTATATTATGTCCCAGCTCATGGCCCTTATCAGGTACGATTAGAACGCTGGTCAGTTCTTAATTAATGCCGCAGCATGTTGCCACATTCATGATTAACATCTATGGCATGACGTACATCAGCTGTCTCCTTATCTCATTATGAACAAAGTGTTTCAAATAAACACAGTGGATTTCCATTTACCAGAGGAGGATCAATCACAGAATGTCTTATTTGTCTAAGTAGAAATCTAGATAGTATTGAGAGTACAGTGTTGATTTAAGTCAAGTAATTCTTTAAGCAGCATCTAGATAGAAATTAATATTCAATTATCATTTTATTTGTTTCAGACATATGTCAACTACATCCGCAGTCTCCCAATTTGTGCTGACCCCTGCGTGTTCGGACTTCATAGCAATGCTGACATCACAAAGGATAATCAAGAGACCAATCAGCTCTTGGATGGAGTACTGCTCACTCTGCCAAGGCAGACCGGAGGAGGGGCGAAGTCTCCTCAGGTTTGCACTTCCTGTTGTCTCATGGATTTTGGCTGATGTTAATTTCCCTGAGGAAACATTGGATGTGAACTTGCTGATCTGTGCTGAATTTGTGCGAACTTGCTGATTTGTGCTGTCATCTGTTTGTGTTGTAGGAGGTGGTAGACGAACTTGCAGAGGACATTCTGTCTAAGCTCCCAGCAGACTTTGACATACAAATGGTGATAGCTAAGTACCCGGTTATGTATGAGGAGTCCATGAATACTGTTTTGAGGCAGGAAATCATCCGCTTTAACAGGTAACAACAACTTTCTCAGTGATATAATCCCTTATATTCAGTATCTGATCACATTTGTCTCCGCTTTCAACAGGCTCACCCATGTGGTTCGAGTCAGCCTGATAAACATCCGTAAAGCTTTGAAGGGCCAGATCGTTATGTCTGCTGAACTTGAGAACGTCTTCAACAGTATGCTGGTGGGCAAGGTGCCCGCTATGTGGGCAGCCAAGTCATATCCCTCCCTCAAGCCAATGGGGAGCTACGTGACGGATCTCTTAGCCCGGCTGCAGTTCCTGCAAGTAAGATTTGTGATCATTAGGGGTCACATAGACCTCCAGTGAAGGTGGAATAGCACTGGCTGGATGAATAAAGCTCATACTAAGTAGTTAAAGTCCAATAGCATATGTGTACTGTAATGTGTATAATTTGTTTGATCTTAGGTTAGGGAAATTGTGTGATTATGCACAAGTGACACAAATAATGGATTCTATTACATTCATATCATCATAATGTAAAACCTCAGACCTTTTAATATACCAGTACCTGTATATATGCTTGGATTTCTGTCTTGACAGGATTGGATAGATAACGGACCCCCCACTGTCTTCTGGCTCTCTGGCTTCTACTTCACGCAGTCATTTCTTACTGGAGTGGCTCAGAATTTTGCCAGGAAGTACACCATCCCCATAGACTTCATAGGTTTTGAATTTGAGGCATGGGATTATTTTACTAAACTTTCTCAGTGCTCATTGTGATATTCAGTCATAATACTAATTAATAAGGGTTGTATCATAATCATGCTTGCAATTGTTTTCCAGGTAACCAAACAAGAGACCCATATGGATGAGAAGCCTGAGGATGGGGCCTATGTAAGGGGGCTTTTCATGGAGGGGGCCCGCTGGGACAGAGAGAACATGGTCATTGGAGAGTCCCTCCCCAAGATCCTCTTTGACTCTTTGCCCATCATCAAACTCAGACCAGGAGAAATGGCCAAGTTTAAACATGAAAACATCTATGTCTGTCCTGTTTATAAAACCAGTGCACGGAGAGGGACCTTGTCCACCACTGGCCACTCAACCAACTATGTCCTGTCCATCGAGCTGCCCTCCGACAAACCACAGAAACACTGGGTTAACCGTGGGGTGGCATGCCTCTGTCAGCTGGATGACTAAGAATGAGCATCAACTGATTAGATATTTTAACCTATTAAAAATGTATATGCCAAAGAAAGTCTATTTTGTATAACAGATTGACACAGTGTAAGTTGGGCCTTATAGACACACGTTTGCCCCATATTGGCAACCATGACCACGGATGAAAATGTCTTATTTTTTGTAGTGGATGACAATGAAATCTTAGTGATATTTTATGATACAACTGTACCATATTTTGCAATTATTTATTTGCAATGGATGTTTTTTTTTTTATCTTGAACAACCTGCATTGCATGAAGAACTTTTGTTTTGTGCTGATTCTAGTCAGAAACTAGTAACAGGTGGCACTGCATAACAAAATGGCTAGTGCTGATATGTACTGTATTTGCACTATGATGCACTTTACAGTTCTATTTTCTATATGGTGCTTTTCTCTCACAGTGGGTGGTGGGTTATTACAAAAATGTACTGCTTGATAATAAAGGTAACATATTTTCAAAAGAGCAGGATGATGCGAGTGTTTACAGTGCTGACTTAAAACCATCTAATCCGCAGCCAAACACTAGAGGGCAGCAAACCCAAACCAGTGATCCACAGGGGTCTTGTCAAAAGAAATCATGCCTGTGCTGACTACATCCCCACTGAGCATCTATTTCTTATGTTCTGAACATAAGTAACAATCACCTATATGTATTTATGTGTATTCATGCAGCTACACAACGTGCCATCAAGAGCAAATATGATGTACGACACCACCAAAATGATGCTGGGACAATTAGTTTCATCATAGTGTGATTTTCTTGTGGTAATTACATCAGATTATCATTAACTGGTCAGCTGTCACATTATAAATATCCTGTTCTGATTAAAAAGTTGCGAGCAAACAAGGGCAAAAATGGTTGTGATAAAAGGCCACATATCTCAGCATGATGCCAAATATGTATGTCACTTCACTGACGGGTCTGACTGGGAGAATGACGATGACTTTCTGTCCCAACAAGCCGATTTATGACTTAATAATGACATACTGAGAGTACAGGACTAAGTTCAGTATAGGATTAATGTTGTTCTCTGCATACATTCAAGACAGGGTGCCACAAATCATCCCTGAGACTTCTCATGATGGACCTCATTCACACAAACTTTGGTGAAAGGACAATGTTTGCATTATATTAATATCCTGGTGGTATAGTTTCTCATGCTCAGATAGCTGGTGAGTGGTGCTGCCTAGATGTTGCTGTATTTATAGCACTGCTGCTTGATGTTCTCTGTAGTCAGCACTCATGTGCTCAAACATAAATCATCTGGCATCTGAATTCAGCTTCTGCATCAATACTCAACCAACATTATAGTGCATGAAATACTGCCACATTGAATCTATACGTTATGAAATGTTCTTGTGACAGGTAACTTCACTGGTTACCTTGTTGTACATTCAGCAGTACAGTAGTGGGAGCCATACTTGCACTTCTTGATCAACCCACCTGTATCAAAGAGGCCCCCTGAGGCCATGATCTTGCAGTTCAGTGGAACTTCAGCAATGGGACTTCAGCTCCAGGTTAGTCTTGTTCTAAAAAAAGGAAACATGAACACACACTCACAGAATTTGGGACCACCTGCAAGGCAAGGAAGAAAAGCTGCCTGTCTCTGTGTCATCCTCCGTCTATTCCCTTCGGGCCTACTTAAGCTAATGTGTTAAACGTCCTCCAGAAAGAGCCCCCCTAGAAACTAGATGATCATTTCCCTTTAATGAAAATGACAAAAGTGAACTATGTGTGCCAGAAGGAGCAAA
This sequence comes from Terapon puta, assembly GCA_028564955.1. Classification (NCBI taxonomy): domain Eukaryota; kingdom Metazoa; phylum Chordata; class Actinopteri; order Centrarchiformes; family Terapontidae; genus Terapon; species Terapon puta. The sequence continues at coordinate 7,880,945 of JAOXYL010000048.1, forward strand.
ACACCAGACATCTCCTGTGACACTTTATGAGAGTGTGACACTTCTATTTGCTCAGTGCTGCCTTACAAATATTCTACTTAAGTTTTCTGAGCAAGGACACTGCAATGCACAGCTTTTACTGCCATCACTATATTATGTTAATGCTCCGCCGACAATAAAATGGGAGAACCTCCTGTTTCTTCAGATAAGGTTCCCCTAAATGATTAACTCTACAGTATATGATAAAGTGTTTTATTAAAGGGGGAATTACGGTGAGGGTGGAGGAAACCTTCATCACATAAATAACACAGCGCATTGGTTTTGTGTCAGTTAGCGTTGTGCAGACCTTGATTTGTGTAAGTACTGGTATAACTGTGTGTCAACAAGCAAAATCATTTCAGCTATTTAGAGCATGTTGTTTACCTATAGAAGCTGGATGCACTTTTCTCTGTGTGTGCCAGTTCCAGTAATTACATTTGGGGACAAAAAAAAGGAATTTTATTTGTCATTTACCCTTGAGGAAGGTATCTTGGCATTTATCCCTGGGCAATGAATCACAAAATGTGCCCCTGAATCCTGGAACAAAATCCATGACCTTGATTTCAATTGAATATTAGAAAGGCAGTTGATGGCACTGTGTGTTTGGGTATGTAAGGGAGCGTCTCAGAAGTAAACACCAGAACAGAATATTAATTTGAGTGCAGTTCTAAAGAAACATACCCTGACAATGGCTTATTCTGCTATAAGGACACACAATAAAACGGCATGATAATGATCTCTCCATATGCCATTCATCAAAAAATGATATTTTGTAGAGAGTGAAGGTCAACAGCTGTCATAAGGTGTTTTGTCAGAGGAAACGGTTTCAGAGGGAAGTATCACCGCCTACATGCACAGAAAAATTCAGCCTTCATGGTTTTATATTACAGAGAAGTAACATTCTCCAAGAAGGAACCATTGACATGAAGGCTTTATACAGTCATAAAGGTAGTTACAACTAATATGCTTTATTTTATATAAGTTACCATTCATGCAATCAAATTATTTTACCGTTTATTAACGCTTATTAAATATTATTAAAGAGGGTTTTTATTATCGTTATCTGTGAATGTTAGTATTTCTTCAAAATGTTTTTTATACATCAAGTCTGCAGACATGCATGTGAATTAGTCTTTAATAAAGATTTTTTTAATCATCAAGTCTGCAGTTATAAATGTTAGTGTGTTGTTAATTAATGGATTTGGATAAGAGTCTGCAGCTCCTTTCTAGAAATGACCGATAACACGAGTCAGAGAGATTTTCAAAACCTGGCAACCCAAAAGTTGCTGTTATCATGGGATTTCTTAACCTTAATTCATATAAATTAGCGTCCCCCCATCCCCCTTCCCCCATGACAGACTGGTGACAGATGATGACTTTATTAGGCTGCTGCTGCACAAATAAGCAGCACCAGGATACGGGGGGGCTGAAAGGGCGCAGACAACGGGTGCAGATGTAGAAAAAAAATCATCACGTTTCGCACAGAGGATCCTGTGAAGACGGCGGAGGAGCAGACGGATCCGTCGAGCTGCATTTCCTGAACGCAGGCGCACATCCAGCTGTGGCGGCGATGTGATGAGCGTCGGCGGCGGAGGTCTGGAAGGTGTGTCGACCACTGCTCAGCCCCCCCCCTCCCCACCTCAGCGCGTGTGTGCGTGTGTGCAGGAGGAAGACGCTGCGAGAGAGAGAGAGAGAGAGAGAGAGAGAGAGAAGTTTCCTCCGCTCTGAGCGCACGGTCGCCGCTCGCTCACTTCAGACGATGGCACGTCCGCGTCCGTGTGCAGCGCCGTCGCCCCGCCGCCACCGTGACCACTGACGGATCGCGGGGGGGAACAAAAGTGTCACCATGGCTGAATTTGGGGAGAGCAAGAACGTCGGTCCACCGGTTGCCGGCTGGAAAGCTGCGTCAGGAGGAGCCGGAGCGAGCCTGGAGACGCACCGGGGAGAGCCGGTGTCAAACGGGAACTGCGGCGCGCCGGACACCGTGAGGAGGGTCCAGAACGAGTCCAGCTGCGAGTCCCCGACTTGGGAGGGCTCGGGTCTAGATTCAGCCTCCAAAGCGATCCCTCGGCGCAGCAGTCTGATCAAGGTAGGCCGGCGTGTCCATCAGCAGGAAACAAACCACGGTACTGTGAAATACCCTAGGAGGGACTTTGAGATAAAATGCAAACTGTTGCAGGTTCAGAGCAGCCCAGACTGCTGACATTATTTCACAGAGGGTGACAAACAGGGATATGGTTACTGAAAGTCGCTCTGACTTCATACAGACACTGCAAGCCCCTGCAGGAATGTTATGCTGATGCAATAGAGCTTGCCAAATACTCTAAAGTTAATACAAGATGTAGATGTGGTGAGACATTCGCGCGCGCACGCACGCACGCACACACACACACACACACAGGGAGAGAGAGAGAGAGAGAGACAGAGAGAGAGAGAGACAGAGAGAGAGAGAGAGAGAGAGAGAGAGAGATCTTGCCTAGCACTGGTTATAATCATCCTGCACCCTCAAAATAAACAGTTAATACAGTGTAACTCTGCTTCCTGTCAGCTCCTCTGTGTGAAACAGCAGACACCTCACGTGTCAGCGCTGTTCAGGAAATTTAGATTGGTGTGCAGAAGTAGGCCTATTTATTGCCTCAGGGTGCACATCAGGACAGGTACGTGTCACATTTAGGATGATAGAGAGTGTGAATGCTCCTTGCTGAGAACCATCGACACCCCGAGCCTTGACTACAACTGACCACACAGGACTCCAGATCAGATTTACAGAAAAAGGAATAAAAACGGAGAATAACTCTCAGTTTCAGAGCTTTTCAATCATGCATTGTGTTTCTCCAGCCACAGTGTACAGCAGGCAATGTCACTTCTTCGCACTCCATCAGCCACACAGGAGGAGGAGGGGAGGAACTAATAAGTGGAACCACCTGCTGTAGTCTTTGATTAGAATGAGAAATTGCATTCACTCCGCCTTCTGTGGCCTCGAATTTCTAGGTTTAATTAACCCCCGCTGCCTACACAGACCTGAGCTCCCATTTGTGTAAATGTTATGTTTATTTGCGTGGAGCCTTTGACAAAGACGTCACGCTTAACGGTTCATTTGTTTTTTGACTCGAAAGGCCTTTAAAGTATTGTCATATCAGTAACATCTAATCAATAACTCATCCGCTGTCTTCGTTCGTTTATGGCTTCGGCCTCCAGGCATTGTGGGAGGTCTTTATATTGATCTCGAGTTGTTGCTTGTCTTCAGAGCTGCTGCCTGTGAAAACACGATTATTTGAACATGGCTTCATACGGGTCTGATTGGCTCCCACTCACAGCGAGGCAGGAAGCGAGCCAGTTGGCCAATTTCCTCGCATAGTTCATGTCGCAATATTGCTATTAAGTCATGAGCCGCTGATGATGACACGTCCCTCTGTTTTTCACTGGAACGCAGAAGCGCTCCTCGCCTCCGTGCCCACACACAGGCCTGCGCTTGTCTTTCGCTGGTGCGCTGAGGATTTAAAAAACACTCCTGTTTGTTCCGCCGTCTTGTGCTGGGTCAGAAATTGCATTAGATAACTTCTGGCTCTGTGTGCTGTCTCATACCCACCGCCGTGTTTGATGTGTGGCATTAAATAGCTCCAGAGCATCGCCTTCCTCCTGGTTACTGCCTGCACGTGGTTCGTGTTTGTGTTACGTTGACGTGTTTGACTCCCGTACGTTCACCGATCCACGATCCATGTGGTGCAGCCGTGCAAACACTGTAGGTTTGCGCTCTCAGCACAAACATGCCTGCGTTTTGAGTCCCAGACACCTGAGGCGTCAGGTAGATGGAGCTCAATCGAAGAGCCGAGGAGTGATGAATCCACCTGTCAACATAGCGGTGTGTTTTTCTGTTTGCTAAACTACCCCTATGGCCAAACTCAGGATTGCACACAATAGGAGTCGGGGTGGTATGTAGGCAGATAAACAGGAAACATGACATTCCAGACTGGCTTTAACAGGAGTCAGGGGATTTGTGTCTACCGTGTGTGTGTGTGTGTGTGTGTGTGTGTGTGTGTGTGTGTGCTCCTGCTCTCTTCAGCTGAGGTAATGAGAGTGCCCTTAATTGTATTTCATCAGTATGTTCTTCGTGCTGTCCACCGCCCTCTCGTTTATTCTGCCCCCTTCTTCTCCGTGCGCGTGATGGAGATGCAGAATCAGTTTGTGTCTGCTCCAAGTTCATCTTGATGTAGATAACCATCAGGTACTCTATTCCTCTCTCTTTCGCTCTCGTTTCAAACACACACAGGCACACACAGATATTCAGTCACACGCGCGCAGACAAACGCACACACTTGCACAAACCTGCCTTCTAGTAAAACACAGCCAGGCACAACAAATATCTGCTTCCCGGCTCTCTCGTTACTCATGCCAGTGTTGAGTATAAGACACAGTTGGCATGTTTATGAGTGTGTGTGAGAGTGTGTATGTGTACACATTGCTGTCCTGTGAAAACCACATTTCTCCAGAATCTCAGCATTTCATTAACCATGAAAAACATTTTATATTTGATCCAGTAGGTTTAAGGTATCTGTTAGCCAAGAGTAGCCACAACTGATAAAGGAGCCTGTAATTACTCTATATGAAAAGTCTTTTTAAAAAATGGTTGGACATTTCAGGGAAATGTGCTGTTTCACTTTCATGCTGGGGGTTACATGAGTAGAGCTGTAGCACTTTCATTTTGGTCCATTCAACCATGATGCCTGACTTAAGAGACAGTTAGTATAATGACTGAAAGCAGGGGAACCAGCTAGCCTGGCTTTATTTAATAGGTAAAAAAAAAACAAGGACGAAAAAAATCCACCTGCCGACATTCACCTGCTAATCAAATTTTTGGTTTTTAGTTTGTTTAATTTGTACAAAAACTGAACTGTACACCTGTTTCTAGTCATTGTGCTAAGATATCCAGTCTACCTGACGAATATGAGGGCAGTATTGAGCATCTCATTTAACTAAAAATGAACTTTGTCTTTAACTTAAATCACATTTTGAGACATGTTTTTCACCGGGCAGCAATGCTATAAATGTGCACATTTTGGTGTGTGTAAGGGTGTCATGTGATATATTTCTGGAAATGCATCTACTTGTGTGCATGACCCTTTTATTTACCTTCATCAGTATGCCTGCCTAATGGGTCTGTTTGTGCATTTTGGAGGTCGCATGTGTTTTTCAGAATGAGGGAGCAGCATTTGCCAGGAGCGTTAGCGCGTCAGCTGGGGAGGGGTAGTTGTTTGAGTCAGAGGAGCCCCAAGCACCTCCTGAAGATCAAACCAACATCTTTAGCCTGCGTGAGCCTGGCTCTGCACAGCGCAGGGAGTGCTTAAACCTTCTCACTGACTGTGGTGGAGCCACAGGACATACCACCACTTTAAGATACCCCGGTGATTGAATCGCTCCACCTATATATTCATAACACACACCCTACATGCATGTGCAGAGCTGTACAGTGATATATGTGTCAGTGCATAGATGTCTGTGCCTGTTAGAGAGAGAGAGCCTCACCAGTCATCGCTGAGTTGTGTGACGACCCTTCTCGGTAGACTACTTTGGTCGCTACGCTATTGCTCGACTCAAGGTTCCAACCACCTGTTCTTGGCTTTAGTGGTCCTGCTATTGTCAGTAAATGCATCTGTGACGTTTGTCAGCTGAAAATGTGGTTAGCTCTGACAAGATGACCTTTTCAAGTCAACCTTTTACTTGTGTCATTTTGTGCGGCGTGTGTGTTTGATTGTGCGTGCGTCTGTGTGTATGCGAGCACATTGAACTTCAAAGGCTCGAAGTGTAAAAGAGCATCTGCTGCTCTACTTTCCACATGGGCAGGGGTTTCTAGGCAGACTGAGTTAACTTACTGTGAATGCTCACCACATTTTCTCGCTCAGTGTTCCCATACGTTGAGCCGCTGACAGAATGACTTCACCACATACTGCTTCCTGTGCCACATTTAACCCTGATGTCCTGTCCTCCAAGTAATACACATACACAACCCCACCCCGCCACACAGCAAGACCTTGGCATTAGCAAGCAATGATGCAAGACGTTGTGATTGAGGCAATTATTAGCTGTTTTTGACTGATCAGTTGTTCAGTCAGGAAAAAGTCAGAACATATTCGCAAATCTCAATTTTACAGAGGTCAAGGTCAAATTCCTTGTTTTATTTGACCAATTGAAAGTAAAATATCCAAAAGCTGTAAATCCTTAAATGTGAGGACCTGCATACATACAGACTAAAATATCTTTTATAGACATTCATGGTTCCCAGATGATGCATCATGATGACTTTAGTGATGTTTCTCTGGCACTATTATTCTGTTCAAATCTTGGGTTTTCAGTGAAATATCTCTGCTACTAACTACTGACTGTTGGGCAGATTTCTGTGAAATTTGGTGCGCACATTAATCCTTCCGGATGTATTTAATCCACTGGCTTTTCATCCAGTGCCCTCAGCAGATCAGTTCAGTTTGTTCAGTGTTCAGATCAGTTTGTTAATTAGTTTGTTTTAAATACCTGTAAAGCTAATGACATCCCATTAGCCTCTGCTTTACTTTGTATAGAGCTTTTTAGCAAAGTGGTTTAAAGTGGTGGACATACTAAACATTATACCTGCTAAAGATCAGAATATTAGTGTAGCATGAGTATAGTGTTTTTCATAGTTGTATGATTGTTACTTTGTTGGTAGATAAGCCAATCTATTGATTAACTAATTGTTTCAGTGCTGGTTCAAATTTAAGAATATGCTGGAGGACATCATGGTAATGAACAGCATTACATGAGGCATAATGGTGTTTCCTCATTATCCCTCATTTTCTACATGTACATGCCGCACCAAGGAGAAGAAGAGAGGCTGTGTTTGTATGTAGCCTACGTTTGGGCTAGCTGCATCATTAAGAGCTAACTGGTACACAGTATGAAGCATCAGTATTGTTGCTATGGTTACCCGCAGTGTAATGGCCTACACCTTGTGCAGTGATTTTGTGCAATTGATTGGTACTATGTTCTCATGCATGGTTTTAATGGACACCTACCAGCCAATCAGAATTGCATACTTTCAGTACCCAGGGTGTAATGTGATGATAAGAACCACACACACATACACACACATACATACACACACACACACACTCTCAAATGCAAATAAACACAATTTTAAGCCCAACTGTACTTTTCTCCCCATGTTTCCACA
>JAOXYL010000048.1:7890065-7901159 GCA_028564955.1 Terapon puta
TGTTTGGTCGTGTGTTTGAACTCTGCCTTCCCCTCTGTCAGTAATTTATGTGCTGGGCTCACAGAGGTGAACGTGCAGGACAGCCTCCACACGCGAGATAATTGAATCTCAACTGTTGAACAGGCGTCTTGGAGATTCCCGGTGCTTCAAAGCTTCAAATTCACCGTCCGTCAGGCGCACACCATATGAGGTTTATTAGCTTTTAAGGGAGGGCAACCATTGCCTCTGTATGATTTCTACCCATTGCTTGTCTATTAATTTAGCGGCGACATGTTTGTTCCTGGTCATATGATGCACAAACGTCTGTGGAGACCATGTTATTTATGTGGAGTTTTCTAACCGGGTAACGTGTGCACAGTGATTGGCCCTGAGACAGCCACACAGGAGCCATTACCGCTAATGTCACACACAGAGAGAGAGATATGGATTGAGACCAACATTCATCTCCGGTGCCTGTCACCGTACGGCATGAGGGGAAAGAGAGAGTGTGACTGATAGGCTGGCACCATACGCTTCTGAGTAAGGCTGCATTGGTCCATATTTGCGAGTGAAGTCAATAAGTGTTGGCTTTACGCCTCATTCTGCATCACTGCGAAATTTCCCATGTGCTTTCAGGGGACACATCGAATACAGTGCTGTTTTTTCAAAATGAATTATTTTTGAGAGAGAAAGAGAGAGAGGCCTGATTAGCTTTTTCTCCCTGCCTGTGGGGTGCAGTTGCATCTTCCTGTTTGAGGCAGAATTAGATTTAGAGGTGTTTCCAAAGTTCCACTGGGGGAAGATTTTTTTTTTAATGACAACACAGAATCAATTAAAAGTCAACATTTTATTTTGTTACTAGATTGCCTGCATATGTTTTTTAGGGGCTGAAGATGGGCTCTTCTTTTTGCTTTCACAGACTTACTATCTCTCTGTCCACACCCCTTTTCAATCCCTCTATCATGCCCCAAGGCAGCAGGAGTATTTTTAGAGCACCACCTCCCTCCCTTCCTCCCTCTTTCCCTCCCTGCCAGCTCAAAAAAACTTGTCGCCATTGGAAACACTTCTCCATCCTAATGAAGCAATCCTACGAGGATTTGCAATGGTTAGGTGCCCTCCCTGCTCTCTGAGGGAGAGCGTTTCATCCTCTGTGAATTATGCTTCCCCTCTTTCACGTGTTCATTCATATTCTTTAGATGAAACACAGCTCAGGTCTTTCTTCTCTCTCTTTCTCTGTCTTTCTCTCATCTCTTTTTGCCTTTCATATCCCCCAGATTTCTTTCATATGGAGGTTTCCCTCGTCTCGTCTCTCATAAAAGATCCAAGTGCTCTCGAGGTTCATATGAACTCTTATTTGAATGAAATCAGAGCTATGCTGATGAGTGGAGATTAATTAGTCACTGATCAGTGGTCACAGATGTTCCTTATAAATATGAAAATGTTGATCACCCTGCTAATGTTTGACTGGACTTCTTAAATACTTCAAAACAATTTTTATGTAATATATGTTTGTTGGTCACAGAGCAACAGGCTGCTGGATTTCATCTTGATTTTTTTTTTTTTGGTGGTACCTCTTTATTATTATTTGACAGGAAGCTGAGAGAGAGGGGAGGGGACGACATGTAGTAAATGGCCTCAGGCAAGAATCAAACCCAGGGCTGCTGCATACATGGGCATGTGCGCTACCCGCTGAATCACCTGTGCATCTATAAACTGAATATTTAGTTAATAAATATGCCACTGTGGTCCCATAGGAAACTGTGATGGTATTTTTCATTAATCTAACTTGATTATTTGGAAAAATAAAAATTGATCGACAATGAAAATAATTGTTATGGTAGATCCGAGGTACATTTTCTGAGCGCGTTATTTTTTAATTAATTTTATTTTTATTTACTGTGGCATGTTGAGTATGTGGGTGTTTGGTCACCCTACTTACATATAGGATTGAATCAGCTACAATTATGTTATCCTACTTATCCTGTCACACTGTAGATTAGCTTCAATGAAGTCTCTGATTTGATTTTATCAGGACTCTAATATATCCATAATTGAATAACTGCGCCCACATATATGCTTTTATCTGGTAGTAGAAGGATCTTCGTGGGGGTGACATCTGATCGGTCAATGAATCAGATGGATGAGCTGTGATGGTGAGCTCAGATAAACTAATTGGGTCCGCCGGTGTCGTGGCGGAGGGGACGAATTAGAATGCTGCAGCCTACTGCCTCTGTCTAGTCAGGTATGATTAATGGTGTAATGGTGAAGGGCAAGGGCAAGCAAAGGCTTTTAGCATCAGGAAAAACAATAACAGATTGGGAGGAGGAGGGTTTATGTGGTAGACCAAATAATCTGTGTTTATATAGGGTTATATAAGATGGTATTTCTTTTAATCCTTTGAGATCCATTCTGGTGGGGAAATATGTTTGTCATGCCCAAGCAAAGAATACTCTTCAGATGGATCACTGTCTGTCTTTCTGTCTCTCTCTGTCAACTCATTCTTCTTATTATTATTACACCGCCCTCCCTCCTCCTCTCTCTATCTGCTCTGTCCTTTCATCCTTCCTTCCCTTCCTCCTCATCAGGATGGGTCACGTGCTGGTCGGGAGAGGAAGAAGACAGTGTCCTTCAGCAGCAGCCTGTCGGAGAAGAAGATCAGCAGTGCTGCAGACTGTATCCACTCCATGGTGGGTCAGCTACAGAGTGGTCCTTTACATAAAATATCAGTTTTACATACATTTACATGAAATATTTATTGTGCATTGCATGCTTCAAGGGTTTCTTTTAGATCACATACATTCAAGCCTGTCAAACATCGGCTTGTGTAGAAGTGAAATGGTGCAAGCTCTGCACTGAAAGTCAGTGGATGACAACTTCCAACTATATCTTGCTTCCAGGTTGAGGGGAGTGAGCTGAAGAAAATCCGAACCAACTCGCGTGTTTACCAGCGGTACTACCTGCTGGATGCAGGCCTCCAGGCTCTGTGCTGGGAGCCGTCCAAAAAGGAGTCAGACAAAGCCCGGATCTCTCTCGCCTCCATACGAGAGGTCAGTGTCCAGTGAAAAAGGTTTCTCCAACAACCATTATGAATGATTACATTCTTTTAGACTAAGACAAAGGAAATACTTACGACCCTGAACCATATGGACAACAATAGTTGATTTTTAAAATATTTTTTTATTGTACCTGATGAGAGTTTTGCATGTCTCAAATTGTAGGTACGGACAGGTCGCAACACAGAAACTTTCCGCACCAGCGGAGTGTATGAACAGATTTCAGAGGACTGTGCATTCTCAATCATCTATGGAGAGATGTATGAAAGCTTGGACCTGGTGGCTAACTCTGCAGAAGTGGCCAACATTTGGGTGACTGGCCTAAGGTATGATACAGCAGAGACACATGACTTAATAAAACACTTCTTCTGATCTTCAGAGTTGATTTCTAACATTCATAAGCAGTACACAGCAGTAGTGTTTCTTAAAGACAGTACAATAAAAAAATCTGTCAGTATTCATGCATTTCTTTCTCTTTTATAAAGTATCCTTGATCAAGTTTGCTGTTTGACATTAATAGGGAGAACAAGGTTATCTGTAAATTTAAATAAAATGGTCGCTAGTGGAATTTATGTACTTGCTTTCTTTTGTGTTTTTGTGGATTTTGTGGTTGAACTAAGGGCTATATAAGTGGAGGTGCACAGGGTAATCGAGCTACTTTATGTAGGGTTTCTTTTGTCCTGGATTGATTGTATTGTGGGGAACAGTGAGATATCGGTGGGCTGATTTCTTTGTGCAGTCCTTTGAGATTGCTTGCGATGATGGGCGATGACAGTAAATGTGATTTGACTTTAAACTGATTCTTCCACTGCAGTTATTGTATTTTATTTCAGTGTCAGCAAAGTACCTGAGATGAAAATGAAAATGTCTGTGATGTATTATTGCACCCAAAATATTCTGTCCTATTTTATCAGCTTTGTCCATTCTTCCCTCAACTTCCTCTAGGTATCTAATGCAGTATGGGAAACATGCCCTTGACATGCTCGCCAGCAGCCAGGACAGCCTTCGACTCATCTGGCTGGAGCAGTTGTTCTCTTCAGCTGCTGATTCGGACAGACAGGAAGACACTGAGGAAGGGATTCGCTTGCAGTCAGCCATTAGGATGATACTGAATGTGAACCCTGGAGTGAGCAGCACCAAAGTGGAGCACAGGTTCAAAGAGCTTCAGAGAGTCAGGGAGAAGATGTGTGGGCTCTCTCTAGACAATGGATCTGGAGTTAGAGATCACAGTGACAACAAAAGCCAGACTGGAAGAAATGAGCGAGTTACGAAGCAGGAGTTCATTGAGGTCTTCCATGACTTTTGCACACGTCCGGAGATCTACTTTCTGTTGGTGCAGTTCTCTAGCAACAAAGAGTTCCTGGACACCAAAGACCTGATGAGGTTTCTCGAGGCTGAGCAGGGCATGGCTCAAGTGGGTAACCTTCCTGTGACGTGGTATCGCTTGTCTGTCCAATTTCTCCTTCATCTCTCAATTTCCTTCTTTCACTATGTCTTTCAGGTGAGTGAGGAGACCAGCCTGAAGCTAATCCACTCCCATGAGCCATCGGAGGAGGGCCGGCAGCAGGGGTACCTGTCGCTGGATGGCTTCACCAGCTACCTCACTTCAGTAGAGTGCCAACTCTTCGACAGGGAGCATAACATCGTGTGCCAGGACATGTCCCAGCCTCTGTCTCACTACTACATCAACTCCTCCCACAACACCTACCTCATCGAGGACCAGTTTCGCGGTCCGTCCGACATCTCCGGCTACATCCGTGCCCTTAAGATGGGATGTCGATGTGTGGAGGTGGACGTTTGGGATGGCCCTGATGATGCACCGGTGGTGTGTACTGGACACACCCTATCTCCACCACTTTCCCTACGTTGTGTGTTAGAAGCTATTGGAAAGTTTGCATTTGTGGCATCAGATTATCCGTTAATTGTATGTATTGAGAACCACTGTTCACTTCAACAACAGAAAGTGATGTGGCAGCATCTCATTAGGATACTGGGGGAGAGGTTATACACAGATCCCTCAGACAAAGGGGAGTCATACCTACCATCGCCTCATGACCTAAGACATCGAATTCTTCTAAAGGGTAAGAAGTTGGGGCCAGGTCCTGACTGGGAGGATGGGGAGGTAAGTGAGGAGGACGAAGGGGCAGAGATGTGTCAAAGGATGAAAGCAGCTAACAGTGGTGGGGTGGTACCTGGAGGTAATGAAAAGGACACGGTGCAGAAAAGTGTCTCTTTCACAGCTGTTACTCAAATGAATCCTCTTCATCTTCCGCCCAAACGTTTCCAACTCCTGAAGGAACTCTCTGATCTAGTAACTCTTTGCTGCTCAGTTAGCTTCATTGACTTTCCAACATCGTCCAAAACCCAAAAACCCTGGGAGTTGTGTTCCTTTCATGAGTCTCTGGCTGTGCGTCTCGCTGGCGAGAGCCCTGGTGACTTTGTCAATCACAACAAGCATTTCCTGTCACGGGTGTACCCGAGCCCCATGCGCATTGACTCAAGCAACATGAACCCTCAGGACCTGTGGAAGTGCGGGTGCCAGATCGTGTCTATGAATTTTCAGACAGCAGGACTGATGATGGACCTGAACACAGCTTGGTTCCGGCAGAATGGGAATTGTGGTTACGTCCTACGGCCAGCCATCATGCGGCAGGAGGTGTCTTATTTCAGCGCTGACACCAGAGACACAGTGCCTGGTGTGTCTCCACAGCTGCTCCATGTGAAGGTGTGGTGGAAAACAAAAAATGTGTCCCTTGCAGTGAACACAAGCTTAATTTCCTCCCAAACTGAAATGATAATTCTTGTTTCTTATAAATGTTTACAAGTTCTGATAATAATGGTAATTGGTAATAATATCTGGGACGGTGGTAAGATAAGTCAGTCAGATTTTTAGAAAGCCACCAGGTTAGCCAGGGTTTTTATAGAGGAGACAGCCAAGCTGAAATTACATTTGGTTGCTCTTGCTTTTAATTATACCTACAAATGAAGCTTTTGAGATTTTTTTTAACTACTGACTTCTCTACGAATTGTTTGATCGACTAGCAATTCGTTTTTCACCCTGTTGTACACCGAAGTATTGTGTGAGCAGTCATCATGTCCAAATCTACAAAAACAAAATCAGAGTTGTTCTAAACTGAAATAATCCCCATGATTATGTTCTCAACATCAATCCTGAGTAAATATTGGCCTTTATGTTGATGCATCTCCCAGGTGATAAGTGGCCAGAACCTTCCCAAGCCAAGAGGTTCAGAGGCCAAAGGAGATGTGGTGGACCCCTACGTGTACGTTGAGATCCACGGCATCCCGGCTGATTGCACAGAGCGCCACACCAGGACTGTGACCCAGAATGGGGACAATCCTATCTTTGACGAGAGCTTTGAGTTCCAGATCAACCTGCCAGAGCTCGCCATGGTTCGCTTTGTGGTGCTGGATGACGACTTCATAGGGGATGAGTTCATCGGTCAGTGGTCTGTCGATTAGACTGTTAAACTGTTATTACTGCACAGGTTTCATGTTCCTTTGAATTTTCCCTCTGCCATAGGTCAGTATACTATCCCTCTGGAATGTCTTCAGCCGGGCTATCGACATGTACCACTCCAGTCCCTGACAGGCGAGGAACTTCCACACGCCAAGCTCTTTGTGCACGTGGCCCTCACCAATCGCAGGGGAGGGGGGAAGCCTCACAAAAGGGGACTATCTGTCCGGAAGGCCCGCAAGGGGAGGGACTATACAGCTCTCAGGGACTTGGGGGTCCGGGCTGTTGATGATGTTTTCAAGATGGCTGCTCCTTTACTTAGAGAAGCCACTGACCTGAGAGAAAACATGCAGGTGAGGAACAAAGAAGAATGTTGACTATTTAGCTTGTCAGTAGTTCACCACAGACCAATGACATTTATGAATGTTTATCACAGTTTGAAAAATACACAATCATATTCATAAAACAATCAGTTGACAAAATGATTAATTAGTTGACCAACAGAAAGCTGTATCAACTACAGTCATGGTAATTCATCACATTTAAGGCTTTAACTAAGCAAAAATGCCATCCACTGGTCCCAGCGTCTGAAATGTGCTGCTATTTTGAACTGAATGAACAACGTGCAGATACCACAGTGGGTTATTATTTGGATGTATTATAGCCTGAAAATGTATCAACTGGAAAAAAAAACACCAACAGAGGAAAAATTTGAATCAATATTACAGCCTCAAATAATTTGCTTAATTCATGATCATATAAACAGATATAAAACAAATGGGAGAAATAGGGATATCGCCATAACAGTGAATTTTTTTTTTTTTGCACAACTGAAAAGGAAGAAACAAAAGACTGCCTCCAGTGACGACTTTTCTGCAATTGTTAAAAGCTGATCTAACCTTTATGAGCCAGGTGGCAATTTGGTCTGTTAGAGCTTGTGTCACTCCAGGGCAATAAAACAGTGATTATATGTTCAGTCAGTGTGGGGAGACTGTTGGAATCCACATCTCTTGATTGTCTTCCAGCTCAAGCTGAACTACTGCGGCGGCACAGCTGCAGGAGAGAACTACAGGAGGGCAAATCGATAATCAAAGGGAAAAGACAAATGGCTGTGTTGCAGGAGCGGCTTTTGATTACCTGTGTGTACGTGCGTGCGTGTGTTTGTGTGTGTAAGAGAGAGAGAGAGAAAGTAAATTGAGTGGGAGACAGCAGGGAAGAGATTTGACAGATTTGATGTTCGTTTAATTTCGATATCATTTGAACTGTTTTTCCTTCAGGGACAAGAAAATATGATTGAGAAAGATTGTGAAAGACTTTGCAGGATTTCGTGTTTGAATTTGCAGGTGTCTTTTTTTTCCTCCCACAGAACTCAGTAGCAGTGTTCAGGGAGCTATGCGGAGTCTCAGCGGTGGCTAACCTCATGCAGTGCGTGCTAGCTCTGGGCTCCAGGGTGTCAGGACCAGATGGGGCGCCTTTACTACTATTTGACCTCCGGGACCACTACCCTACTCTGGAACCCCAGGGACCCCTTCCTGACGTCCTTCGCCGTGTTGTCTCCACCTATGAAATGGTGAGGAAGGAAGAGAATTAGATGGTTAATGTGCTCATTGCTGTTCACCAGATATAGGAGTTTGCAGGTTCACATCTCCGTGCTGCATTTTGAAGGAAGGAAGGACCAAACAAAAGCAGCAAAGATCACAACCACCTCCCATCTCCTGTCTACTTGACCTAACAATGAAAATCCAGACAAAAGCTTCCTTTTTAGCGACTAACTTCTCGAGCACAAAGTGAGCTCTCATTGTTATGTAGCAGACAACATTCCGACTTGTCCTGGCTTGTAAACACATCAGCAACATCCTCACCTTGGCCTGAATGAGCTGTGGGTTTCCACCCAAACAAACGGCGGACTTCCATTTCGCCAGGAGAAAGTTATTTAACAGAGTTAATTTATGTAATGGAGTCTAAAAATAACTCCAGGCATAGAGAAAAAAAATCCCTGTGGAAATAAATACAAAGAGAGAAAAAGCAAGAGAGAGAAAAAAAGGGGGCAGAGTGGTCAATTAGTCTGTTAGTCAACTCGGCTAGTCAATAAGGTCGCATGAATCAGATTGTTTGAGTGGGTTTTGGCTGCTTGGCTAGTGTCGTAACTGCAAGGATGCGGTGGCGGGCTCTCTTTCTGTCCTCGCTTTCATATCTCGCTTTCAACATATTTCCCTTTGGTCTCCATCGCCGTCTCTCTGCCTGCTCCTTGTCCCTCCTTCCACTCGTTGTCGTCTCAGTCACTTCCCGCCTCCTCTCTGTGCCTCTGGGTCTCGTCTCTGGACTGCGGCCGGCCACCATGAGTGTTTTCCACACAGCTGTGGTCCAGCGTAGCTTGCTATGTTAAAGTGTTGCTGTGGTAAATGACATTACATCCATTTTTTTCTTTTGCCATCTGTTTGGCTGCTGCAATACTGCAATACTTTTTTTAAAAATTGATATTTGCTCACATTGCACCTCTTCATGTCTAATATTAGATATTGCTTAGGAGTCTCCTGGGTAGGATGATGGACAGTCAGTATGAATTGCCAATTTAGAGATACCGTCCAGTGAGCATATGTGATGTGTGTGTGGGTGTGAGTGCATCGTGTGTGAGACACTGTAACCAGAAACAGACTGGAGATAAATGAACCCTTTGTAGTAGTATTAAGTTATGATAAAGGTTTCGGTGTACAAATTATGACACTTTAATTTAACTATGGTTGTTTGTCACTGCTGTGCAACTAGCAACAGCTTAAAACAGTGACTGCATTAGTGTGTGTATAAGAATATGTGTGTGTGTTTGTGTGTGTGCATGTGTGTGTGTGTGTGTGCCACTTCCGTTTCCAGCCAAGCGGATCACAGTTGAAAAAGCTTGCTGAATACCATTAGCATAGATTTGAATGTCGTTCTGCTAAATGGATTCCACACCTCAATCCTGATGCCTTCAGGGAGAGACAAACAACAGAGACAGGAAGTGGGGATGTGTGTATGTGTGTGTGTCTTGTTGAATTGGATCTGGTCAAAGTAGTGTACTGTAGTTAATCCCTAGCTTGCTATGTTAAAGTGTTGCTGTGGTAAATGACATTACATCCATTTTTTTCTTTTGCCATCTGTTTGGCTGCTGCAATACTGCAATACTTTTTTTAAAAATTGATATTTGCTCACATTGCACCTCTTCATGTCTAATATTAGATATTGCTTAGGAGTCTCCTGGGTAGGATGATGGACAGTCAGTATGAATTGCCAATTTAGAGATACCGTCCAGTGAGCATATGTGATGTGTGTGTGGGTGTGAGTGCATCGTGTGTGAGACACTGTAACCAGAAACAGACTGGAGATAAATGAACCCTTTGTAGTAGTATTAAGTTATGATAAAGGTTTCGGTGTACAAATTATGACACTTTAATTTAACTATGGTTGTTTGTCACTGCTGTGCAACTAGCAACAGCTTAAAACAGTGACTGCATTAGTGTGTGTATAAGAATATGTGTGTGTGTTTGTGTGTGTGCATGTGTGTGTGTGTGTGTGCCACTTCCGTTTCCAGCCAAGCGGATCACAGTTGAAAAAGCTTGCTGAATACCATTAGCATAGATTTGAATGTCGTTCTGCTAAATGGATTCCACACCTCAATCCTGATGCCTTCAGGGAGAGACAAACAACAGAGACAGGAAGTGGGGATGTGTGTATGTGTGTGTGTCTTGTTGAATTGGATCTGGTCAAAGTAGTGTACTGTAGTTAATCCCTTATTTGTCGAACAGCATTTTTTTTTCCCGCAGAGGGGTCACGTCCCAGCAGGGTTTGTTAGAGGAGGTGCAGAATTAATCAGGCAGAAGCTACTCGTGTCATTCCTCTGTGTGTGTGTGTGTGTGTGTGTAGTTGTGTGTGTGTGTGTAGTTGTGTGTGAGCAGTCACATTAGTCCTTCTTGTGCATGCATGTGTATATACTGCACATATGTGTCTGCTGTGCAACATGCAAAACATCACACACTGTATATTTGCTTAACAGTGTGATTTACCTACAAGACACACAAGACGGCTAAATTAGTTAAGGGGTAAGGGTTACACACACACTCTCTTCAACTGTGTGTGTGTGTGTTTCATGTTAATGGATGTTTTTCTGTTTGCAGATGGTCCAGGCGAGCCGAGCAGTGATCGAGCTCTCCGATGGAATCCACGACAGGATCCTGCACATACAGACAACGGGTGTGTAGGCGTGTGTGTGTGTATGTGTGTGTGTTGATGTGCATGTGTGTATGTGTTGCTGCTATGTGGAGCGTGTGCCATGATGTGTGTGTAGAAAGCAGGCTATGCCCATGTTCCTAGTCCACTCATGTAAACTCCCACACAGCCTCTTCAGCAGTGCCGTTATCCACACTGCAGTGGCTGCTTTTGTCATTAACTTAACTCCCCTCCTTTCCTTTTTTCCCCTCTCCTCTCCTCTCTTTCCCACTCTTCTCTCCTTGTATCCTCTTTCCTTTTCCTTTCTCCAATGCTCTCTCCTGTCCTCATCTGTCCTCTCCTCTCCTTGTATCATCTTTTGTCTCCTTTCCTTTCTATTCCTTTCTT
>JAOXYL010000048.1:7909494-7919558 GCA_028564955.1 Terapon puta
GGAGGAGGAGGAGGAGGAGGAGGAGGAAGGGCGCGGGCATGGGATTTGCTCGTTCACAGGTCGTTCGGGTTGACGATGGTAAAGTCAGAGTCCTTGCTGTGGGTGGAGCCCTCGTCTGGGCTGGATGAGCCCGAGGTGGTGCCAGCCATCAGGGGGTCATGGAAGGTTCCGGAGGCGCCCTCGGGCTCCAGTCGCACAAGGCCACGCCCTCGCCTGATAGGTGGAGTGCGCTCAGCCACAGCCCTTCCTCCTCCTCCTCCTTCAGCAGCCTGCAGGTCTCCATCCTGAGACACGAGGATGTAGTCGTCCCAGTTCTTACCATCGGATCCAAGGGACGACGCCACCTGCATGAGAGATGGTGAGGTCATCAATGTGTGCTCTCTTACATTATACTATTTCCTCTACTTTGTCTAATATCGTCAGGGTAAGTGGGAACAGAAGGTGTGTGTAAATGAATTAAGGCAGTATAACTACTGATTGTTGCTTTGTTTGGGCCTAAAGCTCAGTGTATTCAAATGCAACAAACCTCAGACTACAGGAACCATGTGATTATTGTGAAGTATTTTCATTATACTGTTGCTGTATTATGCTACATCCTTCTGGCTTTGATTCATTCCTAATGGGGCAGATTTAGCATCACATGACCTAATCCTGCAAAGAATAAAATTCTGGTATAAAACATCAGATGATTTTTGCACGCAGGGTACAATTTGTTGGCATGAAAATGATTGGATTTAAAGATACTGAATTTTGGATAAAGGGGTCAAACAATTAGACCAAACAACTGAAAACTAATCCCGTCTGAGTGTTGTTGTTAATACCAGTGCAGGTGCTGACAGTGCAGAGCTTTAATTCCAGCAGCATAAAAGAGGACTGATGAATTAACCTGTTGCTCAGGTGGGTTCATTGCCTGCTCCTCCTCCTCTTTCTCATCAGTGCTCACGCTCCCATCCAGATCAGAGTCGCGGCTACGCCTGCTGTTTCCTTGCAGTAGGTGGTCACCGTGGTGACTGATGGAGCCCAGAGCGGTCTCAGCAGCAGCTGTGGAGGTGTAGTGATCATCAGCGATGGTGATCTCCTCGTTCTCCTCCGCCTCCAGCTGACTTTGGTTGAAGCGCAGTGCCCCCTTAAGGATGTCTTTGATCTGACAGGACACAAGGAAGCGGTGTTACAGAAACAGACAGAGAATAGAGAATACAAGTACAAAAACACATCACACACAAATGCTCAGACTCACCTGTTTGAGTCCAGCCAGCGATACCAGGACCTCATCCTCTTTCTCAAGGTGCTCTTGGAGAATCACTTCCTGGATTTTACCTGTGCAGACATGACAATAATTAAAATAATGATTGTAATAATAAGTCACTCACTGCACAACACAACCAACCACAAAATCCCTTTATTCTCCCCTTAGCTGAATAATCCCAAAAAAATTTTCTTTGACCGTTTATTTAAAGATCTAAACTTCTGTCCAGTTTTTATTCTTTAAAAAGAAAAAAGAACACTTTTCCTTAGTTTTACTCTTCAGACTAATAAATGTTTCAGATGCTGGGTATGGCATTTGTTTATTGTTTATTGTACTCACAGATGTGACTGTTCATCATCTTGGCACAGTATTTGCTCATGGCCTCCAGGTCATTGATCTGACCCTGCAGGTATGATACCTGGGCTTCCAGGTCCTCGTCCTATTGGTAACACACACAAACAGATATATATAAAACTGATGTAACAAACTAAAGCACATTAGATTATTAAGAAAACAGAAGGATCACTGGACAGCTCACCGCCTCCTTCTTGCCCATGGTCTTGCTGTGGGAGCGAGAGCGAGTGATGTTGAAGAAAGACTCTTTCTTGGAGGCAGACAGGGGTGGAGATGAAGTGCTGACGTCACTCCCTCTGGAGGGGGGAAGAGGAGGGGATGCAGTAGATTGACCCCGCCCACCGGAGAGGCTCTCTATGCTGGGAGAGGAGCTGACCGTCCTGGAGCTATGGCCTGAGACAGAGACCGAAAAAGATCTTATAACCATATGTACTTTTGAAAAAGTATAATACTGCTTAAGTGTGGATGTCACCTCTTAAGGTTCACCTACTCGCTTCAGCTGACAAAGATCACAAGTTGCAGTTTAAAGCTTGAAAAAACCCCGATATGAGCTTTTTTGTCACATAATACTGCTGTATAAGAAGGTTAAAAAAAAGTAAAAATGTCTAAAATAGTAAGAAGATTTTATTGTTCTTTTAACATCTAAATTCAGGGGGAGTGAATTTAAAACGTTTGCTATGGGCTACTGGAATAATTATAGACTTTCAAAATATGGTGAAGAAAATTAAGCATAAAAATAAAAGAATACAAGTACAAATTACATTTAAATAATGCTTTATAAATTCGAAGCAAGAAACAGTTATTCCATATGCTACTTAATAACTAGGTCCTTATCATGTCTTAAAGTTATTAAACTTTTTAAACCTATTTTGTGTCATTCCATTTATTTGCCTGTCACACATTTTTTGTTTTTAGCTCTTACAATTGCAGTCTGGCTTGTGATCACTTTAATTTATAAATCAGTCTTAAATCTAATTTGTGCCACCTAAAAAATTAAATGACGACCAACCCACAGGGTGGCAGCGGGAGCTCTGAATGACTTTGTGTTGGCAGCAGTCATGTAGAGCCAGACCAATCAGACCTGCTGGTCTGTGAATGATGTTCATTAATGTAGAATTGAAATGCTAATTTAATACATAACTTTTGAATAGCTTTTACACTTATTAATTCATGAATTGATTAGAATAAAAAAAACTGTATATAAGTTGTTATTATTCCAGGATCCATAGAAGGGGAAAAAAAGGAAACCATGTTACTTTGCAGGCAAACTTGCAAACACAACACAAATAACAAAACTAAAACCCACTGTGACCCCAAAACAAAGCACACACACGACAAGCTCTTGAGTGCACATCCAAAGCAATACTGACAGCAGATGCCACAACACATCCATGATGTTCATGATATCGGTTTCATTCTCCCTGATGTGATAAGCTATGATCTCCCTCTGCTGGTCATAATATACCATTACATACTACAGACACGAATGTCCATTTACAGTAATACTGCGGGGCCTTACTGACAGATAATTAAGCAGCAGGAACAGATGAACAAACAGTGAATGCCAAACTCTGCGTGCAGACATGCAATGTGCAGTGACGCAAGCGCAGACAAACAGGGGAGGCACGTCACACACAAGCAGTTGCCATGGTAGCAGTTACCTTGTGTGTCAGTGTGAGTCTGGACTGGGAGAGAGACCTGAGACACTCCACCTGAAACTACATCTAACAGATAGGATAGTCAAAGCTGATGGTGCCACGTCCACACAAACCGACATATAGTCAGATAACCTGCACATGCAGCTGATTCACCGGTTACATTAACAGCCAACAGAAATGCACAAATTGGTCGTGGATGTAAGAAGTGTGGTCTGCCCCCCTCCTGCTCACCTTTGCTGAGATGGACGGGCATGCTCTCTGACTTGAGCAGGCGGTAGTGCTGAGTCTGGGTGTGGCTCTGGGTCTGCGGTGGGGCGTGGCCTGATGGGGAATCAGCCAGCGGGTGAGGCAGGACTGGTCCGGGGGCCGACGCGGGGGAAGTAGACGAGGAGGAGGAAGAGGAGGAGTGCACCTCGCTGTTGATTGGAGAGACGCCGCTGGACCCGCCCGATATGGCTGGAGCGATGAGCTTCCTACCGAAGCTCAGCAAGCTGCTGGAGACCTTGTTGATGTTGAGGGGCGCGGCTTTTGTACTCGAACCAGAGCTAGAGACAAAAGTGCATTGAGGTAAATAAGGAACAATATGCGCCTACAGAATTACAGGATGTGGTGTTTCTTTGTTTTCACCTCTGTTCACCTTTATCTCTAAATTATACTTGTTACTGCTGACTTTATTCCAAACTTTTAGATTTATGTCTTCCAGGCAGCCAGTTTCCATTTTATTTCTTTACAAAATGAAACTCTACTTGCAAAGATCACAATGAACCTCTGAGTAAATGAATGTAATTGTAATAAGTTACAAGCAAAGGCAATTAATAGTTCATTAATGAACTTTGTACGACTGCTAACTTCCAGATCTGATGAAGTATAGGATTCTTGAGCTCTGCTCTCAGAAAATCAATCTCAGGTGACTCACAAAAATCAAACATGAACACGGTAGAAAAAAAAAAAACAGTAATGTGAAATTGATCCCAGCAGAGTTTTCTGTTGGCACTCTCGAGCTTCAGATATCACCAGATAGTGTTTTGTTTGTTCTCACAAGACAGTTTAATGTAAAAAATATGAACATAACATAAACAACAAAATGTAGACTACCACTCTTATAAGTGCCAAGTCTCTGTTCATTATACAGCAATTAAATGAAATGGAAGTTGTGACACCAAAGTCTGTTCTCTTTATTAAAGTATGGAACATAACTGGAAGACATTCAAGAAGCTGGAATTTAAACTAACAAACAAACTCAAGCGCTTGTCACGCGCATACAATCAGTTTTGGCAGGAATAACCGACCATTTCAAACACTGTAAAGGCATTTTAAAATGGTCTATGTACATTTTTTTCATTGTGAAAATGGAAGATTATTTAAATCCACTGTAACTGCTGAAAACTCAAGCAAGCTACAATCTTTGCTGTCCTTGAAGGTTGAAACCATAAACTTTTTACTGCCGTGTTAAATGGGGATGAGTGTTTAACACCCATTTTAAAAGCAATTTAAAGAGGACACACTGACTTTGGAGGGCAGAATAGCCGAGTGTGTGTGTGTGTGTGTGTGTGGGTGTGTGTTTTACCGTGTCTTGTTCATCAGGTCAGCTCCCCTTGTTTTGTAATAATCCAGGTTCTGCTGGAACTGGTAGTTGACAGGTCGGGGATTGTTCTATAAGGAGGGAATTAATAATTTTTATGTTGGCAAATTTAAACATCAGAAGTAATGGCAGTGACGTGTGTGATAAACATGAGATGTGTTATTGTGCATGACCACGTAAATAAGCAAATACGCATGCCGTGACGTTTCTGAGTCAGTGCATATGAGCAACGGGCCTCAACAACCCTCCCCATCACCCGCCCCTCCAGGTGTAACCGTGATGTAGACATGGTGTGACACGGTCGTTCACCTGGGGGAAACACTGTCACGTTGGATCAGCACCTTCCTGGATTTCCCATCCCAGGAGAGTAGTGGACAGGGGTGCGGCGACTTGTTGTGTTTGAGTGCACGGGTCAGTGAATAAGAGGAACAGAAGGTGGTTTGTACTGGGACAGTGAGGTGTTGGCTACTGTCAAAGAACCGTTGGGTTTAACAAACAAACGTCAGTGGATAGTTTTCATATAAAATGTTATAGCGGTGAAATAAAAGAGTGTGGCAGAACACAAGGCCTCTGATTAAGTGTGTGGCTGGGAGAGAATGAAACAATTGTGTGACGTGAAAAATATGTTGAAGGCTGCAAGATATGACAATTCTGAATACATATTTTTGCACTTAGCAATTTGGCATATTTGTGAGGTAACAGAAGTTCTCAAGGTGTCTTGTTTTCACTTTTACCATTTTGTAGTCACAACGGTCTCACATTACAAAAAACAATTACATCATTGTAATAGGGAAGCAGTGTCTATAATTAAGCAATGGCATTTTTAGGAACTAAAGTCTTTTCATGTACAGACTTGGAGTGATCTCTTTTAACTCTGGGCTATTTAAAGGTTTTACTCAGTAACAATTCATGACATTATTAGGGGGAAAAAATCCAAAGTTGTCATCTAGTGCAAATTAAAATGAAAAATCTCATTTATCTCTACAGTACATAAAGCAAGCCATCCTTTGTACCACCTTTATTATTTGCACAAATGAAGGTTGGTATTTGTGGCAGTAATCACGGAACAAACAAATGCCATTAGACAATTTCTTCAACAAGAATGAAAATAAACTGATTTTTTTTTTAGGACTGCACAGCAACTGTGGCCAAACAGATAAACACAAACTTGGGAGGACAACATTTTAGTTTGCTGTGTTTTCCTAGTAAGCTGTGATGTGAAAGTTTCAGAATCTGATACTTCTCATTTTCTGGTCACGATGTGCTTCCTATCAGTGAGGCGTTCCGTGTAAAATAGTCTAATAGTAGCCCTTGACTTCGAACATTATTTAAATGTTGTGGGTTTTTAAACAAAATTTTAAAATATTTATTCACATGGTATAAACAGTGTATAGAGTCCTTATTATTATATGTAAATAATATATGATACATCAGTGCAACTTCTTCTTTCTTATTAACTGGTTCACTGACTGCACCTGTGCTTCATGTATTTACTGTAAGTGCCTCACAATCACTAATATGCTACTACTCAAGTGTGAGGAACTGAAACATTTACTGCTATTTTTAACTTTGCATATTTCTTAAAGCTTAACCTTTTTTTTCCACTGTGCAATCAGAGTTTTACTCTACATGACCGTTGCTCGAGGATTTCAGCCCCTGTTTTGAGTTTCACTTCTGCAAATCTTCCTCTATGTCTGCAGTTAACACAGTATGACCTCTGGTAGAAGCACTGAACAGTAGGCACGTTCAGCCAAAACACAAAGTAAAACATAATTTTCATTTTATGTGTAGCATTTCTCCCTTTCTCTTCTCCATTTTAACTTGTGACCAGTCAAGCATGATGAAAGTGCTTAATATGCTACAAGGGACTTTCAGAGTCACACAAGCATTACCACTACACTACATCCAGTAGCTGTTGATTTTGGAAACCAAGTGCGCACAAATAACAATTTTGAATTAATTATGCCAATGTGTTTGTGTTCTTACTTTGGGATCTCTGAGGAAAAGAGCTTTTTGCAGCAGAGAGTTGATGTCTCCTAATGGAGGGTAGTGCATTAGAAGTCCCAGGCAGGTCTGGAAGTTACTTGCAATGACTGGAAGAGACAGAACAACAAAAGGAGCATTGCATTACATTGACATTTACATGGGTCAAATCTCAAAATTAGCTCTCTTGGTTAGTTTGAAAAATGTAGTCTGACAACATGTGCAAATAGTTTCAAATGAAATTAAAAAAAAAGGTTTAGTTCAACTCATTCACAACATTAAACTAAGTAAGTAAAGGAAGAATCAAGTGACCTGCAGCTGCATCACACACAATCAAGTGTGACAAACGTGATTTTGGCTAAGTGTTTCCATCAGTCCTTGCATTTATTTTACCAGTGTCCACTCAGTACCTTTCAGAAAAGCACCTCTCTAATGACTTGTTCCAAGGGCAATTTGATGTAACGACGCTCCAGAGGCACTGATAAACAATACCGCCTTTTGTGTTCACTGTATGTATTTAGGTTTTCCTTTCAGTGAGCTTAGACATGAACTTGACTTGATTGAGTTAAGCATTTTTCTGAATGCTGTGTTTGTGTGCATTTTGTTCCCCGGTATCTGCTATACACCAGTAGGAATTAGATATATTACTAAAAGATACTTAAACAGGGACGACATTTGCTGACATTAGTGCTTAAACTCCCTATTCTTCCTGTAAATATGGAAGCAAATATCTACTGTATTCTATTTAAAGCAATATGACTCCATCTGATTAAATGAAGTGGAATAAATCACATTCTTCCACTTAAGTGTTTCTAATGAAATTACATGCTACAAAGACAACACATGGCATTATTGGATTATTTCAGAAACAAATGGAGCGTACGAGCGTCTCGGATGTAGAGCAGCATGGCCACAAAGACGTAGTCCACCAGGTCTAGAGTGATGCTGTCAGCAAACAGGGCATCCCACACCACCAGCAGGTCCTGAAGCGGAAACTCACGCCCGAATAGCAGACGAACCCACCGACTGCAGGTCAGACAGACACAGATGCAGAGTTTGTGTTTGTGCACAGCTGAGGGTCAAAAGAAGTTTCAGACATGTTGAAATAAAATGTATAAATACTGACATGCCATAGATTTGTGGGGCGATCTCCAGCCGGTTGAGATGCATGTGCAGTTCAACGTCGTGCTTCTTCACCAGCTGGTCCTGGATACGGTTGACTTTGGTCACTATGGCAACAGATGGCCCTGAGTCCTGGGGCCGAGCGAACGGGATGCTGGTAAGCATCTCTTCCTTACCCTGGAGCAGTGGATCATGAGGTAATTGGTGTATCATCAGATAAACAATCATCAGCAGCATCTGTGTCCATATTATCAACATCTAACTTGGAGGTATAAAAGAAAACAGAACATTTGAAAGTTTAAAGTTTATTCTAAGCCCTGCTATTTGTAGTTGTAATCCTTAAGATGTTTTAGAAAATCAAACCCCATTTTTAAATCTCATTTATGCATTTTCCAGCCATTAAAACTCATTTTTATCATTCTATTCTATTTTATTTACTTTATTTTATTTATTTATTTATAATAAATATATTATATATATATCTGCGAGGTATCAAAGTCTTCACTGGGCTCTACTATAGGGTGGACTTGCATTCATTTACTGCAAGAAATCAGATCAGGGTTGTAATTATTTTACTTCTTTACTTCACTTTGTTCGGCTGAACCATAATTTGACATACCAGCTGATCTTCTGTTGTATTTCTGACAGTAGTCAGAAGTAGAGGTCAACCCGGACTGAAATCTTGAGGATTATATCTTGTGTCAACTGTCTTCAATCAGCGCACCCAGTGTAATGTCAGCCATTACAGGGCAATCAGCAGATACTGTGTTACAATGCACGCTATATGATTGTAATTACAACGTCAAAAGTAGTTCTTCAGATCAAACTGACCTTCCTCACTTCCCTCTCAAAGCTAGAGAACCAAGGCTCTGCTGTCTCCATCAGCTGCGAGAACATGGCACTATAGAAAAATGTGTGGAAGGGAGACAGAAAGAGAGGTAAATAATGGGAAAGGGGACATACTGTGAGAGAGTAAACAAATTCCACATATTTAAAAATAAATTGAAAGTCAGAGTATGAAAGCTTATCATTTGGTTAATATTAGAAGCATACTCACTAGGCATCGTGCTCAAGGTACTCAGGATTCAACAGACACTTCATCTCCTCACTGTGGAAAAAAGAAAGAGCTTCAGTACTGATCTGCCCCCAAATAAATGCACAAATCTCCACTCTGACTAGAACATTAGCGGTTCTAATAAGGCGTTCACAGTAACTAAAGGGTGACATGCTCAGTTTTACAGCTATGAGGAACTGACCTGGGGCTGGCCGTCTCGCTTGCGTGCTGGAAGGCTTGATGGTCACAGTGCAGCACAAACACTATGGGAGCCAGCAACTCGTGCATCCCCTGCAGACAGAGGAAAAGAGACAGGTAAAGGGAGGGGAAGACGTTAAGAGGGCAGAGGAGGGGAGAATTGCGGTTCATTTGTGGTCAGTCTTCCTTTAATAGTGATGCACGAGGTTTCTAATCTGTGATGACAGGTTTAATTTAGATATCGTTAGCCACCGCCCGGCCGCGTGTCACTTCCAGTTTGCAAAAAAGGATGCTGTACTGGCCGCCTATTCAGGCGCTGGCACCTGTTACAGACACTGATAATAATTAGGTTACAAAGGCATTTTGTTCTTTTGTCTGCGCTCACTGGGCACCGGGAAACCCACACAAAACCATGCACGCACACATACACATGAGCTTGATTTGATCACTGGGGCTCAATCGGAAAACTCTATCAGAGATATCATAAGGAGCGATTTTCAAGGACATTTAATAGAAAACAAAGATGTCTGAGTTTTGCGTGTGAATTTAAGCTGTGAATGAGGCGTCAGGACAACGCGTCAGTCGTACCTGTTTATACAGTAACTGTTCGTTTTCTCTGGCGTAACAGAAGAGAATGTCCGTCAGCTTGGTCCTCACATCGTCGTCCTGAAAATAACGAATCTCAGGGAACCTTAAGGACGTAGGCAGGAAGAGAGAAAGGAAGGGTTTACTTCATGTCAAACCTGGAGAACTTTCAAAACTTAATACCACAGATCAATAGAAACAGCAATACTGACGTTCTCAACACGTCCTGTTTGATCATCCCCTTCAGCTCCTTGTCTTGGAAGAACTTATTCCACAAGCTCT
>JAOXYL010000048.1:7930043-7943018 GCA_028564955.1 Terapon puta
TGCTCATCACAACCATATGTGTGTCCTTTGCACTGCCCCTTCACAGGCAATCCCATTAGGCAGGTTTGGAAAATAGTGCTGAGATTGCTCCGAAGATGTCCAAACTACTTTAGGCGGCAGAGATAAGATCGCGCAGGAGATTGCAAATTCAATTTCAAATTTATCAGCACACAAACTGTGGCTTTCAGGGCCCTAATCTGCATTCAATAAGCAGCAACATATTTTGAATAAAAACAATAGAGGTTGTAAGATTGTTAATAAAGAAATAAATAAGAGAGGATGCTGCATTGGTAGAGCACAAGGTTGTGGTGGAGAAATAAAATACCCTGCAAATAAGCAAGAAAACTGAGGGGGCTCTACAACATGAGGGCTGATTAACGCAGTTTTATGGAGACTTAATTGCAGCAATTTCTGAGGTCAGATAAGTCAAGCTTTAGCTGTCGAGTGCTTTTATCGAACATCTTCATCACAGAGTGCCTCCCACAGAAATTAGAGGACACAAAAACAAACCAAACCAAAGTATGGTACTAAAAAAGGAGTCAGGAGTCCATGTGAAAAATATATACAGGTAGTGACATTAAATAACAATAATGAGTCAAATATGTGCACGGATAGTGGCATGTGTGTGTGTGTTTGCATGGTGGTGGGGGTGGCACAAAGCAGTCATAACGACCATCATCACCATTACCATCATCATCATCATCATCATCACAGACATGGCATTTCAAGAGCACCATTATCATCATTATTATGGCTAATATTCCTGATGATGAGGCTTTCATGGCCTTTTGTTGGCCCTGACTAAGGTATCGCCATGGAAACAGATGACAGAAAAGAGCATAGCTTTATTGAATTACTCTATAAAGCTATTCTGACCAAATGGGGCTTGAATGTTACGGCGTGAAAAGTCCCGAGGAGAGACAGATGAGAGTCCGTGCCAGAGAGGGAGACGAAGACGTGGATAGAAAAAGGGAAAATAAAGAATTTAAAAAAGAGAGAGAATATAGAAAACAGTGGCAGCACTGAGGGGCATGTGATTGAACAGAGACACAGACCCACTGGTACAGAAAGCCCTGGTGATCAGCACAGAAGAATATTGTCTGTTGGCTGGAAACAATGACAGCAATTCACTCAACACAGACACACAGTCACATAAGAGGAAATCATCAGCACTAACTGTATAATACCAGTACAGAAAGTGGACATCAGGACCACTGATTAAATCTTTAATGGCCTCTGCTTGTCTTAAAATAGCATTCTGATAAATGAGCTTCATCTCTTATTTACTTCTCTGCTTGTTTCAAAGACTCCTACTTGCATGATAAATCTCATAAACTGTCCCCGCAAATCCAATTTTTCATACATTGCTGACACATCACAAATAAATATTTTGCGAAGTGCAAATATCATCAGCTGATATTATTCTACTTGGGGAAAAAAACAACCCTCTTTTTATCTTTTATAAAGCAGAAATAGCTTCATGCCCTTCCAGCTATCTCAGCCCCTGTTTGCTCCTGCTCATTCAATCACATGAGGATTTAAACCTGAGTTTGCTGGTGAGAAACATTATATAGTCGTGTTTTTATGGGTGAAGAAGCTACTTTCTCTCTGTATATTTATTCATTTATGTATATACAATATATGCCAAAACAAAATGAACAAAAGTTAAGTTAGATTAACTGGTGTTAAAAGTTATGTGTCCAGGCTTCTGGATATAATACATACATTTTTATTAATCTCACTCAAGATTGTGGAAAAAAAACTGGAAGATCAGATGCTCACAACAGACAGAAGTAAAGAACATAAGGTACAATTATGAATAAGTCTGAATTTTTACAAATTTAAGACTTCTCTTTTCATTTTCTCATTTTATGTACAGGCTGCTCAGCTTCAGTCTTCTTGTCCATAATCATGAAGAAACATTAACCACGGTGCACTCCATGTAGCATGCTCCGTGTGAATGCTTCATCGTTATTGTGTCTGTCTCTGCTACAGTATGTATAATTAAAAATAAGTACATATGTGACAATCACAAGACTTGTAAACGTGACACTCAAAACAAGACTTTGGGGGAGAGATTTATACTTTTAGATCCATGCATCAATAGAAATATGATGTGTTCAGGAGCAGATTCATCTCAGAAAACTTTGAATAAATGTTGAATAAAGTCAAGAAATAGAAACAAAAACAGACTCGTTTGCAGCAGAGATGCTTTAGCTTTGCCTATGTTGATAAGTTTGGTAGCTCATCCATTGTTTCATCTATTGATTTATTGCAGTAGAAGAATGGAGAGGAGGCCCTGTCATTTATGAAAGAGTTAATTCCATACTATATATCATTCACAAATTATATATCATTTAAAACAGAGTCTGGGTATTTAACATAATGTGACAAACAGGAACAGCAACAATACAATATGTAACAGTGAGATTCCTGAAGGGTACAGCTAAATGTGTGATTCAAAAACACAAAACACTCTTGAAACATAGTAAAATAAAAAATAATGCATATTGATTAAAAAAAAAAAAGGTTGGCAGTGCCACTTTCTACAAGGCATTTCTGGCATGGAACATTTCTCAAACTTTACATCAGTCAAGCAACTACAATTACTTTTTTTCTTTTCTTTTTTTTTGAGAAAGATATGTAATCTGATGCTCTTTGTATTTGAGTCGCATTCATCCAGACACAAATATCTACACCTTGCTATGACATTATCTGCACATAATGTCACAGTTCTTTTTTGTCACAGGTGCAGATAACAGGACAGCTCTCTAAGTATAATGCAGGTGTGCTGTCAGGACATAAACACCAGTTTGTCCTCCAAGCTGTGGTATAAACAGATACTATGAGTCAGTTTTTAGTCTCTCCACAGCATTTAAGGACACACACCTATGTAACACTTTAACAATGTAACAGTGAGAGTGGCTCACTGGGCTCGTGCTCGAGCTGTGTCACTGCAGGTACTCGGTTTAGATGTAGCTCTCCTGCTCCTCCTTCATAGGAGGAATGGTTTGAGTCCCTACATCCGATTCTTTCAAAACAGTGATGTCGTTCTCTTCATTTCTTCCCATTTCTCTCTCCTCCTCCTTTTCCTCTGTTTCAGCCCCTCTGTCATTTTTCTCCACCTGTTCCTCTGCAGTTACATCTCTCAGGGAGCTGTTTGGGTCTGTGCAGCCATGCTGGTTCGCTCGACTGGGTTTTGGGCTGCTGTGCTGATGCTGGTCATGGTCCTGACTGTTGAAGAATCTTCGGATGGCGTGTTTCGGCAGACCCAGCTGAGCCGACAGGGTGTGGATCGCCTCCTCGTCCGGGTTGAGGCCCACATCGTGAATGAAGCTCTGCAGAATGCCCAGTGCTTCGTGGGACACCCTTAGCCCCTCACCTTGGATCTCCTCTCCACATTGGACGTCATGATCTGCTTCCGAACGCACCCCCGCACCTCCTCGATCCTCATCCCTCATGCCGGGCCACTTCATTGTGAGTTTCTCCTTAACCCTGCCCTCTTTTCTGGCTCCAACTATCTCATTAATCGCTTCCCCACCCATGTTTCCATCCCTCACCTGCTCCTTGCTGTCTGTGCCCTTGTCCCTCACTCTACCAGCACAACTCCAGTCTCCTCCCAAACTGCTCCTCTCTCCTCGTCCCCCCTCATCCCAGTCCTTACTATCCCCTCTCTCAGCATTACTACTGCCCCTGCCCTGGAAGCGTACTCTCATGTGCCCCCAGTTACCCCCGGCCTCGGACTCGGCTGGTGATGCTGCACATGGTTGCCGTGGAGACAGGTGAGGAACAGCCTCAGGCTGCAGGGGTTGATGGGGTTGAAGATGGTGCTGCTGTGGCAATGGAGAGTTGCGCTGGTACTAACGAGAGAAAAAGAGAAGTTGGAAGACATTTGTATAAAAGCCTAATATTTTTTATTTCATATTCTCATTGCCAATTAATTTTCTTTGTGTGAATGTTGATATTAATGTGTTTAATTTTAATGGTAGATGATGTTAGGTGGAGTCAGCCTCAATAGAAATGTATTTGCGTGATGTGAAGTAATAGGTCTTACAAACAAAATAGGAACTTTTATTTGCATATTTTATTGCAGATTCTATTCAGGAATATACAAGTAATGACTACATAATTATTTACTTCACTGCTTCATGAAATGTGCTCTATTTGAACTGGGTACTGTACATTAAAGAGGATTGGCTTCACATTTCCTACTGCTACATTACAAACATTGAATCTGGAGAATAAGCACGATTCGCTTTTTGTATTTGTTGTTTGTTTGTTTTACTTTTCAATTGTGTTTTTCTTGGAAGCTCTAAATAATGCAGCTGGAACATCTGATATACAGAACTGTTGCAGGTTAGTGACCCCATATCAAACAAAGGCATTACTTTGAATAAAGTAACACCACTTTTTAATCTTAATGTTGAAGGACAAGTCTTGTGCATGTTCTTGAAGGCAGTATAAGTAATGTGAACTAGACCCGTTGAGGTTTCACAGAACTGATCAGGGTTTGAACCAGTGCATGTGAAGTCTTCTGCATTCTGCACTTTCACAAACAAAGGGAACAGAAACGTTTTTTTGATGTTGCCATAATCAAACCATTAATTAAAGCTATGGAAGTGAAATTATCAGCGCCACGGTTCGTTGCTTAGCGTGGTAATAATTTTTTTTCTAATATTTTTGGCATTTAGCTACCATTACTATGTTGCTTTTCCATTGTAAAACCCCTGTGAGTTAATATTTATATCATATTATTTATTCATACTATTTTATATATCTCTTTTCCTAAATAGTTTTTAGTATTGACCAAAACAAACAAACAAAAAAAAAAAACAGGTCATCTCAAGCACTAGTGATAAGGTCAACCTCTCCTCTAAAGAAAATGTTCATTGGAATTTTAGTGTGATTCATCTCCTGGCCTTTGCTGCCCATGTTTTTTTATTTATTTGTTGCAAACTGATTTAGCTTCTGTAACTGGTAACATCTGTAGACTTGTCACACGTCTGTGTGATATGTGATAGTGTCTTTATCTCGTGGCCTCACCAGTGTACTGTCGGTGCTGAGCAGTGTAAGCCTGTCAGTGCAGTGCTGCTGCGCTGTCGCACTGCTGCTCTCC
Organism: Terapon puta; assembly: GCA_028564955.1. NCBI lineage: Eukaryota > Metazoa > Chordata > Actinopteri > Centrarchiformes > Terapontidae > Terapon > Terapon puta. Next base: position 7,935,160 of record JAOXYL010000048.1, read on the forward strand.
TGTTCATAGATGGCATCTCGTTCATTCTGGGACAGGCTGAGGAACCGGCGGATCATGCACAGATTCTCCCACAGGGTCCGGTTCTCTGGGCTGGGATCCTCTTTCCAGCGCAGCAGCTCACACAGCCAGCCCTTCAGAAGGAATAGTAACACTTCAAGTCCTCCTATTTAGCATTTATATGCATATTAACACAGAGTTTAGGCATATCAACATTTAATTAATAGTTTATAACCCACCATGATGTAGTTGCAAGCAGATATGTGTGTACTAATGTATTACCATTGCCAACTAACTTATTGGGTAAACTGAGCACATAAAGACCTTTTGTGGTCATTAAATGGCATTTCCTCTCCACAGTGGTCAGGACACATTGTCAGCACACATTCATGCTTCTGATATGTCCTTAAGCATGACCCTGATACACCCAGGATGCTCCTGTGGTGAAGATCTAACTAACCTGATCTGACATCTCTGCAGAGGAAGAGAAATCAAGGAGTAAAATATCTCTTGTGTGATCAACTATAATAATACAACAAAAAGCTGTTGAGCTGCCTAATGTCCTGCCATAATTGCCATGATATAGTAAACATATCCATTAGCAAATATAATTAAGTCGATAATTCTGTTAATTAGTTGATTAATTAGTGACTATTTTTACATAACCCAGCTCATCTTTATATACCTCAAAGTATCCATGTCTTATAGATTTCAACAGAGTCAAAAGGATGTTTTTTCATCTTTTAAATCAATCAAAATTTTTTAAATCAATAGTGCTGTGGGAATAGACCTGCTATCTATCTCGAGAGAAGTTTATGTCTGCTTTCAAATGGAGACACTTTGTGAAGACATCTACTTCTCAAGGTAACTTAAGCTCACCTGACCACATACTGGCATACATAAATAAAAGAAATGTATACGTTTGCCTGGCACTATGTAAATAAGAAAGACAGACAATGTTTTCAAAAAAGAAATCACTGTTCAGCACATCTATGCAGCGTTCTTCAAATCCGTTAAATTGTTCTATAGTGTAAACCTCTGGTGTAATGCTAACATAGTGGTGGACATCAAAATTGCCATGGCAACATCATGGAAATGTATCTGATGAGTTTTGATTCACGTCACCCCCGTACACCCACTCTCCCATTCATTTTGTGACTAATTAGAATTTAATAAGATATAAGCGGTAATAACTGCAACCCTGAAGTCTGAATTCAGAAACAAACAACAAACGAGTGTGTTCAGCCTTCTCTTGTTTTTAAAATTAGATATTTACAATAATTTATTCTTCACATTTATCCAAAATGGGCTCACATTGTAAAGCTTATAAGAAATAGGAAAACCTATAAATTGAAGTCGGTTTTGACGATCCTCTAATGGCAAAGCTAAAAGATGATGGAGAGATTTTCTTATTAGCTAGAATATTTTTCCACATCACGAGGGAAGAAACTTGTGAGTGGCAGATTGAGGAACGCAAAGCCAAGCTAGTTTCAGATTTATGAACTGGAGCATGATTACGTCTGCAAGCGGGCTCATACACACATACACACACACACAGATTCACTCACACCCACACACCAGCATGCGAACGCACACACGCACACACACACACACATACACACACACACACACACACATACACCTGGCTGTAGCCCAAGTCTAGCACACAATGCCATCCAGATGCACAGTGCAGATAGAACAGAGAGCTCCAGCATGGTTCTGCCTGCCAAACAGCCTGGTAATACAGAGAGAGAGTGTGTGTGTGTGAAAAGAGAGAGAGGAAGAGAGAGGTAAAGAGAACATAGAGAAAGTAAAGTAAAAAAATGGAGGCCAGATAGAAAGAGAGCCTCTGGGGTTTTGGACCACCTGTCTGTACTCGCATGACCGCTGAATGACCTCCAAACATCTTCATGATGAGTGGAGAGAACGGAGGAGGAGAGGAAGAAAGAGAGAAAAGTGAAAATTGGAGACAAGCACGAGAGGAAGAGAAAATGAGACAGCTAAAATCCCCCCATTCCATGAAGGGAAATTATCCTCAAAACAAAAGGCAATAACAAGCTTATGGGGCCACCATAAAAATGAGAACAATAAACACTCAAATCATGCCTGTGTGCGCATTTGTGTGTATTAGTGCAGTTGTTTGCTGGTGTGTGTTTGTGGGATTGCGCCTACGTGCGTGTCCTTGTACAGTATGTCTATGTGCACAAATGAGTGGTGTGTTCGTGTGTTTTTGTATGGTGACTATTAAAGCGATAATTTAGGACACAATAGCAGTCTGATGCACTGATGATAGTCCTCTGCAGAGTACAGCTGCTGGTTGATTATCTGGGCTTTCCTCCACACACACTAACCACCTCTGCTTTAACTGAGGAGAGGGATTCATCGCGGAGGCTAAATTTGAACAATCAAGCAACAGAAACGATTGGGGGAAATATGTGTGTGTTTGTGTGTGTGTGTGAGATAGAGAGTGTGTTTGTTTAAGATCGGACAACGGCATCAGTTTCAAACCAGAGAAGATGCCAGTACCTGACTCTTGGAGGCGGCCACCTTTGCAAAGAGAGCCTGAGACACCTTGGCTCTCTTCATCTCGAGCTGAATCTCCTCGTAGATGGAGGCGCTGACGTTGAGGACACAGCTGTCCGTCCTCAGCCCTCTGTCTCCTGTAACCGGGGACAGCCTCGCCTAAAAAGAGGCAGAGGAGACAGACAGCAGATGAGAACTTTGGGTGCATCTGGGCACTTGACAATTCTGGCTTTTAGTGGTTTGGAAATGGGAAGCCAGTGAGGAATCATGGCCTTTAAGCAACCCTAGGGGTGCGAGCCATTGGCGACTTCTTGCGTATTAGGGGAAACATGGCAGTCTGCACCCTCTCTAGGCCAACAGAGGGAGTCAGCAGTGTAACGCACAGGCAGCTGGCCATACCAGATTGGGAGAAAAAGGGGGGAGGCAATAAAAAAAAGATAAAAAAGATAGTATGAGGGAGGACTCACCAAAGAAAATGGGGGACATGACTACAGGAAGCGAGTGGGGTCAATCAACTGCACTGACGCAGTTCATATCATCTTTTTTTATATACTGTGGCAGAATTACTTTTAAGTGTTAGAAAGAAATATGACGCTCATCATTAAGGAATTATCAAATGTCGATTATAATTGTTGAGACCAACTCTCTTGATAATCTGCTGTTAGTTGTTGAGACAATTCATACAAAATCAAAAATGTCAACTTAATGGTGCTGTTAGAGGAAAGGTCAGGGGACAGTAAGCTTTGACATCACAAAAACAAAAACTTAAGATGATGATTTATGTTTTGTCGTTATTTATATCCTTCCCCTTTCCAATATCTTTGTTAAATCAACCCGAGAATCTGTGTTTTCTGTACATTAATGCAACGTATGTGAAAAATTGTCTTGCCTTAATAGCTTTAAAATCTGCTATATTTGACCTTTATAGGGGTATAAAACATTTATTTAAATTCTCCTTGAGTACAAATTCAGCCAAGTAACAATACCCGCACTTGAACGTTTCAGCGCTCTCTCACGAGGGGGGACACATTAGTTTTTTATTTCATCCCCCTCTCTCTCGGCTCGCCTCCTGGCTGACCTGTGTGGGCCTTGGGGGGGTGTTATTGCAGCTGGGGGTGAATCCAGTCAGGCTTCTGTCTTTCTCCTCCTGGTAGATGCGCTCCCTTTCAGCCTCTGGAAGCTGCAGGAAGCTATACATGGCCCGCAAATTGACCAGCAAAGACTGGGAGGCGTGTTTAGGGTCCTCCTCCTTTCGCAAAATCTCTGACAGCAAGCCCTGGTAAAGGCATACATAGTTATATAGTCATTGATTGGTATAAGCAAGTGGTATATATTGATACATGCATGCAATGTCAAACAAAAATGTGTACATTGGCTCCAGATTACTATTCTAGGAAACTATTACCAGTATGAAAATATTGTGGGACGTTACCATCAAACTTCTCTTAAAGCAAGAGTTTAATCTAATCATCTGTATATAGACATAAAAAAGGAATGTTTGGGCATATTGGGAAATATACTCAATCGATTTCTTAACAGTTAGATGAAAAGATCTATTTTACTGTCAATTCTATATAAAGCAACAGCCAGCAGGTGCTACCTTAGCTTAGCATATAAACTGTAAACAGAGGGAGAAATCTTTCCCCTCAGGTCACCTAGCTTTTCTTTCTAAGTTGTATAATGTGCAAGAAAAAATGAAGAAAATCTTCAACTGGAGACAGAGATGGAAGACACTGTAAGTCAAATTTAAGCCAACTGCACTGATGATATCGATTTCTTTCCATTAATTTATTTAGACATACAGAATGGTTGGCTGTCTGGTATTTCAATAACTCAGGCAATCTTTCAAATGCAGACTGCTCTCAGAGTGCGTTTTGACACCTTGACAACATCACACATACAGATTATCATATTAAAGTTTATGGATTTTCCGATTATCTTTACATAATGATGCCAACTATAAAGTTTCTTGTGTGCCTGAAGGAATTTTGCAAAAGCTCCTCTTTTCCAACTCTGAATCTCATTCAAAGAGGCACCTTGTCAAGTTCCTGCGGTTTAGTGTTTCACAGATACCAGGCCAGTTTGCAGTCAGTGCTAAGCACAGCGCTTGCCTGTAGAGCTAGCATTATTCTGGGTATATCTGTATATGTAGAAAAGCCTTCAGACATTGCATGCAGATTGTGGGGCTTCCGTACCGAAAAGAAATCAGATTTCACACTGGCATGGAAATGGAAGGAGAGAAAACAGCCTTCTTATTCAAATCATGGATCATCTTTGGATCCACCCAGCAAACCCCCTCCTTCCGAGGAGACGGAGGCTTTACGTGGATCGCCAAATGACAAATGCTCCCCTCACGTCTGTATGGCATATTGGCATCACGCCAAACTTGTATGGCTGGCACTGAGGCACCTTGGACTTGGCAATGGGGAAACATGGGGGTGGATAATAACTAGCTCTGCTTATTGTGATGAAAATGATAATGATGGTAATAATAATAATAACAATGGGCCTAGCCTGTCCTCTGTGCCCCATATCTGTGGGTGTAGTGGTGAATGTAAGATGATGGACATAGATAACATGGCATTTTAGTGTTGGAGGGAGATATGGATACAAAATGAGGGAGACCAATAGAAATATTTTAAAAAAAAAGATGGATTATTCATCTGAGGTTAAGATTAACTAATAGAGGGGCTGCCAGAGTTAAAGGTGGAAAGATGGAGGGACAGTAAGATAGAGGAAGAGAGGGAGACAGCATTTCTCTAAGGGGTTGTGATTAGTTGGCCTAGCAGCTGCTTCAGTGCTGGCACCAGCTTTGTGCTGCAGAGAGCTGGCACAAACACACACGCACACACATACATAAACACATGCATGGGGGGAGGGGGCACTGCGGCAAAGGCCATGCCATGTGCCAACCATCAAACACACATATTCACAGAAAACACTTACCTACGGCCGCAACATCAGAAACCACTTCCAATAGATAATCACCAGCAAACTCATGACTTTCATCACCTTTCGTTCAGATCACAGTATGCATGTGTTTCATACCTGGGTCCTGTTGAAGGCCACGCGGGCAAAGATGGCTTGGGAGATGCCTGCTCTCTTCAGTTCCTCCCTCACACAGTGGTAGATGTCATTTGGCACATCTGTTGACCCCACAGAAGACCCAGCCGATGTCTGGTTCTGCGGGCTGGCTGCAGGACCCCCCCCAGGACCACAGTGTGCCTGCTGCGGGGCTTGGGATTCAGCGGGTTTCGAGAAAACCTTGGCAGAAGCCCTCCCTACGGGTGGATGGTTGAGATACTGCTGTGGAGACGGCGAGAGGCCCTGGCCAGCAAACATGCGGCTAACAGCATACTGCTGGTTGAGAAACTGGGCCATCACCAGCTGCTGGTTGACCATTTGGGTGCTGAGAGGCTGGGTTACCAACCCGTGAGAGCGCAGGCCGAGCGGGGGGCGGCCGCATATGTTGGCAACTTCTCCCCGAGAGAAAAGAAGGGTTGAGTTCTGATCAGCTGCGCTACCTGTTATTGGCTGCTGGGTGAGGGTGATGTGTGCAGACTGCTCAGAGAAGCTGTCGATTTCTGTCACAGAAGAAGGAAAAACAGACGTGCAATTATTATCACACCAAATACTTAGAGAGGGTCCTAAATCCAGACTGGGTACAAGTGTTCATTCTAGATAAGTGACTAAAAGAAGTGTATTCAAACCAGACATGCATATTAAATATTGCATTACTACAAATTCTTTTATAAATCTAAAGAAAATAACTTTGCCCTTTCTTTGTAAAATTTAATTGATAGTCATTTGGCTAGTGTCTGACACTGCACCTGTTGTAAAATGTCCTATAAGCAGGAAATAGTTTATAGTAGTTGATCTGACTGCTCTAACAGAATTTTATGATTACTAGAACACACTATATAAAATCAGCATGTTGTATGGATTTGACTTACCAGGTACACTTAATGTTTGCAGACTTGATTGAAATCCATCACCCTTGAAGCATTTGGCCTTCCTGAAGTGCTTGTACCATCGACCAAACTCGTGACACTTGGCAGCTGAGACATTTGCATAGTAAGTGCTATTTACAATAGATGATATCATACTCTGAAACAGAGGGGAGAAGACAATAGAAATTCATTACATTTTCCAAGCTCCTGCTATGGGCGGCCTGGGTGTCTCAGCTGTTCACACATCTGATATTAATGAACTCAGATCTGTGTTATTAAAAAGACCCCCAGGTAAATAGGATAATAAAGACAGATGAGTGAGTCAGTGTGTGTGTGTGTGTGTGTGTGTGTGTGTGTGTGTGTGTGTGTGTGTGTGTGTGTGCTCCATGTGCGCGTAAGTACGGCGTGCGTATGCAGGCACGCATGTATGTGTGCGTGCATATGTGCGTGCAATCAAACAAAACACTAGAGGTCATCAGAGACTATGCCTCTCTGTCTGTCTTTCTCACTCACTCACACATGTACAGACACACACCGATACACACACAGTTTTTCCCCGAAGACCATCCTCTTCTGCAATCTTTACATCTGATTACACCTTTCATCTTCTCATATTTATTTTAATCTGCCTCTCGAAAACAAGAGAGGGGGTAAAGGGAGTGATAGGAGAGAGAGAGAGAGGAAGAGAGAGAGAGAGAGAGATGGGGAGGAAAGATGGGGGAGGGAGGATTGGCTTGTATCAGATCTGCAGAGAAGGAGGGAATCTGAAGGAGAGAGAGATAGAGAGCAATTCCTCTTTATCAAACTGTAGATGTCCTACGCACCCTCAGGCAAAATAACAGATACACTAAGTTGATAATTATGAATATTCATAAAGAGGCCTTCCCCAAATACTGCATCATTAATGTAAAATTATTTCTGCAGTTGTGTCTGTATTTGCTTAATTAAACACACAAGATTTGGAGAAGATCTCGAAACCAGATTGCTAAATCTGTCAAGGGTGCAGAAAAAGCAAAATACCAAAGAGCTCGCCTGATGGACAGATAGAGTGAGTGAGAGTAAGACAGCGGGCGAGGCTGACAGACAGATAGAGTGACAGGCAGATAGGTTGGCAGTGGAAAGAATCAAGATAGGCAGCAGCCAAGGCAGGCATCGAGGCTTTTTAAGAGATAGCCATCTCCCTTTATCTGGTTCTCTCGCGCGCTCTGCCCCCACACTTTATCTACCTCTGCATCTGTACTTCCTGTCTAACTATTGGACCACACGCTTACTCTGCCTTGCACGGCAAAGTAGGCACAAACACACACACAAACACACACACACTCACAGGACATACAGGGGCTAAGACACTACTAGTACATTTCTGTGTGTGTGTGTGTGTGTGTGTGT
>JAOXYL010000048.1:7953012-7970842 GCA_028564955.1 Terapon puta
TGCCCTTCTGAATACGGACATAAATAAATGCACGTCTCTCTCTCTCTCTCTCTCTCTCTCTCTCTCTCTCTCTCTCTGTGTGTGTGTGTGTGTGTGTGTGTGTGTGTGTATGTGTCTGTGCTTATTTACATTATGTCGAAAGCATAATGTAAATAAAAGTTCAGTGATGTCACTGAGAAACTCCCCGTTTGATCGCAGCTGAGGGTGACTGATGTCTCCCGGCATTGCGCGCTGTGGAGAGATGATCATTGAATCCAAAGGCACAATAATGGCCCCGCTGACAGGGCGTCCCGCTCTCTCACGGTCGTCCCTGGCTATTACCTGAACTGCACCTGTGGACTTCATCTTCTCTTGTCATTTACGCACGCAACGCGAGCCCGGGGCACTCGGGCGCGCGCACCGCGGGCACGCCTCCGCCGAGCGGGGACAGCATTGTGCTGAGTTGACCGGATAAGGCGCCTTGCTCGTGCAGCTACGCCCGCTTAAATGGGAGCACCTCACACATTTGGACGACTTGCGCCTTGTCTTCAGTAACTTTGATGGGGACTTCCATATCGCGCAGTGAAAATGCCTGTGATGAAGGGATTATTGGCGCCGCAGAACACGTTTCTGGACACTATAGCCACACGGTTTGATGGCACTCGTAAGTTTGCTTTTAATTCTTGAATCTTTATTTTTTGTTTGATTTTTTTTTTGTTTGTCAGCTGTACCAGTTTTAAGTTTAAGTTTCCTGCTAGTCCTCAAGGAGCTTGGCCGAGCAGATTGTTTTCATGGAGATCCGTAAGAGAATTTAAAGCCAAACACCTGGGGGGGAAATTAGATAAAGACTATGATCCTCTGTGTTTGTTGTCATTGACGCGACTGGCCTTTTAATTCAACATCTCAGCCTCGCCTTTTCCTTTACCGAGACGGACCCTAACTTCAAGGTAACTCAAAAATTGTTTCATGTGTCGGGAGCAGACAGGAAAGGAAGCAATTAGCGGGCTGTCGCTGTCCGCGGTGCTGAAACCTCTGAGCGCTCAGCACCATGGACAGCGACATCGGGCTGACCGGGGCTCACACACAGCTGGACGCTCACAAGTTGCAGCCAGTGTCATGTACTGAGAGCACATATTTGTGAACACACCTGAATAAATTCCCTCTTTTTCTGGAGATGTCCACACATGATTCCCTCCCCAACCCCCTCGGAAGTTAACCTTTATTATCTCTGCTCTTTGGCAGACAAACCCCCCCCCCCACCCTCCCACCCCCGCCGGCCTGAGACCAGCAGTCGCATTTATCAAAATTAATTGGCTTTACAGCAAGTCTCTCTCCGGGCTGAGGCATTTCTAAAACGACAACTTTTGTCTGAACTCTCGCTTCTTATCTTAGTGGCCTTTTTTTTCATAACAGTCTCTGTATCTGGAAAGCAGACGTGTTTTGCAGACGAACAGCGCAGGTTTGTTGAGCTGAGCTGCCCATTGTCTTGGTCTGTCTCTCTGTCTGCCCAGTTTAATGTTCAGGCTTTAAAGAGTTACATCTCAGTCCCCTTTGTTTGCTCAGGCAGCCATACACTTTTTTGGCATGCAGTCCTGCAATGATTTGCTTGGTTTGGAAATAGTCTTTGCTGTTTGATTCCGATAATGGATCAGTACCACTGCAACTAAAGATTACTTTTAATAGATTCAGATAATTATTCTTGATTAATAGGTTAGTCGTTTGTTTAGAAAAACACCAGACAACAGAGGAAAATGCCTATCCCAGTTTCCTGAAGGCTAGTGTAATGTCATCATTTGTCTGGTCCAACCACCGGTCCAAAACCTAAAGATATTCCCTTTCTATTTTTAAGATAAGGAAGAGAAAATATACATTATATATACATTTCCTCAGAATCTGAAATCAGTAAATTTTGATCCAAATGCTTGTGATCAGTTTCACATAATCATTGAATGGTGCACCTCCATAGTGTTCATAATGTAAGTAATTAGGGGGGGTCAATACAGTGTACTGTATTTGTAGGTGAGTAGTAATGTGCATCATTATCTGTCAAAAACACCCACAAGCAGTAGCCTTTGTGTTAGCTGAAAAAAGGGCTGCCTTACTGCCTCTTTAAACACACTCCTATCTCTGTAATATCTTTGTTCACTTACACTTCACTCACACAGGTAAAGTCCTTCTCATAGGCCTCAGTGATGATACATCCTGCATTTAGTGTCTGGTTCCAACTCAAAGTCTCCACCTGACCCCACTCATGCCCTACTGTTTCAGACATTGTACATTTTGTCTAGTGAGTTCATACCCAGAGAGGCACTATAATAACCACAGACATCCATCCTCATTTCAGTCCCCAGCAGATCGAGCACCACTATAAGAGTAAGAGCAGGCTATATGTCGAGTGGCAAGAAACATCCAGCATGCCTGGTCAGGAGCTTTGTTCTGACATGAGGGAATTGGAGTGATACTGTGCCCGGCACAAGTGGCTTGTCTTTGAGCTGCAAGGTAGAGGAAATTAACGGTGGATTTGAACAGCAAGATGGGGCAGACTGGAGGCAGCGGAGCTTGACGGTACAAATTGGGTCTGATGGCCTGGCCAGGAGCAAATATAAGGGAAGTGCTGGGTTCACTGCTACGTGATCCCCTTTGACGTCATGCAAAGCCCAGGCGGGCAGGGTGGAACAGCATATGATAAATGGATGTAAGTAAAAGTAGGCAAGTGTCTAACTTGATCTGTACTCAGAGCTGTTCTCTTTTACATTTACTGGTGCCCTTTAAAATGGACTAAACTTTTTCAGTGCTCATGAAAAGAAAGATTTTCTTCCATTTTCAGACCCAGGCTTATTTAAATAAATTGAGGTCCCAGACATAACCTAGTAGTTACAAAGGCACATAATAGCTGGGAACTTCCAGGATAAATTAAATTAAAAGCTGAGAGGAGACACTAAATGCATGCCTGTACACTTAAGTAGCTCATATGAGAGCAAATATAAAATGCTTGAGACTTCAAATCATTCTTTGATTTAGATCATCCATGTTTGAAGGTGCTACAGTAGCAGTTTTGCAATTACTCACCAATTCCTTAGAGAATGGGGCAGAACATATTCTGGTTTTCTGACAATTTCTACAGCATCCCACAGCTGCCATGGTCCAAATTCTTCTAAACAAAGTCACCTCACAGTCAGGTTATGACACTTTAAACCACCAGCAGTCTTCATGTGTTTCACTGTGTGCCCTGTCGTTTTAATGGTTTACAGTCACAAACACCTTCTATCAGTGCGTTGGGGTCTGTGTGTTCCTGTTTGCCCATACTGTAACTAAAATAACAGAATCTGTCTGTAGCTGTGCACTGGGATGACAGTGTGATAGCTGCTGTGACACCTTCTGTCATCACTACAAGAGAGTGCCATCCAGGTGACTAATCTTACCACCTGTCCATCACTGGAGCTGTATTTAGTGGGGCGCAGCTCATTTGGAAAAACACATTGTCACATAGCCTGTAGTGTAGTACATTTTGGGCTGCAACTCATGATTATTTTCATAATAGCTTATTGTCTGGATCTATCGTTTGGTTGATGTTCTCAGTATAATATTCCAACCTGAGTTATTTAAATGACTTGTTTTGTTCAATCAACAGCCCAAAACTTAAAGATATTTAGTTATATGCCATAGAGTACTAATAGAACAAAAACAGTTTCACAACAGAGAACCTGGAACCAGTGAACGTTTGGCATCTTAGTTTAAAAAGTGACATAGACAAAATACTTCCCTATTAATTCATTAATTGACAAATAGTTGCAACACTACACAATTCTCTTTAAAAACATAATATGTGAATTATACCTTCAATGGATATAATTTTGGTGACCTTTATAAGAATTTTGCTCACCTTTATATATGAAAACATACATTTAGAGTAAAGATCCTCAGTTTCTTTGTAACTGGCCTTTCTCTGTGGTTAATCTTATCACTGAAGTGCAATTAAAATGACTCCATATGTTGTTCTGGATAGCAAAGTGTCACATAATACTTCTAAACTGAACTCATTGCTGCCATCTCAGAATACTTGCTGACTTGACTATCTGTCAACCAGTGATGGCCTTCATCGGGGAGATGGAGACCATATTGGCCTGTCCTTCTGCCAAATTAAGCAGACGGTTTGGTGGTACAGTTGTAGCAGAGGGCTGTGCCGTGTGCTCCCTATCCTGCACTATTCTTCCAGATAGCTATTTTCTAACTCTCAACATGCACTAGTTCCACCTCCACTAGGCAGGTAATTACTGTCACAATCACTGATGCCAAGACTTGGAACAGCTGTGAGTTGAGCCGGTATGTTTAAGTGCGTACGTGAATGAAAGAAAGAGAGAGAAAGAGAGCGAGAGAGAGAGTGAGAATCTATATGCGTGTGAGACGAAGACACAGAGAAGGAGGAGAGTACAGCAAGAAGAAAAAAGAAGGTGTGCAACATTTTCAGCACTTTGCTAGTTTGTGTCACGGAACTTTATGTGTGTGTGAGTGTGTGTGTGTGTGTGCGCACACGCACTCGGCTGTCTCAGAGCACAGGGGTAAAACAGGAGTTTCCTCTCCACTGATTAACTTTCTTTAAATGCAGCACGTCTAATTAAGCTGTTCAAAATTGGCTGTGGGATCCCACATCGTGATCACCACTCACTGCCAGGTGAATGTTTAAAAACTCATCCGAGAATCGCACACAATAGAGGGAGCCGGCACTTTCAGATCCTGCTGTCTCAGAGAAGACAGAGGATGTATTGTTGCTGTCCCAATGGCTCGGCCTCACCAGCTACCATATGACCTGAAGTAAAACCCAGGGAGCTAATTACTGACTACGAAAGACCACAGACGGCATGCTGACGCACATATGTTTCAGGGAGGTTTATTAAAGCAGAGATAACCTGGATTATTTGTTGGGATTAGTCAGGATTACATATGTCATACAGTGTCAAAATCATCAGCAACTCTTTAATGCCCCTTAACAGACACTCAGTACATTATTATTTTACCATTTGATTACGCTAACTGGTGAAAAGGCAGGTCTGATGTTGTCCTCAGCCCCAGAAAGACTGTGGAAGAAGTAATGAGTGCAGTTATGAGACTGTGAGGGAGTAATCAATCATCATTGACTGTAGTGCTGCAGGGTGCAGAGGGCTCTCGCTTACTGGCAGTGGATTGGCACTGCTGTTCCCATTTTTCTCCAAAGCCCACTTAATATCGAGACTGTTTTATTTCAGGGTAAAAAATAAACAGAGAGGATGGAGCTGTGCTTCGAATCCTGGTGGGCCATGTAAAACAAGTTTTTTTCATGAGATCACAAAATACTGCCTCACTGTTGCACCAGAGAGGGACTCAGAGAGATTAATTCACGCATTCTTGTGAAAACTTGGTGAGATGGTGATTACTTTCAGGTTGCTTAAAATGTAGCTGGGGAGCTAATTTGTAGCACACTCTACAGCCCAATAGTCACAGCCAAAACAGCATCGAGCTACCTATTTTTAAGATAAGTCGCTCGCTCATTGACCAGACATGGTTTATTTGGAAGTTACATTTGTACTTTGAACTATTATTTATTCTGTTATTAATTCTAATTATTGTACTATTCAATGACTTGGGAGCTATATGAGAAGTTGTAAACATAACATTGGCATATTATCACTTCAAGGTTATCATGGGGAACTTGTTATCTAATGATTATCTTTGTGACAAATGTAAGTCCGATATTTACTGTCCCTCCAGCTCTGTTTTAGACAAATTAATATCCATATAGTTGTTCCATACTTTGTATGGTGAAAATATATGGCCCTTTAGCTAAATTCTTCAGCAGACAGACGCTTACTTTGTCTGCTACTGTTTGTTTCTGGGCACGAGGCATATAGTGGATGTTTGGGCTGGGAATAGCTGCCTGCTGCTCTGCTGTTGTATGAATAAGTATGTGCCTCGAGACAGCATGATTTAACTTGTATTAATCAGAAAGGCACTGTTTCCCACAACATCATCAGCTGCATGTCCTGTTTCAAGTAACAGCGTCTGCTACGTACTCACTCGCTGTAAATCAACATAGCTAAAGGCAGCTATAATGTAAATTAGAGGTTTGAATTAATAGCAATCCAGCTAAATCCACTGGCTTTAACAAGGCTTTGACAAAGTATTCAGTCGAAGGGAAACAGAGAGCATCATCAGAACATACTCGGCAGGCAAACACTGTCCTCGCTATAAGGTCAAGAGACTTGATTATTATTGTGCACTTAAAGGGGGCGGGGACTTGGTCTGCTCCACCAAACTTCTGGGACTTCTCCTGCGCGAACCTCCCCGTCACTGTGGACGTTCTGCCTTGTTAAACCGCCTAATTAGCAAGATTCCTCCCCTAATCACCGTTCCTAATGGCCTGTCCAAAACGATCGACAAATGGGGTTTCACCGGCAGAAGTCTCGAAAAGTCGACCATTTTTAGACTCAATTAATTTTTCATATGAGAGGATTCGGTTTTGTGAGAAAGGGAGGATGGGTATGACATATATTTTGAGATAACAGAGACGGGTGCAAACAAGAGAGGGTTGAAAAAGATACTGACCAAGAGAGGTCGAGGAGTGGGGGGCTAGCAGGGAGGCGAAATTGCAAATTACGGGAATGTAATGACTAATGTAATGTTTCAGTTGGTGGGAGCCTGGAGGACTATATGATAAAGAGCCACAGAAATGATTAAGGCTGTGGATTTCTCTAATGATTTTCTCTCTTCACTTATATGGTGTGAGAGGATTGCTGTGTCACTGTTTGAATGAGTCTGCACATGTGTAAATTCATAAACATGTGTCTGCTTTGACACAAAAATACATCAAATCTATATTCAAATTGTTGATACAGTACAGGACTTGTGGTGTGTGCTCATTTTCTCATAATTGTTGATAGTGTTAATAGATTCTGTATCCATTGCTGGGATAAACTGTACATTTGTAACCTTGGTTGCTATGGTGTGTGTCAGTGGTTACTATGGCAACTCCGGAGTGACTTTTTTTGTAGTTATGCGGGTGCTCTGTAGCAGTTTCTTTAGAGGCTGGCATGAATTCTGGCAAAGAGGTGAAAGAGGTCTTTCCATCCATCTCTCCACTTCCCCGCCAATTTTTACCACACTCCATCTCCATCTTTCATCATTCCACCTCTCACAGCTCCATCTCACTTACTTTCAACTTTTCACATCGCCCTCTCACCCTCTGTCCCTTTCCAACCCTCATCTGTCCGCCTTGGTATATTTCTCAGTCGCACCTTTCCCTTCCCCTTACCTTTCCACATCCCCCTCATCTTTCACTTTCCCACCTGCCTTGCCATCCATCTCCTTCTCTCCCTGCTGTGCCTCGCTGTCGGCTTCTCCTTCCCCCCCGTCTCCCCATTCTCTCCCTCTTTCTATGTTTCCATTGCTCGCTCGTGTTTCCTCGCCCATCATATGAATTGCTGTGCCGTAAATAGCTCAGGGGTTACTCCAGGTGGTGTCAGGGGGCTGTCTAGGAGCATACAGCGTGTTGGCGACTGTGTTTAAAACCACAAATCTGGGACGAAGAATGCAAACCTCTCACTCGCTGTTCCATCTGCTCAGGAGAGGTGCAATTTGTGCCTGAGATTCTCCTCTGACCGACCTAGTAACTGTAGCACTGACCCTCTGAGAAAGTAAATTCCAACAAGTCCTCCAAACGAAACTAGATAACAGGTCGCCGGTCACTGTTTATAAAGAAAAACCTATATGCGCGTTTTCTGATTCAGAGCCCTCTGCAGCCCTGCGAAGCTAAACGTACTGAGCTAAATGTTAACATCAGCATGGTGACATGCCCACAGTGACAACTAACATGCTGATGTTTGATGGGTGAAATTTTCACCAATTCAGTTGAATTTGTTTGTTGTTTTATATTGTAGGCATTTGGTCATAAACTTATGTGTTTGGAGTTACACGGAGGAAATGTTAGAGGATCACTTTAGCTCTCTCTCCCTCTCTCTAAAAGTCAGAGGTTCACCAGCATCATCAAGAGTCATCCTCTGGGAATAATGAATGTCACTACAAATGATATAGATGTTTTGTTCAATAAGTGACAAATTTGACCTCCTGGGAGTGCCACA
Organism: Terapon puta; assembly: GCA_028564955.1. Taxonomy (NCBI): domain Eukaryota; kingdom Metazoa; phylum Chordata; class Actinopteri; order Centrarchiformes; family Terapontidae; genus Terapon; species Terapon puta. The sequence continues at coordinate 7,961,103 of JAOXYL010000048.1, forward strand.
TGAAAATTCAGGGGCTCACCAAATGTTTAGGTTTTATCCCTTAGGGAGCCATGAATATTTGTACCAAATTTCATAGCATTTCATCAAACAGCTTTCAAGATATCTTAGTAAAGATCAACACTGTCAATCTTTTGACATGTTTACTGTCAGAGGAGCCAGGGAATATACAAAGTGAGAGAGACTCATCCCTTGTAGGCCATGAATATCTGTATCACATTTCATGGGTACCCACACATTAGATTAGACAACATCTAGATCGGATTAGATGTTGAGATATTTAAACCAACTAGCATTGCCACCTTTACAACTTCTTCAGCAGAGTCTTATGCAGGTATTTTGATTGTGTAATTATACTTGATAGTATCTCTTATTAATTATTTGACTTATTGACTTTGGTTGCGTAAGAAGGTGCCGTAACCGTCTCTCCAGTCCTCTGTCTCGCTCTCTTTCTGCCCTCTTTCCTCCTCTTCCCTTCCTCTCTTTCTTTGTCTCTGCCTCCCCTCCTCCGCTCCTCCTCTTCTCCGGGTCCCCGAGGGATTTCTCCAGCAACTGTCATGCAATAGTGTGAGCATGAGGGGAGATGATCTATGGGCTTCTACGCCAGAGCAATTAGCCAAAAGAAATTCAGAATGGAGAGAGAATTACAGTGGAGAGAAATGGGAGGTAAGACAAAGGAGGGAAGATCCAGAGTTTAAAAAAAAACAAAAGGGGAAGAAAGAGACATGGGTGGGGAGCGGTAGAAAACGGTGGGATGAAACCTGACAAGAACTCAGACGGAAAGATGATTCAGACTTTTCCAGGGCGCAGAGGGGAGATAGTGAAAGTGGACAGATGATGCTTTTGCGGAGGTGATGGGAGAAAAAGGTGAACGTGCGTAAAGAGTGAAGGAAATAAATGGATCGGGGATAAGAGGGATAGCCTGGTGGAATTTCCATGGGTAGCGAGGAGATGAAGAGTAATTAGTCAGAGAGATCCAAAATGGTAGGGGGGACCATAAGGAGCAGCTGGGAGGGAAGGTTGATGGGGGTGCAGGAAAGAGAAGGAGCGATAGGGCAAAGGACAGTGGGAGTGATTGATGGAAGTGGGGAATATACAGGTAGGGAAAGAGGGGGGCGAGGGTACCGATATAAAAGGGTGGGAGGAGGGGAGGAGGCGAGAAGGGGGGCGTAATGTGCATTAGCAAAAGAGGGTGGGAAGGGGCCAGGGAAAGTAGGACAGTAGGGGGAGAAAAGACAGGTAGAGAAAAAGAAGGATGAGGGAATTTGGTGGAAAGGGCAAAGTGGGAAAGACAGCATAAAGGTTAAGAAAATGGCAGGGCTCTCCTGTGTCGTCTTTTTTCTGAGATTACCAAATGAAAAGAACATTTTTTTCTGAGTATAACAGCAAAGCAAAGCTTCACCAGGACTGTACAGGTAGCAGTAGGATGATATTTGACTGACAGTGACCTGGCAACAGAGGCAACAAACTCACAGTGTATCATTACATTTTGATATAAATGTAAATCCTTTTTTTCATTTAAGCCCCACCTCATTTAAGCTAACAAAGAAAATAGTCTAATGTGAAATAACCAACGCTGCTCCAACTTTGGCAGAAACTGCTGATCCATATAGGATACAGTCATACTGATCACCCTTAAAATCCTAGTTTTTCCTGATTTGTTTTCATTTCTTGATTGGACACTTTTGATTAAGTGGGAACACAGGATGCCCAGGCCCAACATGCTGTGATAATGAAAGCATTCATTATGTATTCTGCTTTTAAATGTATTCTATACTAGCCCATGTTCTCTCCGTTGCAGGAGACAGAATCAGACTATGTTTTTGTCTGTTTTATTTTCTTCTATTCGGTAAAATAGAATAATAAATCAAATCAAATCTCTCACTGGAGTTGTGCATCAGATCACTAATGCTTTGATATAATATGATATGTACTCATACCATGTAATATCAGCTTACTTGGTTCCAGTATATCTTATCATAAAACTACAAGCCTTCAGGTGGATCTTTTGCTCTGTGTCTATTTATGCTGTCAGCATAGATTTGATAACGTCCAATCTGCATCACAAAACAAGATAAACGCTGCCGACATCTTGCCTCTCCACCATATACACATACATACTGTACATTCAAGCAATATACAGCATGTCTGTCAATTACACCCAACCAAAGTAATCCACTGTCAAACACAGCTTAGTGTGTATTTCACTGTAAACATACAGTTTCTGTCAACACCATCCTCTCGTGTTCTGGGAGCTGCCACCAGACAAGCTGCAGGCCTTTGCTGTGGCTCCCTGAGAGGCTGCCAGTCCAGTCGGTCTCTCTCTTGCTTACCTCCGAGCCTGAGGGGCCTCGTGCCTGACAGACGGTCCCAACGCCGAGGCCCGCTCTGACCATCTGTCTGGGCCGTGCAGTCTGAGAATTACAGCTGACATGACATTGTCATTGTGCGTGTTTTTTTTTGTTTTTTTTTTACTTGAACGGATATAGCTGCCACTGTGTTTTATTCATCTGTATGTTGATTTAAAAAACGCCATTAAAGCATGATTCCAGTTCATTACAACTTGGGTATTATTCCCAATGGCAACATCCATCACAGGTGTGCACAGCTTTCCTGTGCAGTGAAGCATTATGATTACCAGCATTTCACAGCTCACTCTACATTTTATCCCCAAATAAAGTGGCTGATAATCTGCTTACAGTGGTTACATGGCTTGTTTACAGCTTGTCTGACTGTCAGAAGTGTCGTGTTTTTTGCCCTTTTGGACCTCTGTTCATCTGAAATCACAGATCTCCTCAATTACTTTGCGGAATACAGATTATATATTAAACACATGGCAGTGAGAATAAGAATCAGGTTGTCATAAATTTAATTTACCATTTCAGGTTTTGCAATTTTCTTTACTTTCCTTAATATCAACAAATTTATTAAACAACAACGATAAATGTATTCTTCAGACAAATTGTGTCTCTTTGGCCAAAGCCTGATATCTCTGAACCATAGACCAGAAAGTATTAAAAACAAACTATTCAAAGCTTCATAAATCAAAATGATTCTTTACTCACTGTTACATAATCTCAGGGTAAATTCTCCTGTACATCCTTTAAAGCGACAAGAATGACAATTTTCAGTGGGGTGGTGTGGTGGTGAGCATGTGGGAACAACTGTCGATCACTGAATGGGACCATAGAAAGGAACACGTTAACTCATTCCTCTCGAGGGACACATACATTGGTTTTGCTCTGTGCCACCGTATTCCCAGTTCAAATCTAAGGTGGTTTCCTTCAGCAAAGCCTGATGTACAACATAAAACAATTAAACATTGGGGTTGGTGGAAAAAGAAATTATTGATGCAGAAAATTGATTTTTGTAATGAAATGTAATTGAAACGAGTCGCTTTGAAGGATGTCTGTAGCAATGATTATAAACAAGCTCATCTCACTTTGTGTTCTTGTGTATGTGAGTGCGTGGCTTAATGTGCAACTCATTTATTTACTCTGAATACGCTAATGTCTCAAAATGAATTGGGAACCATTTACACAACATGTACCTTTTAATATGTCTGTGTGCGTACGTGTGTGTGGTTTGTGACTTAGGGGCTAGTTTGGGCAGGTTTGATGGGTTATCAAATTACGGCAGCACGTATACAAATGCACACTCCTAGAACGTACACACACTTTACACACTGCCAAACCACAATAGTCCGCTGTCTTGTATAATGGGTATTGTAGTGTAAACATTAGCTGTCTATCAGCACAGCTCAGCATCATCCTGCGCTACACTGGCACTGTGGGTGTTTGTTTGTGAGGATGGGTGTGTGTGTGTGTGTGTGTGTTTGCGTGCTATAATAGATGGATTCAGGTATAAACAGCTGGTCCTCTTCAACTGGGTATTTAGAGATAGACACAAATAGTCTAATTAATTGTGATAGACTTCAGCACTAATGTGATTCCGTTTTCACTGTCGTCACTCTGGCACAATCCCTGCTGACTCTCCACTCCTGCTTTTTCTCTCACTCCTTTCCTTACCCAAAGCCACCCTTAACACGGAGCCTCTCTTCACTGCAACTCTCGCTAAAAGTATTATGCATTTGGGGTCAGTTTCTTGACACCAGGGAATGAGTTTCAAGAGTGGGTTTCCATTACTCTTCAGCTTGCAGATAAATCGGTCGTTTATCGAGGTAACTGACCTTCATGTTGCAGCAGCCCACACAGGCCTTCATCAGCATGAGCTGAGGATCCCATCAGCCTTTGTATCCGAGTGTTAAAAGTCACATTTTAGCCCCGGTGGCTAATGGGAGCAATTGATTGGAACAGCCAGAGAGGCACTCGTTGACCAGTCGAATTTGCTTCCATTTTTATTATCAGAAGTTTTTGAAAGTGTATGGTGGGAGCTGAGGGCTAGAGGCAATTGTCACACACTTGGATGAGTTGGGTAAATTTCTGTTCTGAGTTGTAATGCTAATCCTCCATGTTACTGAAAAACAACCGTAAAGCTGCTCTGATATTGCTGATAATGGATCAGATGACTTCCTGTAACGTGAAAAGGGCCTGACACCGACCAACCAACAAGGATTCATCACCTGTCTCTGTTCTTTCCTTTTGCTTTTAAGGAATGTTTAGTGAACTTCAGGTCAGTGTTATTGGTTTTACAGCCCGACGCTTTGGCTCTCACTGCTCTCACTAATTTCCTTTTCAGCTGTAGCAGATAGCTGCTTTCAGCTTTCAGATAAAACCACTGTCCAAATGTTCAGTGGTACAAAAAAAGTCAGACATGAAAAAAAATACATAAACATCTCAAGAGTTAGATTTTTCAGGACTAGGTCAGGAGACCAAAACAGAGATTAAAGAGAGTTTTTGTTGGACTTGCATTTGTTGCGTGACCAGAAACATGAATCTAAATGAATTTGCTCTTTGTCTGCAGGATGTCAAAATATTCAACTGTTAATGTCAGTTAATGTCAGCTAATGTCAGCCATATCAACTAAACAGATGCAAGAACCCAGAAAACATCTGGTTTCAACACAAGCTCTTTTGGAAATGTTTACTACTATCATCAGTGTTAATTAATGGTTTTTATACTCTGTTTTGCCAGATATTTGCTATGAATCTGTGCTTGTCAAGGGATTAGCATTGGGAACAGCAGGGACTCTTGAAGGAACAAAATAATGAATAGTTTCACACTATGGTTTAGTCTGTGGGGAAGATTTTTCTGTATTGCCAAGAGGCAGAAAAACATATTGGATGTTATTTTATGTCACTGCATACAGTGTGAAGATATGTTAAACAGCCTTTGGGGAAGTTTAAGAGCGTATTTCCTTTCTCTTCAGAGCAGCTGAGAACTGAACTAAGCTAGGCTAAACTATGTGCTCATTATTCTTTTAAAATCCATAGAGGGGCAAATAGACATATATGAGTCTTGGTCTGTGTAAGAAAGAAAATTAATATAGTGCTGCTAAAAATCCAAACCTCCCTGAGAATAATGTCGTTACCTCAGTTTCTTTTCCTCCACTCATATTGCGTCTTCTTCCCTTTTCTCCTGCAGACAGTAACTTCATCCTGGCCAATGCACAGGTGTCGCAGGGCTTTCCCATTGTCTACTGCTCTGATGGCTTCTGTGAACTCACTGGCTTCTCCCGGGGAGAGGTCATGCAGAAGAGCTGCGCCTGTAAGTTCCTGTTTGGGCCAGAGACCAGTGAAAGCATCATTCTCAGCATTGACGAAGCCCTTGAGGAGCGCAAGGAGTTTAAGGATGAAATCATGTTCTACAAAAAGACAGGTAAGCAGTGGAAAACCAATTTCGTTTTGAGTTATTTGTTTAAATCATTCCGTCTTTGTTCTCCTCATTCAAATTTTGCAGCTATTCTGTTCATGCTTAGTCAATTCACCCTAAAACACAGATTCTGTACCATCCTTTACCATTTACCAATTAAGTACTGGAACCAAGGCAAGTAGACAAGCACAGAAAGCCATTAAAGAGTTCACAGACAGAGTGATTACCATGTGGGGCTTTGCCCATGTATTTCCATAGATGGATAGCAGTTCTCTGTGACTATTTCTGAAGAAGTCACATTTAAATTGGCATAGATGGACCCACAGATAGATGAGGTAATGGTTGCATTAATGGAAGAAACTTTTTTATTGGCCCATTCTCATTAAAAGGTGATTAAACCAATCAATCAGTCACAAAAGTCACCCAGTTATTATTTAAAGTGAGACACATTAAACTTTCATAGCTGTCAGCAAGTGACTCCTTAACCCTGTCTCCTTCGATTACACTGTGCTCAATAGCCAGCCGTGGTGCAGTATGGTTTGGCGTGTGCCTCGCTGATTAGCCAGCTGGCCAGTGAACAAAATGGAGTCAAAAATAATGAGCACATCTAGGCATCAGTGAATACATGCTTGCTGTGATGTGATGGTGCCATGTGCCCTTGCATGGGTATTGCAGAGTTTTCTCTCCCACTTTCACGTTTCATGTTCTTGCAGTAGATTAGGTTGTTTGAATCTGCAGAGTTTTTTTTTTTATTCAGCCCGGTTAGCGTGTTTGTTTTCTGGTGAATTTCTCTGCAGCAGCTTTCTCCCATTTCCCCACATGTGTAATGATTGAGCAGACAGTTCATTCATGACCTTAGAGACACATTGATGAAATAGTCTTACTGTTGGGTCCATTTAGACGCTGCTCCGGAGCCTCCACACAACAAGGTTCATTCTTGATCTCTGAGTAGCTTAGTTTTAGCTTTCATGATCTTTTTGACCCCACAATCGCAGTTTTTGTGTGGACAAAATATATTTAAATTGCTCAGAGAAATGGAAATATGAGCACTTCTAATTCCATGAGTGCTAAGCTTTTTTTTTGCCTGGATATTTTGACTAAATTGCCATTCTTTCCCTCATTACTACATCGTATTTGATAACTCTTTCTGAGGAGAGGGTTATTCTGATCTGTTTTGCCTTCACCTCTCAGACGTGAGTGATGTGTCTATCTGATCAACATCTTTTCAATTTCAGTGAGTTGCTGGGAACAGCTTGCTTAAGGTTTTTCACATTGATCATGAAATATGTCGAGTTAAGAGTTGTTTCCTGAAAGTCAAATTAGGACAACTTGTACCCTGGTGCCAATTCAATCCCTGTTTTCCTGTTGCAATTTTTCATTAATGTAGCAAGGCAGCGCGCCAGCTCATGGAGCTCGTTCTTAAATCCACCTATTAAGCTCTGATGGATCAACTGATTCTCTAACCACGGAAACGGGTGTTAATAGGAAGAACGCTGAACCCATTTGAATTGCGGAGCCACAAATGGGAGATGTGGGCTGATATTCAGATGTGTGGCATAAAGGCTGGTGAACTCCATCTGCGGAGGAGGATCATGTGGTACATGTGATCAGAAAGTGCAAAACATCCAGTAAAAGGACCTTGTGCTGAGATTGTTTGGGCAGCGACTCTTATGATTGTTTATGATATTCTATGCTCTTCTAAAATGGCTCGAACAGGTATCATGGTGCGTGCATGTGTCAGATGTTGTGCCACATCCCTTAATTTTTCCTCAGATTTATGAAGCAGATTTGGTAGAAGACTCGGTGCAGTTTGCATAGCTGCAGCTTTGCTAATACCAGCACAGATGTGACTGTCTTCTTGCGTCGTTGTATTTTCTGTCACAGCCCTCAATCTCACTTTCCCTTCTGTTCCGTTTCACTTTCCTTTTGCTACCTTTCATTTTCCCCGTCTCATGACAATACCATTTTCTTTCCGCCCACCTTCTTAACCATTTCCACATCGTACAGTTTGTGCCACTTTGTCTGTCTGCCTCCCGTGCTTATCTGGCTTTTTCTTCCCCTGCCTCAGCCTCTGTGTGTTGTCTCATTCTCTCTTTCCGTCTGTCACAGCGGAGTCCTGAAAGTAAACGGCGCTGATTGACTCGGTTTGTCCTCCGTCTGTCAGCCCGGGAAAAGAGAAAGCTGCGTGCTCGCAATCAGGAACGCTCTTTCTCTCACTGTGTGCTTGATAGTGCTGCCTTCACTCGCAGATATTCACACATGCACACACACATACATGCACACACACACACACACACACACACACACACACATAGGCAAAAACACTGTGATTGAGTCATCACCAGGCAAGGAAGATTTAGTGAGTGGGAGTGATGGGAGGGAACTCCGTGGGAAATCCCTCTCAATCAGCGATTCATTTCTAGACACTGAACAGAGAAGAATTAGAGGTCAATGATGCTGCAAAGATGTTCATCCTATGTGCCACAAAACAATTGTATGAGAACACAGAGAAAACATTCAGCATCAAAACCATTCTCCCTGAAATGATCAGACGATCCGCAATTAATTAAATAATCAAACCCTTAAAGAGGGAGCCATGAGACACGAAAAATACTTCTTCATGTGATAAAACTTTCCCACAACAATATACCAGTGACTCTGTCATAGATATGTCACAGCATGATGTGGATTAGACTGAATTTGATGTGATTAATTAATTAACATTAGCGAGATGAAAACCCCTGAGATGCCATAATACCCAGCATAATTTTCGGTCTCTTTTTACAAAAATAAGAATAAACAAGAATGTCAAAGTAGGTGTCAGATTAAAGGCCACATTGTTACCTAATTTGAAGGGTAAGGTGTATCTTCCATAGAGTGGCTCATTTAGAACAGCTCAGACATAGCTTGTGTTGTCAGACTTGTCTCTGTTTAATTATATTTTAGTGCATCCCAGTTAACAATACTCTTAAGTAAATAGCATTGTATGATAGTGTAATATGCTACCATTTGGCTGATTATTACACCAGCATTAGAATGACTATTTATTTAACCAAGTTACAATCCATGGTAGTGTACAGCTGAGGCTTATGGGAATTCAGACATTAGCTGCAGAAACATTGAGTCAAAATGTGAAATGGTGTCAATTTTGATCAGCTGGTGGCACTAGATGAAAAGCATGAGGGAAGTCATCACCCTGTGGGAATCATGAAGGTCTTTGGCAGTCCCTCCAACAGCTGAGATTTGGAGTTGAATTAACAGTTAAGTGGAGTTGAGAACTGGATAACTCAAACCTACCTTAACTGATTTTTTGCCACATTAGCGAACCAGAACAAGCCATAAAAACACAGCTGGCATATTTTTACCGCATTATGTTGGTATGGAGAAACTGTTAGCGCAAAGTTGTCAATACACTGTACACATGTATCAGACACAGAGCAACATTAACATTTCTTTAGAGAGCTGCTGGCCACCTGGTAGATGTAAATCAGTATTCACTCTGCTTTTGGCTCTTGCTAAACACTGTAAATATAATGATTAAGAAAATATTTATTGCAGCAGTTTTAAGTATTAAAACTATGAAAGTGATGGCACCCCGACCACATACAGAGTGATCCAAAATAATCAGTGTCCTATAATGCATTTTTGATAAATCAAGTTTATAAAAGGCACCCTACCTCTGGTGCAGAAACATACACTGACCTGCAAATCCTTTGAAAAACCAATCTATTTAGCTGGAGATGGGACCTCGGAGATCGGTTCATCTCTTGCTGTGCCTGGGGAATAGGGACTTGGTCTATTTAAAGACTCTACTTCCCCCGAGGGACTTCCAACTGTAGATAGGCTTACTAATAAGTCTGGGATTCTGTGAAACTGTTGCTCTACACACACACACACACACACACACACACACACACACACACACACACGCACACACACATTAATCAGAGATGTTGTGTAAAAGTGTTAATA
>JAOXYL010000048.1:8004841-8016332 GCA_028564955.1 Terapon puta
TGCACATCCAAATTCTGGCCATGTCAGACAAACAAAAGAGAGATTACTGGTTTCATCATACAAGCAGGGAAGGGTGTAATCTCTTGATTTAAACCTCCCTGGCCGTTATTAACCCATTTTATTGCCAGGATGATGCCCTTGATTTTGTAGATTCACTTTACCTCAGTGAGGTACTTGAAACAGCTGTAACAATATTTTTATATTAATGCATTATATCAATGCATATGAAAGGACTGACTCATCTACAGAGAATCATCACTTGAACCGGCAGCTTGCCTTGGCTTTACAGAGCTTTGCAGTGAGTTTCAGCGCTTTGTGTCGCCTCCCTCTCTCCGCTCATTTTCAGCTGTACAGCAGGCAGCTGTGAGAGAGCTTTAAACTCAGTACCTGCTCATCACCAAATGGCGGACACGCATTTAGTGACCATCAAACGAGCATAGTGGAGAATTTAGCAGCGAATGAGCCAGGTATTTCACCTCGGCGATGGTGGAGACCAACAATAAAGCTAAAAGAGAGTGAATATTAGATTTATATTGGCCAGCTGGTAAGTAACCTGACTCCAGTAATGGTACGATAACCGCTTTACCCTTCACTTAGTGGTGGTCAAAATTGCTTAAGGTCAACGCAGGTGGACATGTTAAGCAATAAATGCTCTCCCTAATGTTTGTGTGACAAATGACATACAGAGAGTAAAAAACACTTAGGATATCATTATTTGTTTATCAAATCATCACTATCACCAACTTAAGTTCTAAGAGCAACTTTATTCACTCTTACTTTGGTCACCATTCAATCAATTCATGACCAAATTTTCTTTCATTTCACCATGTAAGTGAGGAAATGAATAATATTTCTACTATCATTCTCCACTCACAGCTTTTCCAAATGTTTGGGGTTTTTTTAACCTGAAAGGCCTCCTTAAAGGATTTCATGCATTACGCAAATATAGGTACTATTAAAACACTGATCCAGAATTTAAAAGCTGCCCTTATCAAGTGTTTGTGTCTCCGGGAACTTTCCAAACAATACATTTAAAAGCTGTTTTAGCTCTGACCTTAATTGCTGCTGCAAGCTAAGTTTTTGTCACATTTTAATGCACTTAATCTTTGCTCAGTGTCAGCCTCAGTTCCCGAGGCCCATCCACATAGACCTAATTGCACACCAAGCACATTACCAATCACTGGAAACAACAGTGTCTGTGTGCAGAGGACCCAAGGCTCTTCAAGGCGCGCACAGTAAGTACAGCCACCTCCATCCTGGGTGAAATAGCCCCATGGATCTTCATAAAGAGGCCACAGCTTCCTGCACCACAGCAGCTGACATCCATCTGAGCCGACCAGCACCCAGAAGATGTGTGTGTTTGTGTGTGAAGAAGAAGAGGAAGGGAACAAAGAGGCTGGTAAGAATGCAACGTGCCCAGCGGCCATCAGTGCTTAATGTGGGCGTATTCATCGCGCTCACCTCAGAGTGGGGATGAGATAGAGGATGCTAGTGATGGGAGACAGAGGGGAAGGGAGGGCAGGCACAGGGTCACACGCAGCAACAGGAGAAGTCTCAGGAGAAGGCAGTTTTGAGTGCAGATAGAAGGAGATACGGGTGGTAAATAGTGTGAGAAGATTCAAATTTCTGAAAATGAACACAGACAAGATATCTGATAACTGCTAAAGTTTGAACAGAACTCCTGAAGTGTACTTCTTACATCTTATTTTCTAGTCCCAAATGCAACATTTGTCCAAAAGTCTTAAACATTTGCCACTCAGTAAGTGTTTGACAACAGCTTCCTCAGTTGCCATATGTTACAACAGTTAAACATACTGCATCCCCTGCTGACTTGACTACTTATTGCTAAGAGACCTGATAGACACCACAGTAAAGGACTGTGATTACTTTATGTGGTGTATCATGTCCTCCACTGGGAAACTTCCACACATCCTGCCATGCTCTGCAATAAAAGCTGACATGAGAGGTCTCTATAGGCCACAGGATTTAAGTCATTAAACAGGCAGTATAATAGGATTTTTCAACATAAGTGTCAGAGGTAGGCTACAATGTCAGGTTCTTTATCACTTCAGGATAACTCAGGTCGGTTATGATCCAGAGAGAGCCTGTTCCCACTGCGCAATTTGATGTTAAAAAGAAGTTCAATAGATGTATTTTATATGTCTGTTTGCCTGTAGTTTAGTTTCAGTAAGGTTATTTAAGGTTAAAAAGTTTATATCTGATATCTGAGCAGATGTATATTAGGCAAGAATAAATGAATAGATTAATAAACAGTTACATGGTAAATGTGTTGGGCTGTGCGGGGTTCATGCTAAGTATTTAGGCTATTTAAAATGTGTTATGCAGGGAGGATAAATTGTTATAAATATCCAATAACATTACTAAAAAATGACCAGTATTTGTGATCTGGGAAGGTAAATTTGCATTAAAAGTTCTGTCTCCAATTATATATAAAGATTATGAAAATCCATTGTAGCCTCCGGGCAAACATAGCTGGCTTTTCACAGTAAAATTAGCCATAAAATGAGTCTGTGACCTCTTGCCATCTTTTGAGGTCTCAAACCAGAGAGGCGTGACCCCTCTTTTACAACAGCTCAGTATCCTATAGTTATGTAACTGAGAGAAGACGTAGTAATCAAAAACATGTCGTTTGTCTGAGTGTTTGACCCATGCCTGGAAGCCACAGACATACCATATGACTGTTTTTTTTATTGAAAAGGTGCTGTGTACTTGACTGGGCTAAGTGCATCACTGGTGAAGAAGAGCATTACCATGACAAAGTGCAGGCGGCTATTAGCACTCAGTGCCTGGGGGTCAGGAGAGAGTTGCTGAGGAGCAGCTCAGGGTCAGCCCTGCCTGCCGTTACCATCCTCACCTCAGGCTCTGCGGCTTACATAACCCTGCCACTTGCTATTGAGCTATCAGCTATGGGAGATTCTTGGACACACGAACACAGGACACTGTTAATCACAGTTTTGTCCTTTACAAACTGCATCCTCTCCACCACCCCACCCTGTGCCCAGTCACATGCACACCAGATCATTACTGTCACATGGCAGACTTACTGAACAGCATAATTATATTAGCTCCAGCCACAGACTGTTTACACACAAGCATATTTCATGGTATAGGTTCTTCATGGATGATAAAGTGGTGGGTTGGAGCTGAGGAAAAGATTATGAAGGCAGATAGCTCCCCCTGCTGTTGACAGCTACAAATACCATTTTTGTGAGAGGCTTCATATAATGAAAAAGAAAAAATCCTGTGGTGAGTACAGACGCATTAACAAAGAATAAAACATCCTACAATACACTATTTTATGACTAATAATCAATGCTTGATTCATCCTGTTAAACTCTATACAGTGTTGGCTCACTCTCACACATTTTTACTTATTATGCTTGTTTGTATCTCTCCTCCGGACTGTGTGTGAAGACTGCCTGACTGACATCTCTCTCGTTTGCCTCTTACACTTAAGGTTTTCACACAGGACATTTTGTCTTGTCACAATAAGAAAAGCACATGTGTAAATAATAAAACGAACGATGGCTCAATTCCATGTAGCTGCCTCGGTTTGAGGGTCCTGGTGTTGTGCTTGCCGACTCACTGTCACGCCGTCATGACTTACTGCGACACTTGGATAGAACAGGGCTGTCATGAACGTTATTAGTAACACCTGTGATTTTCCCTCTATGACAAGTCAAATTCTACAGAGTAAGTGAAAACACCTGGTTTGCAGGGATATTCATACATATCGTGCCGTAGCTTCTGCAGAACTCATTACACGACCAAAGGTTTGCAGACATCAGACTATTACACCACAGTGTGAGCATCTCTATCAATCTGATGATAAAATCTATCTATCTAAAATCTATAATAGCCTTCCTTCTTCTGGAAAGAGTGTTCACAGGACCAAACTGCAGGTATTTGATCATCTTCAGCCACTTGGTGTCATTAGTAATCATTAGTAACCCAGACCAAAAGAACTCAAAAATATGAGTCTGCGTTTAGGTCCTTCGTATATGACCTGTCCTCTGGTTTGTATTTGCAGATCAACAGGTTTATGGTCCTGCAGGCTCCAGGCAGCCAAATTCTTCAGTCCAAATTTTAACATGTTTTACCTGACCCCTTCTCCAAATTGAGGAACCATTCAGAAAATAGGCCACATGATATCTTATCTTTTCTTATAGTGAGTGTGAAATTGTTTTAGAATTACCCTGGAGAGCTTTTTCTAACTTAACTTTAGGTTAAGAAGATAGGACAGGTGCACCAGCAGTGTAGGGGTAAAAGTTTTGTTCCAGAACAAATTCCATCTAATAGACTAAAATCTATAAGAGGGCAAGGGACACATGTGGCAATACCAACTACAGAACTGTGGGGACAACTTGTTTTACGTACTGATGTCTGGTACTTTCTCTGACTTGATATTTACCAATTCTCCTTCCTAATTTCATAATTTCCATCCAACTTGAGGTCACCTTTTTGAGCTGTGTTTGTTTTTTATTCAACTCTGTCTGCTGAATGCTTCTAAACTTTCAAAAATCTGAGAAAAAAAACATTTGCACTTAAATTAATTAAATCATTTACTGAAATAAAAAATAATTCACGATCATTTTCACACTGCATGTGAATAAATGTACATAAATACAATATAGTCATAATTTTCTCTAAAAAAAGCTGTTTTAAATAAAGACTTTGTTTCACCATCTTGTATATCATTTTAGATAATTTGTCATTGATTATATAACACAGTAAATTGTTTTTGTAATCCTTAAAACAGGAATAAAAAAAAGCTGAGTGGCAAAGTGGAGCCAAAAAAAACTACTGCTACTGTATGCCACTATGCATAGTACAGATATGATAATATGTGCCTCAGATTTATATCATTTAAATCCATAAATCTCTCTGTGCTTTCTGTATTAGGCACCTTTAGGAGCCACTAGTTGCTCGAAGTGCCACTGTTGTCTGGGGTGATGGGTGCAGGGACGAAGTAAGAGACTTCCTGTGTTGCCGTGGTTGTTGATCTCTCGTGGGCTGCTCTGCGAGGACCCTCCCTCCTTCACACCCTCCAGACATAACTGGGACTGTTGGTGGACGAGTTGACCGCTCAGCTGAAGAGGAAACCAGACACAGCGAGTTAGGCAAACGTCCACTGTGACCCCCTCTATTCACATATATGACAAAACGTTTAAATCCTCCGCCTTGCCTTTATGAACTTCCACTGGAGACTGCTTGCAGTTGGTCGGTGTGTGGGGCACGGAGATACGACCACCCTCTCTCCCTTGGCATCCATACACAAGGACCCCTTGGGACCCCATCGCACTTCAAACTCAGAGTTTAGATCGCAGTGCTGCCATGACAAGAGAGATCGTCTTTGCCTCTGTGTGCTATCTGTCTGTCTTCAACTTTTACAACTGTTGTCATGGTTACCTGGCTGCCCGTCCCACTGCACGGTGCTATGTTCATGGCCCCGCCCAGCGGCGCTCTGGGATAGTCTGCACAGCTGCCAGTGCCAACATTGTACAGCTTCAAAAAGACACAAATGGGACACATCAATCTGTCGTGTTGTCATGTCCATCATTCGATAGGATAAGTGTGCATGTGTGAGTGTGTATGTGTATGATAGCGTGTGCTACCTCGCCTGACAGTGCAGGTCTGTCCTGGGGGATGTAAAGTTGAGGATAAACTGTAGTCAGGTACCAGTGGAAGTTCCTACAGCCCAAACTCCTCTTAAGCCGCAGACGCTCTGTGATATTAGGGCTCTCAGACTGCACAAAAGAAAGAACAATGGTGGCCTTTTTTTTGTATTTGGCAAACTCATTAAACAATCTCTTCACCAAATCCAAACACACACACACACACCTGTCTAATAAAATGAGCAAGTGTATCTCTCCTATAAAAGATCTTCCTGTATGCATCCATCCAAGTGTCTGCAATGCGGATCTTGTTCCTCTGAAGCAGATCCTGGTCTGGGAAGTGGTAAGGCAGGTGGTGGTGGTCAAGGTGGGCCACACGGGAGCAGGGAACCACCTCCATGGAGCCCCCGCATGACCACACCTAAGATAATGGAAAAGCTTAATCGAGGGTGTTGATTACAATTGAAATGATACCATAAGAAATTGTTACATTTTGCATGTTGCACAAATAATATTTTGTTATACAGGTTGCATATTGATTTTTATTTCATTTCACCCTCTCACAAAACATGCTGCAATTCAATTATATAATTCTTAATGGTCATCATAGGAAAACAAGTGGTCATATAATATTTTCCACTTGTCAGACGGCCCAGACATTCTGGACCATGATTCAACCTGAGATTTCCATTTGCAAAAGGCATCATGTCCCAGCACAACATTCCTGAGGCCCTGACAGAAGGCGGCTGAATCACTCAGCCAGAGCATCGCTGAAAAGAGCTGACGTGACTTAGAGTGAAAAACAGGAGCAACCTGCCACCTCTTTATCCCGTGTGAACAGGTGAATAAGAGTCCCTAGATGGAAAGCCGATCATAAAAAAAACAAAGGCTCCTCTTTACCCTGATGGACAGCTCAATTTGTTCCGCCCCCCACAGCAGCATCCCGGGGTCGTAGGCTCCCACGCTCTGGAAGAAGTGTCTGTCGATGGCCACGACTCCGCCCCCTAAGGCTGGGCTCCTTGTCAAAGACAGAATCAGCACCACTTTACTGGCTGAAGACTAACACAGGAATTTTGCTTTCGTGTCACTGGAGCAGAGAGACGTGATCAAAAGACTTCAGTGTTACAAACGCAGTTGGCAAGAACAAACAGAACTCATCAGTCCACAGAGATGGTCTCTTACCTTTCAGGCTTGTGATATTTTAAACGTTCAGCTCCTTGTCAAAAGTTCAATATTTTTATGAGCTATGAGAGTTTGAAGACCTTTTGCCTCTGTTTTTTATTAGAATATGTTTTATGGGCCTAAAAGGCTAACTATCCAGTGTTATACCAGAAAATTGTTTATTTTGTGTATAATTGTGTTTATGTGTTTTTTCCAAATGTCTTATCCCACTCTGTATTTATATTTATACTTTATTTCTATTTTTATTCCCTCTTTTGCTATGTGTTTGCATGTTATAGTTTTTCTTATTCATCGGAGTTACTGTGACAACTTAATTTAAATTCATTTTATCTAGTAGATATATGACTTTTTATATCTTTTCTAACTTGTGTATCATCTTGTGACCCCTCAAGTCTATCTTGAATTCCTACACAGTGGGAACCACAGGCTCAGAGGGAAAAAAGAGAGCTGGGCATGCAGTTCTTCATACGTCTGTCTGGTTTTCAAGACGCTGAAAATCAATTCTGCACCCATGAACATCAAAAGATAAAAGCGAACTTGATCAGTCCCTCCTTATGCTTTGCTCCGCGTTTGCTGCTTTTAGGTTCGCACCCAAGTGACAGCAGCTGTGAACTCACCTCACAGGTTGAACAGCTGAGTCTGGGCCATCATCCTGTAGCGGCTGGGGGTCAGACTCCCAGGAGAAGTCAAGTCTCCAGTCAAACACTCCTCTAACTGGCCACTGGGTGGCATTATACTGAAAGGTCTGCCAGTCTATCACATCAATGATGGGGGACACCACTCTGGTCCTGCACAGAGACACCACATTCATCAGACCTGTCATTCTTATAATCAAAATGTCTTTTTTCTTCATTGAAATGTGTCAAGTATGAATTTTCGAAATAGAGTAATAATGATGTTTCTGCCAGTCAAAGTTTTGGATGAACAGGGACATTTAAATGTGTAACCTTCCTCTGTTGCATTTTCACTCATTCACCGTCTGCGTGCAGTGAGACAGGCGCTGAGGGATGGCAAACGTTTTCTCATCAGTGTTTGTGTCTGTTTGTAAATGCAGATGTCTACGCTTGAGCGTGTCTCCAGCCAGTGTCACAAAGGCCTGGCCTGTTCTGGTTCACATATGTTATTTGAAATATGTCTACCAAGAGGCCACGTGTGATGCGACGCTCAGAGGAAATGGAATGAGGAGATTAAAGGGAGGAGGAGAGCAAGAAATGGGAGAAGGGTCAAACATGTGGCTGAGAGAGTCGAGTGTTTGCAGATTCCAGGTCTGAGAGTTCAGCCTAATTACCTAGTCTAATTAGAGCCACGCTGCAGGCGGCCCGAGACACAAGACCAGAGCCAAATCATGAGAGCTGAGCTTTGGATACACACACAGCACATGTATCCCCTGCTGTACTAATGAGTGAGGACAACTGATAACTCTGAACCCTCCATCTTCTCACTTCTCTCAAGTGGTTCTGTCAAACACAACAGAAGCACTAGAAGCCAGAGGGAGTTTGGGTCGCTGTTGCTTGGTTGGGATTTACCAGACCAAATGTTTATCCAGATCATCATTTTTCTTGATTACAAAACTCTGGCCATCTTACAGTTGTGGCCCGAAGGAGCCATTTAGAATTAGAGTGATTAGAGGAGAATCATGAAGTGGAATAAGGAGAGTTGTTCACAGCTGTTCATTGTTTTTGTGGATAATTAGAGGAAAAACAACCTGTCCTGAGCCACTCGCTCCAGCAGTGGTTCCAGCCACCCTTTCTGGCATTCACAGTGGGAGTCCATAAAGACCAGCACCTCTCCTGCAGCTCTGGCAGCACCCAGAGCGCGGCACCCTCCAACGCCCAGGCGCCTGGTGCTGCGGATCAGACGCACCCCGTCCAGATGAGAGACATACTCACTTAGCACGCTCTTCAGGTGACCTGGGGGGGTTCGAGCAGATCGAGCATTGACATGTGGTTAGCAAATGGAGAACGGGCGGACGTGTGTGGACAGAAAGACGGAGAAACCCACCGTGCTGGCTCAGGTCGTCCACCAGCAGAACCTCCTGCAGGTGCTGTTTGGGTGCAGTGTCCAGCACGCTGTGCACGGTGCGCAGGAGCGTGGACCAAGCCTCGTCATGGAAACAGATAACAACACTGGCCGACGGCAGAGACTCGCTGTACTGCTCCCCCAAACACCTGTCAAGCGGGGACACAAATTCACACTTTCAAAGCTACAACTTCATTCCAACTTTAGATACCAAATTCCGCGCAAAAGTTTTGGGTTAAGTTTTCAGTCGTGCTGCGCGCACTCACCCAGGATGACGCGCCTCCGGCAGCCTGCGATGCAGTGAAATCCTCTCGCTGACCACCTCGTTGAAACCGTACTTCTGCGCCGCAGAGAGCTCCATGTCCCTCTCCGTGCCCTCCAGGTGCAGCCGCACTGCTTTGCCCATCTCGCCGTGCGTCGGGGGCGCAGAGGGGCGGACGTCCTTGTTTGCTCCGGGCAGCAGCACCTTGTAGCTCCCCTTCTTCTGCGGCGGGTTCTTGGTGCCTTGCGTCGATGGCACGAATAAAAGCTGGTCTTCCTGCAGGGATTTTAGCGGGGCGAGATCCACACCGAGCTCCAGCGCAGGGTCCCGAGAGTCCACGATGATCTCCAGGTCCGGTGCACTGTGGATCCGCTGGAGGGGGCGGCGGGGGGGCGTCTGACTGCTGCGGCTCCGGTCCCGGTTAAAGAGGTCGGAGAGCGCCAGAGTAAGCAGGGCGAACCCGAGAAGCAGCAGCCAGAGGCAGAGCATCTTCCTCCGGACGGCTGCAGCTCTGCCCCACAACCTCATGATGAAGAGCGCAGAGGAGAGACTGGGGGAGGGAGGGGGGGGGGGCGGTGAAAGGCGCTCAGAAGTTAGCCCAGCTTTCTATTGACTCCCCCATTTCTGAGCTCGGACCCAACTTAGAAGTCGACTGCATGTCACCAAAGTGATGAGACACCGCAGGGATTATCCATAAAGGAGGAAAAGAAACAAATCGGCCCCCTGCCCTCTGAAACGTGCTGCCGCATCCATGGAGCTGCAGACCTGTGACAGACGAGGCAGGTTCAAGGCAAAACCTCAACTTCTACATGGTGGAGGTGGAGGTGCGCACGCTTTGCCTCTCATCCAGCTCATCCCGCGGTCCTAAAGCCCGAGAAAACTTCAGCTGACAAAAAAAAAATCCTTGAAGGTGCACCTGACGCACCCACCTGCTCATACACCTGTTCAGGGAGCTGACTCTCAGAGATACTTCGATAATAGTTCAGACGATAACAGGGATTAAAACATCTTTTTAGAACCACTTTAATGTGAAAACTGCTCCCTGGGACACACGCTGCCTGTTTTCATGTTGTTTTTCAGTGTTGCAGTGGAGGTCTGTTCTCGGCAGTTAGTTTTATGGTCACATGGTGCCAATATTGCTGTCACGACTTGCACAGAAGAATAAAATTCGGGAAAAGTTATTACGCGCGTTTTTTAGAGGAAACGGCGCCGTGTCTATTTGCAAACTCCCAACTGTGTTTTTCCCACCAGAAACAGCGGTGCGTTATAAACACGCTCGCATTGCGGTGGAATGAGGCAGTGTTTTTATATTTCCCCCTGTTTGTGTGTGTGTGTGTGTGTGTGTGTGTGAGCCGTCTTGGTGCAGGCGTCTCCCCGGTGCGTCACACATCAAAGATGCTCTCTCCGGCCAGCTGGCGGCGGGCCCCGCAGTCCCATGACCGTCTGTCGGTGCCGGGAAACGGGGCGGTCGCAGCTCCGGTCCCCCCGGTTCTCCTGAGGAGATCTTGGCAGCCCAGCCTGCTGTTTTCATCTGAATAGAGACAAAGACTTTCGTACGATCCCAGTCTGAGTTTTCATTTTCTTGCTTTGTTTTTTTTTTCTCTTTTGATGAGTGGAAAATTGCACAGTTGTCACAAACTATTTCTTTCCCTACTGTATCACACTGCACGTGAATGTAGCACAGCCTGCATGGCAAGCGTAACAAGAGGAAAATGCCCAAAAGTCATGTAAGGATCTCAATGGAAAATGTCTAACAGTTTCCTAATGTGCTTTCCAAGTGACCTCAGGGGGATATTTCCTTCAAGGCGGTGGCCAACAGGAGGTCAGGCCGTGCTCAGTTTTTTCTTCACCACATCAGTAGAAGTGAAGACCTTCTGCATGAGCCAGCCCCGCTTCACACCCTCTGTTCTGAGCTGTGGCTGACTGGAGCTGTGAAAGGCCGCTGCAGGCTGCTTGGCAATGCAGCGGTGGAGCTTTGGAGACAGTTTGGCTGCAGTCCCCCCCTTCCCCATCCCCACCCCACCTCCCCTCACACCTCCTCCTCCCCTTCCAGCCCTGGTGGTGGTGGTGGTGGTGGTGACTGTCTGGCGGCCCCTGTGTTGGAGTGAGTCGGTGGGATTAGCAGCTCTTTTCCTCCCATTATACAGGCACCTTCCCTCTGCTCAAGGATGACAGGACAGGATGGCTTCTGATGCTTATGATTACAGTAAACAGGGGAGAGGGAGGGTGGGAGGCGGGGGGGACACCTGGAGAGACAGATTGAGAAGTTGAAAGAGCAAAAGAGGACTTCAGAGGGCGAGAGGGGCAGCAAGATGAGGGTGCTGCAAAGAGGGTGGAAATGAAAGAGAGGCCTGAGAGATTAGAGAGGCAGAGAGAGAGAGAGAGAGAGAGA
>JAOXYL010000048.1:8033469-8058606 GCA_028564955.1 Terapon puta
TAAGTTTGCCATTTTCCAAATCCCAAATCCAAACAGTTTCACACGGTCACGCCAGTGCATTATACAGTGTGGCTAGACCACCATTGCATTGCTTCAGTTCAAGGCTACATGCTCACAGCTGAAAAGACACTGGCCACTGACACTGATATTTAGCCTGAATATTGCTGAAATATAAAACTGCCTTTCAGACAAAAATTAGGAGAAGTCTGGTTAATATAATACTGCTGGAAAACCAGAATATGGAAGTGTTGCTGTGGCAGTTGCCTTTCCAGATGACTGTTGTGCATATGAACACCATTATTTGATAACCTACCTCAATTCCAAAAAACACTTCAAGTTACCCGATTTATCATTTGTGTGAATTTAGAGTCGTGATTACTTTTGAATGACTTGAGAAACAATTGGTCAATGGAAACTTTCCAAAAGAAGAGAATTCTCTTTTCTGGTTAGTTTGGTCATCAATAGGTACAAAAAAAAAAAAAAAAAAAAAAAAGCCTTACGTTCATAGCAGCCATATCACTCTCGTATGATTCCCTGATCTTCTTCATCACCTCCTCCTCGGCTCTTGCACAGGCCTCAATGGAGCCCTTCACTGTGATGGTCCGCTCTGGGTTGTACAGGGTCAAGTCCTGGAGACTGGACGGAACAATGAAAAAAAAAAAAATCATCTGATATGAATAAGAACAAAAAAGTGTCCGGATATAAATTCTGACATTCAAATAAATAATTAGAAATATATTTTAGAGACAATTATGTCAGTTAACCAAACAAAAAAAAAAAAAAAAAAAGACAAACTCCGTGAACTCTGTCTTACGGTGAGATTGTGATCTTGGTCCCCGTATCCTGCTCAATTTTCTTCAGGTTACGTCCTTCTTTCCCAATTAATCTTCCTACAAAGTTGTTGTGTGCAAGTATCTTCAGTGGAATCTCCTCAGTACTGCACAAGATGTTAGATAGGATGTTTATTCAAATGCTCCTTTACAGTAAAGCACATTCAGATCAGACCTCTCAAAAAGCTCATTTTCTTGGGCAAAGTATTTCTCATCCATGTTTTGACAGGCCTGAAAATTGGCTGACGTTTGTGGTTGAAGATAAATGCCAATGCCTTGTTAAAACGACAACTGTGCATCATAGCAACATGCATAACTTTCCAACTGCTCATTTTGATTGGATTGTAACAAGTGGGGAAAAAATGGCTCATGACATTAAAATAAATAAATAAATTACTGATACTGAAAATCAGTTTAACAATCACCACTTCTGGTCTTTCACAAGTTTATAGTTGATAGAATATTTGTCTCATTTTGTTGAGGACGCAAACTCACAACTTTGTGTCGACAGCTTCCTTCTGCATAATCTCCATGATGGTCGTACAAGCGCTTGAACATCCTTCAGGGGTGGAGTGAATTGTGATGGGTTTCTCTGCTGCGCCTGCATTTTCTTTTCTATGGATGTCGATCCTGGGAAAAAAAAGGCAAAATACAGTGAGGGACATTATGGCACTGTTGAACAAAAATTAAAAAAAATAAATAAATAAATAAAAAAAATCTAATTCATTTAAAGCCCCAAATCACAAAAACTGTTTGCTTGTGGCCTTTAGAATCTGTACAGATGTGACACCTTCTATCCTTAGACCCTCGAACTGGGCCAGGAAAAACTTTTTTAAAATACCCTTTATGGAAAACAAAAAACAAAAAAAAAATGGAGGAAGAGCCACAGACAAGAGATCCCTTTTCCTGGGACGGACAGACAAAGCAATACAAAGTGTTTTACGTCAGGCAGAAAAATATAAAAATGTGGCCCACCATGTTTCTAAAACATGGATTTAAAAAGGAATTAAAGCAACTTAATATATCCATTTTTAGTCATTTTAAGTTTAGAACAGAACAAACCTATCATCTACAGTGAAGTGCCAGACGGGATAAAGGGTCCCAAATTATACTTAAAATAATACAATATTTGGAATTTTTGGGAGTTGGTTCCAGTTGTGGTGGACAGAAATTTAGCACTTCTTTTCAGTTGTGACTTTGGGACAGTAAGCTACCCTGTGGTGAGACGCATGGATTAGATAAAGACTAGAAATGTGTTTTTGTACTAAACCATTCAGTACTTCACCATGAGTAGCATTTTAAAAATAGATCTTTACACTGGCTTTATGTTTGTCAAAAAACTGAGAATTGCACTCTTCTGGTCTTAGTGAAGACTCTAGCAAACTGGATGAAAAACAAACAAAAAAAAAAAATCAGCATTCTGTGCTGTGATTTCCCTTATTTTGGTTTCTTTTTACGCAGAAAAATACAGGTGGACCGATACGCGTTACTGCGAGCCACGTGAGAACATTCACTGCACTTTTTGGTCAGATGAATGTGGGGTGGGAGCAACAAGGTCCATTGTTTTGGTCCTCACACAAGTTCAAGTACTGTGTTCACACCTATCCAAACACATTGGTTTGTTTTCCTCCTTGGTGCAGATTCTGATTTAACCAGACTAAAAAGTGCAGTTGTGAAAACACCCTTAACGTGGGTGTTCATTTTTAGGTCAGAGTCCATGAAAAGACCAAGATTTCCAGCCTGGTTCGTGGTCTTTAGCATGAGCAGCCGAAGTTGAACAATTAAGTCAGATTGTTTTTTTCCAGGCTTTTATAGCTACACAATTTGTTGTTTTATATAATCTATGCTAGTGGGAGACAGTGGAAATTGAACACAAGAGGCCCGAAACTAGAGCCATGGGGGAATCCCAGCTCACATGTGCAATCAAACTCAAAAACAGTCACTTTTAGACCTGTCAGCTGAACCGAATGCAGGACTAAAATACAATTATAAGGAGCCATACAGGACCTTAACAAAAGCAGAGTGTGCTGTGTTGTGGGTGAAATCCTTATCAGAATACATCAAAACAATTCTTTGTCTTTGTGAGTATGGAGCTGTTGGAAACAGCCTTTTCAATGATTTTACTAAATGAGGTTCAATGTGGCCCTCTAATTGATCATTAGCAAGTTGTCTAGATTATTCTTTTTTAGGAGCAGCTTGATAACAGCAGTTTTCAGGGCCTGTGGGAAATAGCCTGACAATAGAGTGTTGCCTATTTGAACATCTAATACCACGCAGTCAAAAACATTTGAGGCAAGGCAGCAGGATTTCTAATGTTGAACGATCTCTTCCACAGATTATATCATTGATGGGATCAAATTATGTCATGCTAATAAAATTGTTTAAAAGTTGATACAAGGACAATGTAAACCTTATACCTGACGTGGAGGGAGAAACAACTTGTCATTTTCTGAATGTGTCAGGGAAGAGGGCAAATTGACTGATTTAGTAGACTACAGAGACTACTGACAGTCACCAGTATCAAATATGGCAAATATATTGTAATTGTCAGCAGCAGCAGCAGCAAGCATGTCAGAGAAGGACTACATCAGTCTCCATTTATAAATAAGTCAGATGATTCATAATGAACCTCGAAGTTTCTTTTTCACTTCCCATGTTCAGCTTTTTTTTACATTTCTACAAGCATGGCTTTTCTCCATGGTGCTTTCGTCTTACCAGAGACCAAGGAAAGCCCATTTAAATCATCCTGCTTTAATCCTGGAGGTCTACGCAACAGAAAAATGACAGAGCGAAACTCACTGGCAACGTTCAGTATGATTTCTAACCTCTGTGTACGTACTTTGAGTGGGTCTGTTTGGTGATGTTGCGGATAGTGGCCCCCTCCTTGCCGATAATTGCCCCTACAAACTGTGTGGGAACCAGCATGCGCAGCGGGATGTCTGATTGCACTTTGGGCCGGGCGCCCAGACCTGGAGAGCCGGCACGAGGGGGTCCACGGGCGTTGAAGCCTCTCCTGCCCCCCGCTGCAGGACCCTCTGGTGCAGCCGTCTCATCTGGGATATAGGACACTTTCAAGGCATAGTTTTCCATCATAGAGCCATTCAGCTTCTCCATCGCCCTGGGGAGCACGAAAGAGATGTCAGTCTTTAAAACTCTTAAATGCCACTGAGTGAGTATGATTTAAGAACACAGGAGTGAAACGCTCTCACTGGATCAACTGTTGATAGCCTCAACAGAACTGTGTTTGGCAAAGCCTCAAGTTTAACTTCTTTCCCCATCTCCTCATCAATGGCAGAAACCAAAGAGTAAATCCATCCATTAAAACAGAAGTCAAAAAGGCTCTGCTCAAAACTGATGAAGTTCATGTCTCATATGATGGGCATGAGGGACAAGGAGGTTAAGAGCTCCTGATAAAGCCAACATAACGAGTGGCAGCACTTCGAGAGTTTCACCCTAAATTCAAGCTGTATGAGGTGACTGCTGGTCTCATCTGTCTTGTCAGCCTCAGGGATTTAGATTTGCAGTGGAACAATCAATTATGCCTGGAGACTTCTACAACCACTCGTGCAGGAGAGCAATATTGTAGTATGATTCATGTACACCAGGTGGCACCAGACAGCTAATTTAACCCCCTCCCTCTCCAAAACACACACACACAGACCCCCACCATCATTGCATGTCAAATTCAACGTGACTGTTTTTTATAAAGAAAAAAATAAATAAATAAAGCAGGCTGTAAGAACACTAGACTGCACAAGTTGACGTAATTTCCAACAGAGAATACTGGGTAGCGTGAAAAACTTCAGCACATCTCCGTCAAAGACATCGAGACAGATGAGCCAGAGGTTAATGATGTGAATACAATGTGCATGCATGTGTGTATACTTACAGCCTGGCCTGGTCCTTGGCTGCATATCGAACATTGACTACTGCAGTCTCTGTGTCAGTGTTTACTGTGGGAGAGCACATAGCAAAGTCAATTCACACACACACACGTTCAGTGACACAATTTACCGCCATGAGCTACTTTTACATGATTAAATCACAGAATAAATTTGACATTTTGAAATAAAAAAAATGAAAATAAAATAAAATAATAAATAAGATTGTCTAGCTGCAACATAACTAATTCTGAAACTTTCAAAAGGTGTGCATTGAGGCAAAGTGGTGGAAAATTGCAACACAAAGCTAAAACAAGCACATGTATTTACCTTGTTCACAGCTCTCTACTGCACCATACTGAGCAAGCATACCATCCAAAACCTGACAGGAAAAGAAAAGCCACGATTAACACTGAGACTTGGGAGGCTTTGACCAGAACCTGTTAGTGAGCAGAAGCTATCTATGGGAACCAGCCCTGCTCACTGCCAGGACACAGTCCATTAATTCTGAACCCCGGAGTTCAATGTTGAGTTACGTGGATAAATTTGCTGCCTTCTTGTAAAAGCCTGTCTACCTCAAATTATGGCTCTCCCCTTTGAGCTCTTGCATCAAGCTCCAGGTGCTGAGCGGGTTTTTTAACAGTTTGAAAACTTTCAGCATTCATGTATGCATTGAACAACAACTATTTCTAAACAATTATAAATGCTAGATTTACAAGCAGCCTGGTATTCATCTGACATTATACATGCATTTCTTTTATCTAGTGGACCACTTCAGAACAACTAGTCCATAAATCTATGGTTGCTTCCACTTGTTAGACTAGGTTTCTTTTATGTTAGTACAATTATCACATGCATTTTTTTTTTTTTAATCCCGGCATGTCTGATTCATACATTTACAAATAGGCATAAAACTGTTGCTCTTGCTACAAAATTCATCCCAAAGAAAGCCACACAACACTGGACACCTGCCCAAATCTGGAGACCACAGGATTTCAATTCATAGATGTGATCAAATGTGGGCGAGAGGGGGAGCGAGGGTTCTAAGCTAAGCTAAGACATCCGACCATGCTCAGTCAAACGCGAGGCCACACCCCCAAGAGCTCAACCCCACTTTCTAGCCAACAAGACTGCGTCCCTGCCCCCCCCATTCCACCAACCCACCAACCAAGCAACCTCCCGCCTCCCTGCCATCTCCACTCCCCATCATTGGCTGCTCCAGCTCTGATATGAGTTCCCTAAAGCCAAGTGTTGCAGACTGCTGGCTGGATGCTCTGCCTGTCCATCTACCAAGGCTGGCCAATGGGAATCCAGGCCATTCAGGAAAGGGTGGGGTACATTCCAGCAGGAAGCAATGGCTGGGGGAGGGGTGCGAGTTCATGCTACACATTCTGTGAATCGGCGCACATGGAAGGGAAGGGGAAACCGTCCAGGCCCACCCACCCACTACAGCTTGTGAACACGCCACTACTCGCCACTATTCTCTCGCTGAAGGGCTCTACACACTATGACCCATTGTCTTATCTACCTGATAAGATACATACAAGGCCTTTGCATCAAAAGAACCCTTTCTATTCTGCTCCTCCATTCTTCTAACCCCTCCCCCCCTATGAGGGGGGAGAAACCTCCATGTCACCTTCTGAGAAAGCCAACAGCTCGCTCGCTACATACAAGGAACATGGGTGGATCTGAAGCCGCAGTTGAGGGACATGCGTAGGCAAAGCGAGCCCACCATTACAAAACACTGAGCCTGTCCGTAGCCATTTGAACACAAGAGTGAATCAGCCTGAAATCTAAAGCCATGCATTAACCTTACAATTTAGAACAATACTGAACAATTGTGCAATTCAATAAGAAAACTCTCATTAGGCTACCATAGTCTTTATGGAGCAGAAAATTAAATTGAACACTACAAGCACATGCTGTCACAGCTAAAGCCGTGCAGAGGGAGGGGAAGGGAAAAAAAAGGTCACGTAAAGCTTTGTTACTGTTAACTGATCTTGAGTTTGACAAATGATTTCTTTAAAAAAAAAAAAAAAAAAAAAAAAAAGGCTCTGATCAAATTTGTACTTTACAATGATTTACAGCATTGAAATCAAAGTTATCTAGACAAATACATTTATGTGTGCCCAGCAGATCTGTATGTAATCAGGAGAATGTGTAGCTTAACATAGAATTGTACAGCATTTTAAATTAAATGCTTATGACATGCAGAGAAAGACAGACATGCAACACACGGACACACACACACACACACACACACACACACACACACACACACGACTGTTGCTCAACACTCGCTTTCTACTAATCAGGCAGTGGCCTTGAAATCTGACCATGTTACAGCTCACCATTTCTATTGATATTATGCATTTTAACATGACAACTTTTTGTCCTTTAACCCTTTACAGAGAGCGGCACAAGGGGATTGAATCTGGGGTTTAACACTGACCTTGAGTGTAATTTTTTTTACCACTTCAGCTCAGGTTTAATCCTCTGGAAACCTGACATTAACACATGCAGTGGACTCATCTGAGCTCCACTTATGCAACTGGGGACAGTTTTGCATGATCAATTCAAACATGGGTTTCTGAGGAATTTGTCACAGAAAATTTGTGGGTGTATCCCCCCCCCCCCAAAATACAAGGGTTCGCTTCGAGGCTTAATCCAAGATCAAGTGAAATAATTCATGCAGTTTAGGAGTTACCTGTGTTGGAACAGTTGCACGTACAACTGCCATTTTGGAGAGGATTAACAGCGAGTCATGATTTCTTTTTTTTTTTTTAAGGTTTAAGATCCCCACCCTCCCCTCTACGGGACCTATTTCTAAGCAGTTTGTGGCAGCTGACACAACAGAATTGTCATAAAACAAACACTTGTTTAGGTTTATGGTCCTATACCACATTAAACTGTACAGTACTTTTGTGGAGTTATCATATTGTAACAGTGTCATGGGTATGTAGAGATTTGAGGTGCAAGTTGTGGCATTTATGGATTGTTACAAATTAACAAAAAAAAATTTAATATTTCAATATTTTATCAGACAAAACTGTCCTTGAATTAAGAAACACTCTAATGGACTCAAATTAAAGTGTAAAACGCTAATTCTCTTTCCTGCATGGTCAGTGTGTTGGATTACATTAAATTATATATAGTTGGCAGTTTTATCTTTTACACTCTCTGCATGTCACAAAAATCCTGACACCACAATGGATTACTACATTTTAAGACAAATGTAAATTAAACACAAAACACTGACTCCACAAAGTGCTGGAACCCTAAATTGACTGAATATCACTATAAGGATATAAGACTTACACATATGGGGGCAGGGGGGGGTAAGTATTGTCAACCCTGTTGTACAAATGTTTTACAATACTTTAGACAACACCCTTGAATCATCTCTCATTTTCAAATTTTTTCAAGATTACTTGTATGAAAACCTTAATCATGGCATGTGTGATCAGTGTGAAAAGGCATCCTGACACTACAGTTAAGTCACATTTCCCATTTAAGCACATCAGGTCCTACATAATCCAACAATTTAAAAAATAAAATAAAAACATCCCAAGATTTGCAAAATGCCTTTAAAACAAGCCTTGTAGGTAGCCAACTCTTGCAGCAATATTCCAGTTTCCATTGTACACCTGATCCCTGCCACATCACCTGGAGACCCCGCTCTCCGCAAAGCCTGAATTCCTTTCATTTAAATTCCTTTTAATTCATCATGTTTTGTATGGTGGACATTGACCACCTATCCCAGATTCCTGTTTGCTGTGTCACTAAAAAAAAAGTTAACAAAAATCAAGTCTTCTCAATCTTCATTGTCAAATATCCTGTCGCATTTGCAGTCACGTCTTTTCTGCCAATCACAGTTTAACCCACTGGTTGGTGCATCACACCGCTATTGCAACCTTGTTCAAACGAATCAAGCGCACGCCCAATTGAAACCCAAAAGGGAGGCAAGGTGACTCCGGGGGCCACTAAACGAGAGCCCAGTTGGGCTGCCCAACGGTGCCCCGCCCTGGAAGCAGTTAGCAGCCTGTTAGCACTCACCTCCCACTGCATGTGAGGCGGGATGTTCCTGATCTGCAGCTTACAGCTCCTGGAGAGAGAACAAGGGAGGAAGAGGGTGGGGGATGGATAAAGAAAGAGGGCGAGGAATTAAATTGATGAAGGTAGATGGGAAGAGAAATGGGAGAGAAGAGGGGAGAAAGACAGTTAGTAGCTGACCATACCAAGGGCACAATGATACAAATGAGAGAAAAGGTATTTATTTAAAATAAATAAAAACAGCAGGTCTTTATTCCCTCCGCCATCTAGTGAAACAGACCACGGTGGAGAAGCTGCAGATATGACTTCTGCTTTAATTCCATTCCCAACCCAGCAGGTGCACCAAGACATGCTGGGTAAAACGTGGGAAGTAGTGATGGAGAAAAAGTGGGCAAAGGGGTGATTTGGAATCATCAATGAGTGGCCTAAATTGAGTTGAGGGTGCTCAAAATTAAAATTAAGCTAAAACACATCACGCCCTTTGTCCCAAAGATGAAATAGGACAGGGAAACAGGACAGTGAAGCGGCAGAGGAATAGTAAAAGAGGAGAAGAGGGGGTGGAAGAAAAGAGGTTGAAAAGTCGAAGATATGCTATCAGAACGTCCTGTCTTCACACTTTGAGTCAAGCACGTGCCCTGTAGCATTGCATCATGGGGATTCAACCACTGCAAAGGCTCAAGCCCACTCTTTTCAAACCAAAATAGACACTTATCCAGGAGCATCCAGCTGTTGTGTCAAACATGGAGGGGTGGGGGGTGCGGGAGTGGGTGGTGCAGGTGCCAAACATAAACCAAAGGGAATCTCCGCTAGCCGCATCACACTAAAAAGGAAGACTAAAAAAAATTGCATACTTGTCTGTTCTTGTGCGCAAACACACACAAACGCACACGCACTCGGCAGAAGCAAGTGGAGGCTAGCAGTTACAATGGTGCTGCTGTGCTCCGTCACTAGAGACAACCAGGACAGACATCCCCAATTCATCCATTTTAGCTTGAAGGGTCCCAATTTGGTTGTGTCGGGTGCAGCAACACTAGTACGCTGGCTGTGCATGGAGATTGCACAGACAATTAAACTTGTGGATCAATGGGTAGGAGTTTCACAAGTGCCTGCCTGCTTTGTGGATGTTTCAGTGAAAAAAAAAAAAAAAGTGAGAGAAGTGCACAGGCCGCTCCAAAGTCCCCCTGCCTGTTGACACGCACAAACCTAAAGGAACAAAATGTACATATGGCTGGGAGCTGAAGCATGAACACACACGCACACACTGTGGAAGCACAAACCCTGACCCTAACCCATTTCTGCACCAGCCTTACGCGCGCTCTGCACATGCCTGCTAATTTAAGTTAGACATCATTTACTGTCTTCAGCGGAAAAAGATTCATGGTAAAGAGTTGCTACACGTCTCTTGTTCTTTTCCTTCAGCTTCACTGAGCTAAGTGACGTCTAAAATGCAGCCCATCTACTTATTCTGTTGCTGGTGATTGGGTTGTAATGTGCAGTGTAGAAGAGAGCGCCTTACAACATGCAGCATTTTTAAACTCACTTTTTACACCATGGATTCAAATGTGAAGGGAGAAAAGTATGTGACAAAAGGTGAGGAAAAAAAAAAAAAGCAAGCACACATCTATGCATTAAAACCTACTGCACATGTGCAACAAGGGCCGCAGTATTTGAAATTCCTCATCTTAGCCACTGCGGCTATAATCAAGCTAACAGCAGTGCAACAACATTTAAAATTTGAAGCATTTAGGAACTGCTTAATTGTAAATGGGCAAATTGTAAAGAAAATTAGGAAGAAAAGAATAACTTCCAAGAGGAATTCCAGCCCTTTCCGGCCCTCTATGCCATTCCTGGCTGATCCGGCCCCCTCTCCCCACACATTCTGTATGCTCTGCATTGCGGTGGGAACGCCAGGCGAACTCTGCAAATGCACCGAGCACTTCCAGATTAACCTATAGCTCCACACACACAGAAGAAGTCAGCCAGGGTATGGGGTAGGGTGGGGGTTGGGATGGTATACATTCCCTAGTCCCAGCCTTTGATTTTGGGGAGGGGGGTGGAGGTGTGTGTGCGTGCATGTGTGTATGAGTGTGTGAGTGTGGGGTGTGGTGTTGTGTGAGTGGGGTGGGGTGGTGGAACTAGCCCCGTTTCAGGCAAGAGTAACAAGGGCCCTCTCTGCCCTGTGGGGGTGGGGCCCTGTTGCCATGGACACGGACAAGTCCACTGACAGGAACATGTAGAGCGGGGTTAAAAGTGGGAGGGGGAGGAAAGGAGGGGAGGGCCAGGAGTGACTGGCTCGTCATGTGATGGCCAGGAGGAGGCTGGCCTCCTTATTTACTTTTAAAAAAAACAGCCCCAATATTCTACATGTTCGCTGCTCAGCTGAGAGCTACGACCCTACACTGAGGAGATGGCGCGTACGAGTGGGCGTACAGACACGTATGCAGGCGATCACATCTAGAGAAAAGAAAATAAATTTAAAAAAAAGCAAGCACCATGACACGGCGCCACACCTGTAGACATTTCCTAATAGTCAACTCCAAGTCAAGCACTTCACGTCAACACCATGAGGGACACACAAGATCTGTGCTCAACGCCCATCCACGGCCATCAACTATTCAGTATGCAGAGGTTCTGAATGACTGAACTCCACACAGTCTGGTTTCCGCTGCCCTCTCGCAGGCCTTATATGCACACTGTGCACCCAATAAGCTACATTCAACACTCGCGTTTGGATAGATCGGATTGGAATTCCCTCAGAGAATTCCAATGAGTTGAGTATCAACAGTTAGAAAATGACTCAACTTCTGCAAAGACTATTACATCTCTGCCTTTCCCCCTATCACGCAGAAAATATATTTTACATATATTTGAGAGAGGGAGCAAGAGTACAATGAGATTCTGATTTGAACCTAGGACGAGGGAGAGCTAAGGAACCTTTCGCCTGCAGTCTGCGTAAAACAAGGGGCCACATTCATAATTCTCTGGCACCCCAAGTCCCCGTCCCAAATCCCCATTTTTGCAGGTGGGGCCCCACACTGACCCCATGACCCAGAATTCTTGTAATAAGAGCCAGGAGCCATGTCTACAAATGGCTCTGATACGATCTATACTATTATCTCAATTTATAGAACTTCTTTTAATGCTTGGTTTGACAAAATAAATTGTGAAAAAACAAACAAGGCAGATGGACTCAAACTTCAGCATTCACAGAGAACAATTGCCACACCATATATGTTGTAAAATACATCCGAGTTGTTCGCATTTAACGGACGTTTCTCGTCTCGCTCTCGCAGACACACACACACACACGGGGCCACCCCTCCTATAGCAAAGCCATTTTCTCTCTCCCTCTCTCTGTACATGTGACTAAGCGAGTACGTGCATGTGGGGATGGGCAAGCTACATTTATTTTAAATTTTATCCAAAAAGGAGAGCATAACCTGACCCAGGAAGTCAAGTCAAGAGAGTACTCTAGAACAAAACAGCTGCAACTCATCAAAATTGAGGATGAAATTGAGCTTTGTTTTTAATCTAACAAGTATTTCACACAAATAATACTCAATTAGTTTTTTTGTGGCATGAGTCAAATATCTTTTTCATGTGTCCTAGTTTTGCTAACAAGCAATCCACACTCCTGTAAAAAGCTGGGTCAAAAGTGAAAATGTAACTACTATTTTAAACTGTTACGTCAAGTGTGGAAATTGGAGCCATTTCCATTGAAATGTAAATACACCTGTAAGAGTGTGATTCACTCTTGATTTCCTATTATACAATTTACGCTGTCTTCTCAAATTGGAAAATAAATAAATAAAAAGCGCAAGATGTTGTCAAGAAGGAGTGGGTGCCTTCTTTAAATGTCTGACAAAAAAAAAAAAGCCAAATGCAGAAAACATTTTGAGAAGTCAGACAAAGTGAAATGAAAATATCCATAAAGGTGGCTGAAATGTTTTAATGGCAATGACCCAAATGCAGTGCCTCTGCTCTGAGGGAAATGCGTTTTCATTAAACTGAATTTTGTGGCACCATTAATGCACACTGTATATTTTCAGGAGTCATGCATGCTAATACACTGGGCACCAGTCTAGTGAGGGGTGTGTGGCACAGCATTGGGATTACATGATGCATTATAACCAAGAGAAACTGTAAACATCACCCCTACGCAGCCTCATGAACCCCCCCCCCATGCCACCCCCCCGATCCACACACCAAACTGTAGCCACCCAACCTAGATCTGTTGTCTGCTGGAGCACTTCCCCTTCCTGAGGGGTTCAAAGGTTAAGCCACGGTGATTGGCCAAGCCCCCAGTTGATATTTGCAGGTTGGAATGCAAAGAGGGGCCCCCGTTGTACGAGTGTGTGTGTGTGTGTGTACGTGTACTAAACTCAGAATACTGTTCCCATTGACTACTGCCATGTTCCATGTTGTAAAGGGAGGGCACGTTTTACTTTTTTGAAAATATGGCTGGAACTTGACTCTGTTGCTGCCATGGCCAACACGTGCAGACTGCACTGAAGAGACACAGCAACGTCACCAGTTTTTCATGATCAGGGGCAATAAAAAAAAAAAAAAAAAAAAAGATTGAAGGGGGAGAGGAAGGTCTAGAGATTTGAGCAAAAATCACCACACCCCACATAGCTCACCTGGTGCATTTATCCCAAGCTACAATTTAGACCAAAACAGCCTCCCTCTGTCAGCTGCCAAAAGAAGCTTGCATGACCTTCAGGTGGAAAACATTTCACGTGAAGATGACAAAAAAAAAATCCCTGCTTCATTCGTCTTCATATCTGAGCACTTCCTACATCCATTTAAGCCACGTACAATGGTTGAAAGCCTATGTGACGCAGATTTTTTTTTATTTATTTATTTTTTTTAAAAGGAGGTCTGCTGCTGTGCGTAAAGACAATTCAAATCAAACTTTAAAAACGCAAAAACGAAGACCATAACACGCATTACATACAAAGCCTGGCAGATTCCATAACACAATTACAACGCATTTTAATTTAATTCAAGAAGCGTCTTTAATTGCAAGCGAACTGCGTCACCACCCAAAATACGCACACAGCGCCAAAAAAGCAGCAGCACTTCACAATCCCTGCACACATTACGCACACCCTACAGAACACATTTATGGCACACTTTATGGAAATCATCCCCTGAAACACGACAGTCCACTGAGGCTACGGGGGTCTAACTCTGACACCAAAGGGGCTCTTTGTTTTGTTTTTTTTAACTGATATATTTTGCTCGTTTTCCCGTGACTTGGGCCCCACGAACCTGTCACTCCACTCGCGTTTGGGAGTCCATCTCGTGCAAAAGCAGCACAATGTGCAAAAAGGAGGGCGGAAGCGCAGGGCAGGCAGGGAGAATGACGGGCAGATCCTTCTCAAATGGACGACTCCACCAGGCCTGCACGCCTCAAATCCAGCCCGCACTCACTCTGCAACACGTTTCGAGCCAGCATTCTCGGGCTTGGACTAAAATGCCCCGAGTTTGGAGCTCAAATTATCTTTTTTAAAAAGACAAAAAAGTACTGTACGTGTACACATGAGGACAAAACACACACATACACACCGGTGGGTTGACGACTAAATACAGGCATGCGCTGGCTAAACCCAAATGGACGACGGTTATTTGTTGTTTTTTTTTTTTTATTTGAGGGGGGGACCCCTTAGCTATGGCGAGAGGAGGGAGTACACCACTAACACCAACATCACCATACGCCCCTTTCATTTGACCCCAGGGCAATGGGGGCGTGGGGGGGTGGTAGCGGTGGTGGTGAGGGGCGAGAAGACACTTCATTTCACCAAAATGAAAAATATTTACGCCACCGAATTAATGT
The DNA here is from genome assembly GCA_028564955.1 of Terapon puta. NCBI lineage: Eukaryota > Metazoa > Chordata > Actinopteri > Centrarchiformes > Terapontidae > Terapon > Terapon puta. The sequence continues at coordinate 8,048,073 of JAOXYL010000048.1, forward strand.
GCAACGGCGACATTTAAAGCATGTTTCCAGGAAATCTCTCGTGGTAAATAAATATATAATTATAATGCAGGGGGAAAAAAACACGGGAACAAGGGAATTTTAAAAAGAAGCTCCCACGAGCTAAACCAAGAAACTATTTCATATAAAAACTCGACCTACCTTTGACGTTTAGGGACCGAGTGCTCCACTTCGAGAACTTTCCCATGAAGTTCAACTTTACCTTAAAAAAAAAAGCAAAAAGCAACTGTTAATTTCATTCATCTCATGACCCCTTAAGAATATGTTTTTTGCTTTATGCTTTTTTAAAAAAAAAAAAAGTACGTCCAAAGGGAGGTGTCTTGGTGTTTACTTCTCACTGTACGTAAATGGGAGCTGGAAATCTGAACAGGCATTATGTTTGCACACCTATGTCGTGGACATTTTCAACACAGTGAGATATTAGCAACACTAAATTGCTGAGAGTGCGCGAGCCTTCTTTCCTATAGCACGAGGACACACATACGCACGTACACACACACACACACACACGAGCAAGACAGTAGCTCTGAACGTAAGAGGAAAAAAATGACACGAGTTTAGCTCAATTGTTACGCGTCCTGTGCGAGCAGGCCCAACTTTAATTTAACAACAGGAGCACGGGACCAAGTGAATGTTGCACAAAAGGCAAAATGGTCGTTAGTTGGCCTACATTTGACCAACACAATTAAGCCACCTGGTGTGTCAGCATGGGCGACATGGCTTCACAATGTAGCGAGTTGTGGCCACTGGAGAAGGCCTGTAGTTTGGGACGCTGGGGGAGAGGTGGAGGGTTCAAAAATGATAAACTGGTTACAAGTCATTTGTAAAAAGAGAAAGGGAGAGAGAGAGAGGGGGGGAGAGAGACAGAAGCAGGCATAGGCAGCAGCAGCAGCACACCACGGCCTCTGCTCCTAATCGTGCCAAAAGTGGGCTGTGTGAGATGAGCCCACAATAAGGTTCACTTCGCGGCGTCCACAAGCCCCGCTGCCCTGAACGGCACACGACCCGCACTACTGAGAGCCTGGGTGCCCCCCCTCATCCTCAACGCCGTGTCCATCCGACCATTTCAAATTAATAAAATGAGAAAAATCAAAGCGACATTCGGTGAATTTACAAGAGCCGAATTTCGCTCAAATCAGAGGGCAGCTATTTGTCTGAGCCCACGGTGTCAAAAGGCCAAGTAAAGGTTGTGTGAGAGAAAGAAACGCTTGGATACACCCCCCACCCTATAGAGCTCAAGTAAAGGCAACCCTCGCACAATTGCAGCACTCCGTGCGCCTTTCAGAAAATGACACTTTTTTAAATTCCTCCTTTTAAATCGCCTAAAATGTCTCACCTGAAAGAACATCGATGGCCCTCATCGCAGCCTTCTCGTCCGGGCAATCCACAAACGCATAGCCAGTTTTGACGAGAAATGGACCACTGTGCGGAATCTTCCACTGCTCAAAGATAGTTTCGAAGTCCTCCTCGCTCGCCTCGGCGCTCACGTTGCCAATGTATAGCTTATTCATGTTCTGTGCCGAAAAGGGACAATCTTTACGCTGAGGGGAGAGATAGTTGTTTGCTCTCACGGATGTGCAGTGTTTGGAGTCGCCTAAATCGCCTTTACTACTACGGAGTGGCTGTGGCGTGCTTCCCGGTCGTTCAAGCCACAGATAGATTTAAACTGGCAGCCTCACAGTGCGTTCGCTCTCCCTCGCCCCTCTGTCTCTATCGCGCAATAAATAAATGCTCAATTATTAATCTCGTGTCTCCAAACGATGGCGGGCTGGGTGAAAAGGAGGAGAAACTACTTTGTGTCTTCCTCCAAACCCCTTGGCAAAGAGACAGAGAATGTCACACACGGTAAGGCTGGCGCCCGCCTCTAAGTCTAAAGCCTAGAATAAGAAGAAGAAGAAGGGGGAGAAAAAAAAAATCCTCTGCTATTCCGGCTTTTTTGAATGAGCCACGTGTTCAAACTACAAATCAGCCCACACGTGAGGAATCCCAATTGCTCAATTAAGTGTTTGGGATTGGGGAAAATTGCACGGGAATCTGGGGTGGGGACAGCAGAGGGGAGTGGAGAAAAAAGGAGGGGAAGAGTGGATTGGTGTTGGGAAAAAATCCTGGCGAGCTATGTGCGTAAAGGGATTCCGTGAGAACCCAGTGTATCTTTACTAGAATCACATTCGTGTGCCTTTCTCTGCAAAACCTCGATTCTCATTGGTCGGCTGTGGAATAGTAAAACGGCAGTGCGCTCACGCACGCCCATAGCAGGGAGACGCTGATATTGCGGGGGCTTGTGCGCACGGCTGTGCTAAGTGCGCTGTACTGATGACACAGTGGTAAGGGGGAAAAGGGGGTGGGGCCATTCATAAATGATGTTGCACTATATTGTTAAATTGCACGCTGGACACATTTAGGCTTAAAGAATCTGGACTGGGGAGGGCCCTGCGCCGCTCCTCGGGCCCTCGTGCAATATGGGAATGACACGTACTACTATCCACATGACGGCATCCATCTTCTCCCACTAGAGTAGAGCCATGCCCTCGCTGATCCACAACTCAAAGTCCACCAGCAGGCCAGACTCACCCGTGGACGCAGCAAAAAAAAAAAAAAAAAAAAAAGACATTGGGGGTGTCGAGACGAGAGCCGCCACGCCACTTGTTTCCCCCCGCAACTTTGAGCCCGCTCGGCACAACGAGCAAAAGCCTCGGCCATGTGGAGCGATTGCACATGGCGAACCCTCCCCGCTATACCTCCGGCTTGGACTTGCATTAGACTCAAAGAGGGAGGGGTCTCCCACTCTGAAGTGCCCCTAGCGTCCTATGTAACGCACAGCCCGGCTCAATCACGTGTGAAATACATGTCTGAAATATTACACAACTGTCAATAAGATCTTTTTAGTAAATCACAGGCAAAGGCCGGTCGTTTGTGCGGAGGTCAGCGTGGCAGAGGATGGCCGTGTGCGCGCGGGGGCTGACGGGTGATCGGATCCATACCTGTTGATGGCACACGGAGCAGAACTGCCATATGAGTTTCACCACAAAGGACCCAAAATTTAAAATACGTCATTGGATTTATAAAGGAGGAAGGGGCAACATAAACGAGATATGTATATATCTATCTGGTATCTATCTTAGGTACACAAAGTTAAAACTAATGCAGTCAAATACAAAAATCCTGCAATAAATCCTCCCTTAAATCTTCCACGTTCTGTTTTTCTTGAAACTGTTTTGGAGAGATTCTCATTCAACATTGTGGATATTTTAGAGGCTGCATGCATTTGAACTGTGTTGTATTAGGCTGAGTGATGTTTCAAAAATGACCCTGAGGTTGAATGAACAACCTTTAAAACGGTTTTGACAAAAGCTCCACTTTCAAACTTTGTGAAGGGAAAATCACAAGAGGGTTGTTTCACCAGATTAACTTCAGGTTTCTGAGTCTATCTTTTCTTTATCTAGGTATACATTTTATATATACCTTTCTGTGTCTGTATACTGTATCATACTTTGCATGTTCATTATCCTAAAGTGCAACTGATATCTCGACATCTTCAGGATTCAGGCTGCATTGTTTACGTGTGCAGCACATTTGACAGTATAATTTGAGATATGAACTCAGTATAATGTTTTGTGTGTGTGTGTGTGTGTGTGTGTGTTCATATATAAAGGCATCCTTTAATTCACATAATTGCATTATACAAGGTGTCCTGTAAGAGTTATGAGTGTCAAATTAAAAGGTAAGGGTGACCTGTAGCTGGGACAGAACAATAGGAAATGTAAAAAGTTACATAATAGCTTTACCTTGAACTGAGTTTTCCAGTAACTTTATGTTTTACAGTTAAAATAACATTATTTACCATGACATTTGGTCTCCTAAAAAGTTAGTTCACCCACATACACCAAAGGGGGTGAAAAAAAGTGTTGGAAAAGTTTAGGTGGGTGTAACCTGCCCTGCAATTGCCAGTACAGAGAGCTATGCTTTTGGGCTGAAATGACAGCAGCGGTGCCCCTGCGGTGTCTCCCAATGAATAGGGCCTAGGTGTGCACGGTCATGTAAAGCAGGTCACAAAGGGAGTGTTGGTTTAGTGGGCCCTTCAGCCACCGGCTCAGGCTGGGGCCATGGCTGCCTCTGTGTTTTTTTTTTTTTTTACTCCACTGCTGCTGAACAAACACAGCGGGCCCTCTGATTGGCTGAGAGAGCCGACCAATCAGAGGGCCGCAAAGCCGCTCCGTACTACCGCTGCTGGCTCGGCCTCAGCGCGCTCATTCATTGGCTCCCCGGCTCTGCTATTCTATATGAATCAGCGCGCCAATTACGGTTTGCTCCCCGCGTCGCCCCCGCCGGGCTCCGTCTGCGGCGGCTCACGAGCCGGCGGCCGGACCCCGAGGCACTTTTCCCAGAGCTCCCTTTAACTTTTGTATAACTTTTAGACGCCTTTCGCTCTCCCGGGCCACTCACACAGACGTAGAACTAGCAGGGGAGAGGAAAAGAGAATAAAAGAGAGCGTTTGAAAGTAAACTTTTAACGTGCCACCCGCTCACTTTTAACCTCTTACAAATTGTTTTCAACCTCCAGCCCCCGAAAAGTTCCTCAATAACTTCCCCCTGAGTGTTCAGACCGGTGTATTCCTCCTGCACGGGCCATTGTGGGGGGGTTTATTAAACCTGAGCGCTTCCCGTTGGCCTAGTAGTACTCATACAATTTTTTATAACCCACTTCATTTGGCTTTAACGATTTCCACTGCGGGTGAAACAACGAAAAAAAGGCACACGCAGGAGGTCGCGCCTTGCCTGCAAAGACTGCGCCCTGAGAAATGTTGGATCTTTTCTCTTTTTTTTTTTTTTGAAGGCGTGAACGTATACATGCACACACACACACACACACACACACACACGAACGAGCGAGTCATGTGAGCTGCTGACCGCGCTGTGTTTAAGGCGAAGCGGCGCGTGCGCGCGCGTAAGTGCGTGTGCGCGCATGCATATATGTGTGTGTGTGCGCGGTGGCTGCAGGCTCCGCAGGCAGGAGGAGTGGTGAAATGTATCGCCGAGGAATGTACAGAAAGTCTCTCCCCGCCCCCAGTCTCAGGGCTCCTCGCTGTGGACGAATTCCATAGGGGGCCAAAAAAAAAAAAAACTGACATAAAGTTTGAGCCCAGACTGCTTCCTATGTGGGAAGAGTGCTGCGGTTAATGTCAGCGCAGGGAGAGAACTGACAAAAATCGATTTGGTTAAACATAGTCTGGGATATTTCTAGAGAGAAGGAGAGTGAGGGAGACAGGGAGAGGAGAGGGGAGGTGGATTGTTTAAGTAAAACGCAGCTTATAGCCCAACTTTGAGCTGCTGGCCTCACTCCAAGATGTAGATAGTCTGCGTCGCCAAGCGCAAGGCTCTCTTCTCTGTCTCAAAGCCCTTTAGGCTACACTGAATCAAGGGAGTCTGTTTTCCGGTGAGATTTGCTTTAATTTTTTTTTTTTTCAAATTTCACTGTCAAGGCAATTCAGATCTTCAATGTTTTTTTTTCTTTGCACTTGGAGCCGCGTGGGCATGAGATCCACAAGGCTGACCGCTTCGGACAGAGTCAGGGAACACTGTGGTGAACGCCATGTTGAGGAGAATCTAGGGAGCCTTTGCACAGTTTGCACTGACTGATGGGAAGCTGGGTGCTTTTTCTCGGTGTCCGTGCAAGGCTGCCCCTCGTCCTGGTCCAGACGTGCGTCTTCTGCTGGCACTAAGGCTCTCCAAAAAAAAAAAAAAAAAAAAAAAAAGACGCACGCAAATTGGACTCGTTTTGCTGTGTCCTCCTCAGATTCTCCTGTGGGATGACACCCTTCATCTCATTAGAAAATGGCGGTTCGTGCCCCCTTCAAAAACACACCGCCATGGAGCATTTCTGTGTTTTATCCTGTCCGCCCAGCAGCAGAGAACGAGTTAATGCTGCCTGGTAAAATTGAAAATAGGCACAGAAATATTTGAGCTTCTATCTGTTTTAATTTAAAGAGGGTGGCGGCAGGAAATAAAGTAGTCCTTCCCCTCGATTCTCGCCACTTGCACTTGGGTTTTTTTTTAAACCCTCCATACAAAAAAGTCAAATTCTGTGAATTTAGAGTGAAAAGGTGCACTCATCGTGGATCAGCAGGCACAGGAAATTTGATTTAAATGTGTAGATATTTTTTTAGCACAATAACTGCTCTTTTGTTTGGTTCAGAACAGCTTTAACAGCAGCAGGACCACAGTTATCGTCACACTGTTGTTTCGTTGTACATGTGGCCACAGCCAGCTCCTGTTCTTTTTTTTCTGTAATAGAAATATTTGTTTAATTGCAAGTAAATTTACTAAACTCTGCACACATTGTATTTTCTACGCTGCAGTGTATGAAGGAACCTGTTAATTTGTTTTTGTGTTTCATAGTTTCAACAGAAGTGTAGTTTCCTTTTTTTCTTATTTTTTAGGTAATGAACATCTGTTGATTGTTGTATTTTTTGGTGATCTTGAAATGAATGCATTTTTACTGTTCTGGAGCAGTTGATCAGATTAACACCACATGTTCAGGGAGTACGAAAGGCTGATTAAAGTGGGTGTTTTCACGCACACTCCCATGAATATTTGCAGACTTTGCTTCCCCTTGCAGCCACACTCCATGGTCAGAGTTTTAGCATGTAGCTTTGTCCTCCCCTCTGTAGGAATCTTTCCCTCCTGGCTGCTGCTGCTGTTTACTGGCCTCAGCATCTTAATTGATTGGACTGTGATTTGTGTTGGGGGAGATCCCTCTTGAAACAACTCACAAACAAACCATTTCTGCAACACCTTGTCCTGTGAAAGAAGGGAGACGTGTGCTTTGGTTTTGCTTCAGGTTTTTACACTTGTGAATTTGATATTAGATTATGTTTATTGCTAAATAAAGTGCATAATTTGTTGAATCAGGAATAGACTCTATTGTGTGTTTTGTCATGTGGAAAAAGTTTCTGCAAATTGTTGTTTAAAATCTAGCTTTTATTTAGCATATGTGGATTTTGGCCTGAGGTAAAAGTGTTGAAGGAAGTCATCTTTTTAAAAAAAAATACAATTATTGACTGAAATCTATTAACTTTACTAAACAAATGCAGACTAATTTTGAACTAGTAACTTTTTTCAAATGTTGTGGCGTAGCAAATTCACTTTTCTGCTGTTTGTGGAGCGTCCGTTGTATTAAAATCTGAGATGTACAGACGTGCAAAATGCTGGTCACAAGTTTAAAACAGTTTTTAAATTGCTAATGAAATATTTTATTATGTTGGTCCAAACTAGCCTACAGTTATAAAACAATAAAAGCACATTTCTGCGACAGTAAATAACTGTTTGATAGCTGAGTTTTGACAAATAGCTTTTTAATATAAACTGATAAATGCATTTAACTGTTACATTACATTACATTAAAAGTTACTAGATGTAATTTTTCCAAAAAACCTCTTCCACTGTGAAAGACGAAGAACTTTGAAGATGAAGAAATTTGCTGAAAAGTGAAATAATAGAAAGCGCCAGGTGATGTTTCTCTTGGACTTCTGTCACACCAGGCTTTCTGATAAGTGTGGTGAGCAGCATGTGCAGGTGGAGCAGCAAACAGTTGTTAATGTTTGTTGTCCCAAGTTGAGCCTCATGTTTACTGCTCGGATGTGAACCACTCAAGAGCCGAGGACTCCTCCTGCCCCCCGCTCCCACGACTCATCCTGTGTTCAAACCATATAAGACATGAAGACATGAACATGCTGCTGCCTGTAAACTTTCAGACATCCTCCTGTACGTTACGAGCGTGAACTCCCAGTCTTATTCTGGGATGATCTGTCTCAGTTTTGTTTGTTTTTTCTTCTTTTTGCATGAAGTAGTTGTAGACTGGGTTCCTCCAAGCAAACCTTTTAAATCACCATTGATGTTTTCCTTTCTGTGAAGCAGGAAATAATGGATGTCCGCCTGTCTATGTTGAATGTTCGAGTCCCGATCCGTGTAGGTGAGATGTCCCTACATGGCGTCCCATTACTCTGAAACTCATCAATCCATTCTGTCCCCTACTGGTCAGCCCACTGGGAGACTTTCCCCACTGCCATGACATCCTGTGCCACTGCAATTTCGGTGAGGGAAAAAAAAAGTTAATATGTTATGATACAACATCACATGTAACCTTAGTTACAAAGTGTATTTTCTCCAGTTTCTGAAAGTGCACCTGCTCTCTACTGTGCAAGACTGATTGAAGGTTGCTGCATCTGACTTTACGTTTGTGGACAGTCACTTAAAATCCCTTTGTTTGCTTATTTTATTATGCAACCCCAGCACAAATCTACACTACAGACAGCTGAATATGGCTTCAAGCGTTGGATCTTTATTGAGAAAGACCTCATACTTTGACCCTTGTATCCTTTCAGCTTGTGGTTACCTTGGAACCTGAGGAATTATCTTTGTGTCGGTGTGAATGAACGCATAACTCCGAGGGGCCCCATGACATGTCAGCAGTGATTATTAACCCCAATTGAATGAAGTGCCTTATTATTGCGGGCTAAGGTCTGCAGATAAAGAGCCCTCCATTCCTTCCTTCAGCTTTTCTTCTGTGATTGGCCACTCGGTTTCAAGCTCTTGTTTACCCCAACTGTGTCAAACGCCAAAAAAAAACCCAAAATAAAACAAAACATTGATCATGTTGTGTTGATGCACCTTGCAACATTTAGTTTAGTGCAGGTAAGTGTGGCTTGTAAGCTTGTACGCAGCAAACACGCTTATGCATCATTTCATAATGTAAAACATATGTTTTGGTTACTTTAAATAAGGAAATGTTCTCATAATGTTATCGTTAAGGTGAAGTTCATCACAGTCAGATGAAGGGGAATTACTGCATTTTAATGAGCACCGTGGTTTTGAATTTTGAGAAAAGCACAAGGTCTTTTTGTTGTTATTGTGCACACGTACTGAACAAACCATGTTGTTATCGAATACTCTGAATAATGAGTGTTTTCTTACATGTGAACTTTGTATCTTGTGCAACGAAAGCCGCCCAATAAAAGCTTGGTAAAAGTCCGTCTTTGCATGTTTTCATTGGTGTTGCTTGAATGAGGGGAAAGTCAGCTTTCGGACAATCTCTTTGGTCCAAGAGTGGCTCCACATAGACTACTTAAAAAATGTGTGCAAACATTAACTCATCATACACAACGTCTTTGGCTCTGGTCCTTCCCTGTGAAACTCTTCCAGCTTGTTTTCCCACTTCACCCACTCAACTTAAAGTATTAACTCCCACCTATACGACTGAAGCTCAACTTCAATTTCATGCATATTAAGTCAGAAAAACACAATACAAACTTTGGATTTTTCATATATTTGTATTTCCATACAAAGAAACAACAATAAAAAATGAAATGCATGATAATAAAACTCTCAGGGAAACTCAAACAATGACTTTCTCTACTAAAAAAAACAAACAAATGTAATAGTGTGACCAAAGAACCAACCACTGCTCGCTGGTAACACTTCTTTTTACAGCCAGAATTACCTGCTACTTACCAGTAAGCTCACTTAGTGCTAGGTGACATTAACATTAATGTGTTATCATTTGAATATATTCTTAGATTTGCTTAATACAGGTTGTAAAAGGAAGTGGCACCATTATTTACTAAAAACTCAATTTCCTTTCCCCATCCTCACAAGGACCATGTTTACAGTGATCAGTGCATTAAATCTCATTTACCATCATATGGCAGGAAAAAAGGGTATCACTGCTGCAGAAAACGAGGAGGGAAGGAAGGATGCAAGGAATGAGGCAACAGTCGTCCAACAGATGCTGGCTTCTTTGCTCACACTCAACACGGATGCATCAAAAAACGTCTAAAAAAATTAAGACATCTATTGCATGTAAACAAGAACTATCTCAAACTGAAGAGTTCGGTCGATATGGACATGCTAGTTCAAAACGTTCCCCTCGGAGACACCTTGATGAATCACACACCATCAATTACTGGAGGGAAGCTGAACTTTGGAAGAAATGACTTAGTATCGCCCTGCAAAAGGAGAACATTTATATTAGTGCAGGTTTAAGCACATGAGTGATACAATTGTTTTTCATTAGTGATCTTTTTAAACATGCATACAAACTCCAGTCTGGTTTCATGTCTGAATGGGATAAAATAAGTGCAGTTAGCAAGCTTTCTACTGTATGTACTTCTCTTCACACTTACGTGGGCTGTAGGAGCGAGACCGTGAGCGAGACCTGTATCGACTGTAGTAGGGTGATGGAGAGCGCCTGCGACTGCAAAGAGACAAAGACAACTTAATACATTTTCTCCCACATAACAGCGTTAACGTCGACTTGCACTTGTAAATTATTACTCACCTATACCTATAGTCGTACTCGTCGTATCTGTCATAGCGGTCATAGCCACGGTCGTAGTATGAGTCTCTCCCCCTCCTGCTGCTACCGCCACCGCCACCCCCGCCTCCACCACCATTGCTTTGAAACAAGAAAAATGGAAATGGCCGTGACTTCTAGGCATCTCATCTCTTGAAAAATACAGCAT
>JAOXYL010000048.1:8058706-8073535 GCA_028564955.1 Terapon puta
ACAGCATGTCAAAAGTGATAGAAATTGCTACAATTAGCAAATACACTGCAAGAAAAAGATGCATTGTCGGATACAAAAATTATGTGAGATCTGACATTACAGCAATTTCATCATCTTTTTCTTTTGTTTAGCTGGTGTTTTTTTAAAGCCAGGTGAATGTACACGTGTGCTTCTGAGGGACATTAAACATGTGCAGGAATATCCAGTGCAATAGATTAAGGAAGACAGTATGCAAGACTTGACATTAATGTTAATCTTACTGAGTTGGTCGGCCCATGTAGATTCCCGGTGTGGGGGTATGGGGACGTTTGGTAATGGAATAATCCACTCTGATGCGCCTCCCGTCCAGCTCCATGCCATTGGCTCGCTCCATTGCCTGGGGAACGCAAGAGGCGGGAGGAGACAAAGATGTTATCAGGCTAATGTAAGCTTTTTGGTAGACATCATTCAATTCACAAAAGCCCATCTACAGTACACATACTGTAACCCATTGCTAAGGGATGCATGACTGTAAGGCAAATGATTTTGTAGCAAGTCCGACACCTAGTGGTGTGCTTGTGTAATCACACATAAAAAAAATAGTGGTTTTATCTGGAGAGAAAGATCTTTGAAACTGCTTGAGACACAAAGAAACTAAGTACCAAACTGTGTGTTACTACTTTGACTAATCAAAAGGGAGCTCAAGAAAGAGTATTTATTAGACCTGTTTTGAATTTACTTTGTGACAATACTCTCCTGATTCTCAGGTGCTACAGCTATGCATTGCCACAACCAATAAAACCACCACAACGTCCCATACCTCTTTGGAATCCTCAAGTCTTTCGAAGTAAACAAAGGCAAAGCCCCGTGAGCGACCTGTTCGCTGGTCATACACCACATTGACCCCTGCCAGAGGACCGTAGCGTGAAAACACCTCCCTCAGGTCACGCTCTGTAGTGTACAGGCTCAAGCCAAACACCCCCAAACATGTGCTGGGGTCAGGGTTCGCCTGGAAGGGTTGACAATAAGGGTCAGAGCTGACTGCATGGCCTGCCGCATCTACTGATTAGCATATAAAATCCATCCAGTGTGCAAAACACACTGCTTTATGCAGGTGGCAGCAATTTACATGTCTAAAGCCGTGGGCAAAGGCTGTAGAAGTATATTCACATGAAAATTCATGCACAGAAAATATACTGGATTCATTTATTTAGAACTTTTAAAAATCCCCTCATTTCTGTATTGGGTTCTTCACATAAAATCTTTCACTGATTAGCTATATTACCTCTTACACTGTGACATGCTTTCTGGCTTACATATCAGATAGTTATTGAGCTACTTCTTAAAAAAGAATTAAGTAAAATAAATAAAGTAATTAAGTATTTATGTAGTTTTACAATGGGGTTCCCACCAAGCACCTCCAGCTGTAGAAGTCCAACAGTAAATGCTCAGTGGGTAAACTACAATATGACAGCTTTAATAACCCCTTAAACAGCTTCAAAAAGATGCCCCTGTGAAAATTACAGAATAAAACCATTTCATTTGCCTCCTGCTTTCAATGAAATTCTTTCTAAGTTCCTGCTTTGCATTATCGAATGGACACAAACTGTGGGTCATCATGGCACTGCAATAAAAGCATACATTCATTTATTACTCCCCACCCTGACTCATTACTAAGCATCAATGTTTCCCTGTGTAAAATGTTGTTTTTCAAACATGTAGCCTCCTTGTCATCCCATAACAGTTCACTGAAAACTTTGAAGGCCTCCTTGGAAAAAATATTAGTGTAACACTTTTAAAGGAATGTTTTTGAATTCATAACACATATATATTTAGCACAATGTAACTACAATGCATGAAAACTGCATACACACATCGGAAATGATCAACATATTAGACTGGAAAATTTACATACAGTACTTTAAATATGCAAAACAGTTCCTTTGTATTTGTACATACTGATAAATTGGTGAATATTTTACTATTTAACTCTACAAAGTGGGTGACGCAATGCATATTACAGATACAAAAAAATCAGCATAATTTACCATTCTGGTGGCCCACAAACCCCACTTCCTGAATATACTAAAATTAGTTTATATTTACCCCTCATTCACTGACACGAGAGGCAGCACCTTTGACCCACACACAAACATTACATTTCTCTTTCCCATAATACGTCAGAAGGTCCACATACCCTAACATCAGCATCACCGCCATGACTGTATGCTTCTTTTGTGAAATCATGGCTCTGTTGATATAATGAGAGGAGGGGAAGGGTAAAAAAGGGGTTATTAAAAGTCATTTCAAAGTGGTTTCCCACAGCATTAACCACAATCGCCCGAAACAATTACACTTTCACTTCATCATACCAGCCTCGTAATTATATTTTAATAACCCGACTCCAATCCATTTCAAACATTTTACACACACTAAGGTCACTTTTCTTGCTATAGCCTTTGTGATTTGTGTACATAAATCTACATAGTTTTGAGGAAATTATCCTGGTTGCTGTAAAACCCTGTGGGAGCAGGTCATAAGTATATGCCCACGTTTTTAATAATTACATAAGATGAGCAATAAGTCAGTCTTCTCAAAACTCTGCATTGTGTTCACAATTTCAATACTCATGCCGTATCCATGTACGAACATCCACACTGTGTCCTTCGGTTCACCTTCTACAGTTTATAGTGCTTTGCCCTCTCGTCAGATCTCACCACACTCACCCTGCTGCCGGTGTGACGGCGCCGGTTCGACATAGGGGAGGCGCTTTGGCTCCTCTTGCGCCGATATTCGGGACTGTAGGAACGAGAGCGGGACTTCTTGCGGTGGGAATAGGACCGAGACCGTGAGCGGCTATAGCGGCGGTTTGAGTGCCGCCTCGAGCGAGATCTGAAACGGACGCAGCAGAGGAGGAGCGGCATTGCATTTAATAATAAACTAAAAGAGTAAATGTTGTCATACACATTCAGTGACAGAGAAGTAAAAGCACTTTATGACATATTTTAGCACTTATCAATTAACTTATCACAAAGAGCATTTATCTATTATACAAAGTGATCATAATATCAAAAAGATAGATAGATAGATATACTTTATTAATCCCAAACTGGGAAATTACAGAAAAAGCCATTATAAAATGGCAAAAACATACCTAGATTTTGATCGAGAGCGAGATCTAGACTCAGAGCGTTTGGAGGCCCGGGATGGGCTCGGGGAGCCGGACCTGCTCTCCGACTTGGCCCGAGCTGGACTGCCACGATCCGATTTAGATGGGGAGCGTGACCCCTATTACCACAACAGCACGTTAACAACTCTCTTATGGACAAATACATTTATTTCTTTACACAAAAAAACAAAACAAAACAAAAAACAAATCAAGCACAGAGTAGTGAGAAATGGTAGAGTATGTTGGACACATACAATACACCTGTCTAACAAGCACAGCTTATGTACTGTGGAGGAAAAGGTTAGTAATCTTATAATTCCAAACAAATAAATCTTTGGTTTACAATGTGGCCTATTATTAAACATATCAATCAAATGTACATGACAGGTCTATTTCCATGTCCACCTGGGCCATCAAGGGAAAAATAAATAAATAAAACATGCATTTTCACGTTACACATAGAGAGCAAGATAAAGAAAAGACATTTGTGACACAAACAGCATATTTACTTAACCTAGGGACACATTCATTCTTCCAGATTCGTTACACGCTACTCCCTTCTCTCAGGATTTCTATCCTTCTTCGTTCTTCTTTTTTCAGTTTTCTCATTTTCTGATTCCAGGTCTGTTTTTCCTCTCTTCACCCACAACTGACACCAGTTTCATTTTAGCCATTACACTGCAAGAGCGTCTATCTGACACCACTTCTTCCGTCACATTTCCTCCCTTTCCACTTCTATTGTTCTGCTCTGTACATGTTTTCATTAGCCTTCTGTTATCTTGAATTTTTTCTTCATCATTCTTGGATAAAACTCTTCAAATCCTTCACGATCAATAACCTTAATGAAAAAAGAACATTCAATAAAATTAAGATCATAGGTTTAATAAAACGGAGAATGAATATAGGAAATAAAAAGAACACTTTATGCATTACAATTACATTATTGCTATATCAAATTTAAAAATATGCCATAAATTATGTAAATGAGAAATGTTACAACAATTTAAGCTACATGGTAACAAGTAAAAAGCTCATAAATATATAATGTTGAAGAAGAAGAGCGTGAAAGCAGGGAAGGAAGAGTGGCTGAGGACTTTTTTGTATTTTCTTTGTATAATACAATAATTAACAGGAAAAACAAATACTCTGGTTGCTAAAGTGCAACAATGGCTGCAGTGATATCCACACAAAAGGACGATTTAAAAACATAGAGGATATCCAGTGTTTCACTTTAAATGCAAGAGAGGCAGGTGTAATGCAAGTCAGGCGACAAAGATATAAATTAGTACAATTTGCAAATATCAAGGACTAACCAACTAACGGTGGTGAGTTGTCTTAGCTAGCTTATATTAATAAAACAGTGCGGTTGAAGTAGTCTTGCTAGCAGAGCGGGAATATTTCATTTTAAATGTTTTTAAATGGAGCATAAAAATGAATATTGTTGGCTTGAGGCAACAGCAGAAAACGCCCCTGCCTCTCTAACACAGGGTGAGTGAGCCAAATCTAAGGTGAAGCTCAAATGTCGCTGTTAAGTGACATTAGCTGGCGTTTGGTGCTGAATTACTGAGCTCTCTATCGGCAGCCACACGGCAAGAAAAAAGGAAGAAAAGGAGATATTTGGTATTATTCGACGCGACTACTTACCCGCCCTTCATAGTTTCCGTCCTCAATGTCACTCATGGCTGAGAATAGCTAAAGAGAAGCGGGTGTTTTAGCAGAAATAAACCGCACAGTGTGTGTTTTTTTAGCTGTGTTTCGCACTGCCGGACTGTTAGCTAGAAGATGGCGCGTTAAGTGGGTGGTATGTTTACGTGCTGCAGCATCTGACGTCATGTCCCATGTCGTCCCGCCACGCCCCCTTTAATGCAAAAAACTTGGCATCCTTGAACGTCTCACAACACACCCTGAAAACTTTTTTCAATTCAATTCAGATCGTCTTCTTTCTTTCTTTTAAAGTTTACATGTTAAAATTGTCATTCATGTGCAACTGAAAGAATATTAATGAAAGATTGTTCTGTATGAAGCATTTAAAGATGTAGTCTGCTGTTAAAGTTTCTCCTTTTTTAAAATTCAGTGATTTTCTTGCCATGATCCACTTGCAGTCCTGGCATTCATACACAGCCCTGTATCTGTGAATGAGAAACACACCAGCTGTGTTTAATTGTAAGAAAAGTGTCTAAAGGATGCCAAAATAAATACACCATGATGTTATAAAAAGTCTGAAACAAGATGACACGCAAATAATTAAATGTTTTGTGAATGAAGTTTCAAGGCTCTCCAGAAATGCAGACTTCACCTTTAAATGTTGAACCAGATTGAGACAGAGCTAATTTTAAACACGCTGCATACTACTGGGTAGTTTACTCTGCAAGAATGGATCATACTTTATATATAAAATCCTTTTGTCTCATCTTAACGGCTGTCGAGTACATGCAGTGGAGTAGGAGCAGAGAGTAGCCTAAAATGGAAACACTCAAGCTAAGTACCTCACGAGAGGTTGGGTAGATGTACTTGGTTACTTTCCACTGTAAGACACGAGTTAGCTGGTAAATTCTAACGTCAAGTACCTCCAGCTTTTGCAGTGAGGAGAATGAATCACAGGCTCATTCACTTATACTGACATTAACGCCCTTCATGAAGAATAGTTTTTGGGAGACACTGGCTGAATATTCAGATAGCAGATAAGTAAACTGCATTCATTGTTTTGTGAGGCACATGAATGACTAAGATCTCCTGAATGACACAAGGCAAACCGTTTTCATCACATTTCACAAGGAATCAAGTGGAGAATGTGCTATAAACTTGATTTAAATGGCAAGAGAATCATTTTTCCATGAGGTCAATTTATTAGTAAAGCTATCTGACGGCAGCTGGGTCATCAACCTTTTCTACTTTAGCATTATGAAGCAAAGTACAGTTATGGCATCACTCAACATGGACACAGTCGAACCACAGCTCAATAATTCAGTCTGGCCGCCTTCACAAACATCTAAGTCTGTTAAATGAGAGCAAAATTATAAATATTTTTTCTCTTCATATATTAGAAGGCCACTCACATTGACTTTGTCTCATACAATCCCCAATGTGATAAAAGTATTGCCCATCTTTCATCTGAAAATCATCATGTCAAAGAGTATCACAATGAGCTAATCAAGGATTTTCCTCCTCTGGGCAGGAGAGTGAGGGGTTTCTCTGTATTTTAGGAGCTGCACTCTGGACCATCAGAAAGGCTGGAGGAATGAATATTCCACAGCCTGACATCCACCCTCCTAAAATATCCTTTAAGTCAAATTTGGATGAGCCCAGTATTTTTAGAAAATCTCTAGAGTCACAGTGCAACATGAACCCTGAACATGTGTAAGCAGTCGGTCAGTCATCTTGACAGCACTACAGCACTACAGAGTAACCACACGGTACATTCAATCTGTTCCACACCCAAATTATAACATTTCTCACCACAGGGCAAGGGAACCATTGGATTTCAACAGAGACAAAGCACACATACCCTTGTGTTTACGGTGGCTAAGAGGCATCATTCTGTCATGGTCTGCATTAACCTCAAACTGCCTTGCAGCAATTGTAAATACACATTTGCACTGCCTGCAAATAACATTCTTTGGATTATCTTTTACAGGTGAACTATACAATATTAATTATCCATAAAACTAAACGTTTAAGCTAAAAGAGTCTTTTTCTGTACAGTATTTTGCAACTGCACCAGCTAAAAACTGAGCTACTCCTTACTATAAACTACTACTGTTGAATTCAGCATTTGGATATGTTGAAGCAGTATTGTAAAATGTTTACAATGTAGATAGGGGAGCCTTTAAGACATTTGTAGTTCCAAGAGCATTCAGATATCTTTGCATTTGCTTAAACTTTCACACATTTCAAATAGGCATTATACAAAAATGCTAAAATTGAAGTCAAATAATGTCAGCGTTGTAAAATATATAAAATGCGCTAGATAGTCTTGGTAAAAAATAAATAAATATCAGCATATGATTGAAGAGAGCATAAAGAAGTCCATCTTCTTCTCTCTGTGCTGGGTGAACTTTTCTGAGAAGCATCCGAAGTCTTCTGGATGTCCACATGTCTTGCTATTGCTTTTCACTTGTCTGATGTTGTTACATCAGTGATAGTTGCTGGAAAAGTGTGATGTGCTAAACAAACAAACAAAAACAATATAAACTTCTTTCACGACTATGCTCCTGGATGTGGCCGAGGCCTTTTAGGGATGTGCGGATGAAGGCGTGACGTCCCTGGGTGGCTGCCTGGTGTCTCTTGTTTTGAGGATTTTTGTAGGGCAGCGGCAGCAGAAGCAAGGACGCCCCCTGCTGTGTGGGAGGTGTTAGTGGAGGAGGCGTTGACCACCAACTCAATTTTCCCCTCCAGTTTGACCAGCCGTGTCAGAATGTCATCCAGCAGCACAGCTATTGTCCTCTTCAGATCAGCTGTGTGTGAAGGGAGAGGGGGGAAAAAGATGATACATATATTAGTGCCTTTTCACAACTACAAAACACAATGTTCATTCAGGAGTGAGCAAGAACAGTAGGAACTCCCACATAAGACAGAACATTCCTCTAAATTACTTACCATAACCAGCCATGGAGGTTCCCTGCGGCCCACCTGGTGCGTTCTGGTTCTCCTCTGTCAGGACCTTGACGTATCGCCGGCTGAGCTCTAGGATCTGCTCACGAAGCTCGGCGCTGCTCTGATGGCGAGGCTGCTGCACTGTGTAGCGCAGCAGCATAAGTCCCCACGCCAGGCCGAATACCAGCAGCAGCACACTCAGTTTCTGGGACATGTTTCTCCGCAGGAGCGCACCCAGCATGGTACTGGGGGTGGTGAAGGGTAGGGGAGCTGGAGAGGCCCTGACTGAGACTGAAAAGATTTTTTTGGATGTGGATGTACCTACAACTTGATACACAGAGTGACAGTTTGCCAAAAGGGGAATCTCCCTTTACTGTCTGCTGTCAGTACCCACAGAGAGATCAAAGTCCGCTAAAAAACATACGTAGAGCTGGCGCGGAATCAACGCCTCACTCAAGTCAACTCCAGCAGGACATGTGCTTGTGTCTGATACCCATACAGCTGAAGAAGTTTCTCTAAAGACTAAGGCATCCTGTTCCTTCGGAGGAGGAGGTGAGAAACTGTTGAACAACAGCAGATTTCAGGAAGTGGAACCAGAAGGAAGCTGACGCCCACGGGCACCGGCATTCAGGGGTTTTTGGAAAGGTGCTCTAGTTGCAACTCCAAATTACCAGTGCAGGCTGGGCGCTCATGCAGGGGGTCCACAGACATCGCTGGCTGTGTAGGAGAGACAAACAAAGATAGATCAGAAAGAAAAAAAAATTTAATAAAAAACAAGAACAAAAGAAACAAAAGAGAGACATTTATTATCATCAGCTTTCAGGATCCATTCTGCATTATTCATTAATATTCATTTGAGATTTCCTTTCATTTTCATGTAGGTACAAGGGCATGAAATTTGGAAATGAAACTCATTTTTACCAAAAATACTTCAAGGGTAGATTTTCCTAGCCCTTCAGTGTTGAGCACTGTGGTTGTTATTCATAACGACTGGGAGGATTTCTGGTTGGACAGATGCAAAAAGATTTTCCAGCAGACACACAAACACAGCTTAATGTGCTGGACGAAGGACAAAATCCACCTCATCATTATTGGCAGGGAGCTGGTGGCTACATCAAAGCTGCTTCCTAGGCCACTTAGCTATTATTAAAGACAGACTGTGGGTCAGGGTGCACAATAGCCCCCTCATCAACAAATGTTTTTCAGCCCGCTTAGCCCAGAAACCTGATTACCAGTTTAGATTTCACAGAACCCACTTTGCAGCTCCAAATAGGAGCCGCAGCGAGAGACAGAGGCATAGAGGGCATTCAGTCTCTAATCCCAACCCCACAATGGTTATCTGACCAACAAATAGCCTGTGAGCGTGCACGCAGGGAAAATTAGGCGATCATTTCTCAGTTTTCACAACTTTGTCACCAAGTTAATTCTCTGCGCTTTCTCTCTTGGGTGTGTGGGAGTGTCTCTTCGTCGCGAGGTCAGGGAGGGGACAGTGACTGAGGGAATAAATTATGAAAAGAAAAGGTAACAGAATCCGATTAGTGATGCTTCCCGGTCTCTGTCCACACACACACACACACACACACACACACACACACACACACACGTCCTTCCTGTGACCCGGGTACTATAATGAAGCCGCAGGTAAAAGGAAGACGAGGTGCGAAGACTTTATGAGAGTGAGAGTAGAAACCAGAAGCGATACACGCTGTGACAAATATGCAACTGGAAGAAAGCTCTCCCACCGACACTTCTGAGGAGAATGAACATGAAGTCCTTGAAGAGTAACTTTAAGCATCAAATTATGTTTTCTATTTTATAATATATCATAAAAAATGAACAGAATTCATATCAATTTATAAGGCAAATTTTCACCATTAACATTAAGTGATGGGGAAAAAAAAGAGCAAAAGTCACAGTGCATGATACATGGGAGCCTTATATACAATAAAGCAGAGATTATATGTCAACCTGGGGTTAAACTTTTTCTGTGGACAGATAAAATAAACTATTCCAGCTGAGAAACAAAAAGTAGTAAACCAGGGTGAGATTCTGTGCCGTCAGTCTGTCAGTCAACAGATCATACCTGTCTTACTTAGTCAAAGGACTGACACTTGATGATGGCAGAGCAGTTTTTGTATTCACACAGCATCCAGTCTTCGCTGTCATTTCTGGCTATTGACCAGGCCAGATCATTGTTCTGCGGAAAGGCACACCGTTTAGGGCGACGGGCTCAGACAATGGATGTTCCACTTGTTTAGAGGATAGTTTAAATACAGTGTGCCAAAAGGAGGTGATTGGCAGCGATAAGGCACGCAGCGTAAAGAAAAATACCTAATCTGGAGGTTAAATATTGACCACAACAGCTGCCACAGCGGATTCAACAGCTGGCTGGCTCGGCAACAGATTGACTCAGCTAACTGCAGAGAGCATAAAATAAAAACTTAGATATCAGTTATGTCAGGGCGGTAAGAGATAAGAAACCTCGGGTGGATTGCAGGATGTGTCACAAACCACAAGCTGACTACTTGGCAAACATGTAGACTCTCGGAACTTTGAGATTTAACAATGTCAGGCTACGTGTCAGGTAAACCGGCAAACACTAAGTCAACAAAGAACGACAAAAGAAATGTACAACTATGTCAGACACTGTGAGACCGATTGTTTGGCTCAGTTTAAGCCGTTTCTAACTCCACTGACATCTCGAGCTAGCTCGATATGTTAGCTCGTCCTTAGCCAGCAAACACAGAAACAGTTAAATGCAGAAAATCCCATGAATGGTGATGAAAAAGATTATTTTACCCCAGCGTGTTGTCCGAGGAGCTACCTGGAGGTCGCAGGAGGGGACGGGGGCTCCAGCTGCTTCCCCTGGCTGACACTGAATGATGCTTGTTGTTTGGCCACGCCGGGCTGTCGTAGCTGTCGCCGGGGAAAATATTTTCGAGCAGCCTTGGTAAATGTAAAAGTTATCCGCGGAGCTTTACGTTGACGGGCCCGCTCCAGTAGTCATTTCGGTTTCTTTCCCCGCGGTCGTGAAATACTGCTGAGCTCCCCTGCAAGCTGCAAAAGTCGTCGGTTTGAGTCCTGAGCGTGCAATTGTGCTGACTGTCATGGTTCCCCTGAACGTCCACTGCGTGCGTCACTGGTACGGCATTATGGGAAATGTGGTCGCTCTCCCTCAACTTAGCACAAGATCAAAAAAAAGAAAAAGAATGTCAGTTGTAATGTAATATTATCAGTTAATTGGTTTTAATTAAAACAACAAAAACAACATATATGTATACGTATTTATGATATATATGTATATATCATATATATAGTAATATGGCGCTGGATAAAAAAACAGTCAGTAAGTTTATGGAAACAAAATTTCGGGGTGTAATGCAGCTAAACTACACGTTCTTAATGCTCATTTACTTACATTTTAACCTATAAATGCTAAATTTGTGTGTGTGTGTGTGTGTGTGTGTGTGTGTGTGTGTGTGTGTGTGTGTGTGTGTGTGGTTCACTCTGCGACCGTTAGAGGGACGTCTACAACCGTCTCCATGGCAACCTCATAGCTTGCGGTAAACAGTGGTGGTTCACTGTGGAAGACAAAACAAACAAACAAAAAAGCCCCAAGAGCTATCAATTTTGGACATTTTTGACAATGGAAAGAGCATGTCTTGACAACTCAGCTTTAAAAGCGGTGGATGCCTACTGGGAGTACAAAAGGTTTGTGCCAGCATAGGACTGTGTCTGTTTTTATCTCCTGACTTTATCTCTGGAGGGGTTTCACACACTCAGGAGCAGCAAGCCATGTGACAACAAATTCAGACTTCAGAGGAACTGATGTAGCTGAAGTTACACAATAACCCCCTTTGTTACAGGTCAGCTAATTGCATAGGAAACTCAACACACTGACAAGCATCTTTACTGTTTTTATTGGCTGTTTGTCTCTTTCAAGGATTGTGGGTGATGACGATGGTGGAAAGCTGTTCACTCCAGAGCAATATGAGGAGTACAAGAGAAAGGTGCTCCCTCAACGGGTGCAAAATAGGTTGTATGTGAGCTTTGGGGTGCCAGGAGGTATTGACTGCAAACTCATTGGCCCTGAGACACAGTGCTTCTGCACACACAGGTAGTGCATCTATCAATAACACATGAACTCAGACCATCCTCCTCCCCTGCACATACATGAATGAACCCATTTGGGAGTAATGCTATTTTGTCCAGGTACAAGCAACATAAGACTGACTTCGAAGTGGTTCCCACTGAGCGACCCATCACCCTGCCATGCCAGGTCAGGGGATGTCATTGCACTGCCTACCAATATGTTCCTCGGATTGGGCCACACCCTGTCCGCTGCAGGTGTAAACACTTACCTCAAGATCACAATGAAGCTGCCGGCAATTTGTGCAAAAAATGTGAGTCTGAAAACGCTACATAAAGACTAAAGACAGTGGTCGTTCATACTGGCCCAACTTAAAGACGTATTCTGTGATTTGCTCTTTGAGAAGACAATAGTTTGGACAACAGACGTTTTTCAGAGAGATCATTTGTGTTTATTGTGAACATTCATCTCTCTATTTGTCTCTGGTGAGTGGCAATTTCATCAATGGTATTCAAAATCAATAAACAATCACACATCGGCTGAATGAATCTGAGTTACAACAGCAGAATGATCCCAGGATTAAATATATTTCCATATGACTTAAAAGTTTGAAATCATGTTCTGTCAGATCTATATGCAACACCACAAACAAACAACCTTTAAAATTCAGATAAATTTGGGCTTTCCAGAATCATAGACCCCACCTTTAACTCTAGCATCAGAGGGTTCACAATGTTCACACTTGTTTTCACACTTGTTTCCTCACTACTAATCTTTGAGGTGGTTCCTGTGCTGGGTTCCAGAGTCCCTACACCTGTGGGTGTGGCCAGCCCAGCTCTGCCCATCGGACCCTGGTGAGTACAGTCAAACCAAAAACCAAAACACAGGCCCTTGCTTGATGATGAAGAAAACATAAATCTAACTACTTCACATCATTTGAGCTCAATTTACATTATTTTCTTGTAAGGTTGAGACAAAACAAGAGAGGCAGGGACGTGGTCGGCCCGTAGGCAGGGATGTCCCATATGCTGCCATGGGAGGGCTTACAGGGTTCAGTTCCTTGTTGGATGGGTACCTCGCCTTGGAAACCTTTGGCTCAGGTGAGCACCAGATATGTGACGATTTTATCTGCCTGCAGTGGAAAGATGCAGCAGAGAAACCTGTTTTTAAGAGTGTACATATTTACACGTGTACTGTGTGAGGTGTACAGAGCCTTGTAGGGTGAGTCAGGAGCTCTCCATACATACATAGTTACCTGGAGCAACATGAACTCCCAATAAGTACGAATAACACAAAGTCATTTTCAGCTCAGACATTCTTTTTTCATGGAGTCAGTGTTTTGGTGATCTGGCCTATCTTAGACTGTCAGAGTATAATGGAGTTGTGAGTGCAGGCATTGCACTGCAGGTAAAGACAGTTCCTGTAAGAGGCATGTGAGGGCAGCAAAGAGCGGCATAGCAGCTACAGACTTTGTTCAAGTAATAAGTGTGAAACAGAAACCACATGTGTACCTCACAGATTTGATTGATTTCCCACAATGACTAATTTCTTAGTAGAGCTGTTGATATTGTTGAAAGAATCATTATTTTTAATTTTTTGAGACATTTGTGGTAATTAAGAGCTGAGATGCATCATAACTTCATGTCCTTACATGCACATTGAGGAGAACAGTAGTTTTAATGTTACAGTGCAATAGAGGTGTTTGGAAACTTCAGCATGACTACAGAAAATAGTTTGCATATTATGTCAAATCAGTCATTGGTTCTGCAACTTTTGAGAAGCCATTTTCAACCCTTCTGAATTGCATGGAAATTTAACAAATGATTCAATGTGCAACATTAATTCAAAAATTTTAAAAATCCATTAATGTGTAGTTAATTATGCATGATTTGATATGCAACTGACTGATTACTCCACTTTTCTCTGCACACACTGTGGTTCTGAGTGAAGAGCTTCAAGTCTCGCATTCAAATATCACATGCTCTTCCAAATACCGTTCAGCACAACTTCGAGGTATCATTGAGATGTGTGAAAAACTAATTGTATGTTCATTAGTGGCTGCAGATCAAAGGCACTGTACAAAATGTAAGCCTTTAGCTTTAACACCATCTGTGCTTCAGGTCCTAGTATAGTCAATGTGCACAGCAGTCTCATACATGTGAGATACACAGCATCCGCTGCTGGTACCCGTCACATTTGATTTTCATTAACTCTGTGGCATCTTTTTCATTTTTTTCAGATCAAGATAGAGAAGATGGCTGCCAGCAGAGACACTCAGCATCACAGATCAAAGAAGCGTCTCCTAAAACATTTAGCTCTGTTCGCTGTAAGAGAGAGACCAACAAACAGTGAAATGCAACGTTTTTCTCAAAGTCAAGCTGTCTATTAAATATTCATATGCAAATCAGTTGAATTTCATCTCTACTGACCTGCAACCTTCAATCTTATTCAAAGCTTAAGAACATTTAGATTGTTTCACAGCTAAACATTTTTTAAAGTGTAGTATCTGTCTTTTTCAGTGTCATGACACTTTGTTCCAATCAACTATCAGCAACAGTAGTGATTAAATCCCATCTCCCAACTAAACAATTAGCTGACATTATATTGATCCAGTCAGGGGTTTGAGTGCAGGAAGTCACCAGCAACATTGCTGTGCTAATCCAAATTTCTATGTCTGACACTGTTTATTTTTTGCTCACTTTGAAGACGTAACCTGAACTAATCAGTCTGGAGGAGCCTGAATACATTTGAATGCACACTCAAGATGAAATCATGGTGCGTTGATCACATTTGGGAGTAGAAGAAGCAATGTTATCAGTGTTATTTTCTGTTTTTCCCATGAGCTGCTAAAATACCATGCATAAACTCACATATATTTTTGAGTCTAAATTATGATATGAGTTTAGAAATGCCAAATCTAAACAACTGTCGGATGAAATGTGTATACATATATATATATATATATATATATATATATATATATATACATATATATGTA